>CM068368.1:883690860-884085860 GCA_034769895.1 Magicicada septendecula | reverse complement strand
GTCTCTGCAGAAAACATATCTCTGAATTAGAATACCATCCTAATCCTCTAACAATTAATTTGTTAGATAATAGTGAAGACATTTACCGACTAAAATGACATAAATTGTTAGACCTACCCTTCAGGTTCAACGGAAAGTGTGTAAATATTATTTCCATCTGTAAGATGGAAGGGGGTTGGCGCGAGATTCTGAATTGTGTCCGTGTCCGTTGTGTATTATTGTGTCGAATAGTGTGTTGGATTTAAATTGTAATTGTTGATTGAGTATGTTGTTTGGTTGTGTTTTGTTGTGTTTGTATATTTCGTATTGTTCTGCGGTGTTGAGTTTGCGACTTTTGGGCGTGTAGTGTAAAATTTCAAGATTGTTTTTTATGTTGGTGTAACTGTGGTTTTCTGTTTGGATGTGTGTGGCAAATGTGGATTGTAAGTTGTTATTGGATAAAGTTTTGTGTGTTCAGAAAATTTGGAGTAAAAAGATCTTCCATCTACACACACGCCCACACACAACCAATCCCCACAAAACCGTTACAGATTACCAACGCCTTGACGCTTTCTGCATTTATACCTCACTGATGAAGGAGCAAACTACTCCGAAACGTGCGTATGAGGATATAACAAAAAGTAAGTTTTTTCACAAGTGAAAGTCCATTTAATTATTAATTATGAAAATGTGTAATCTGTATTATCTGTATAGTAATGTGTTATCTATATTGTAAAATCTGTATAATTTATGTTCATGGTCAACCAGTATAGACGCCTTTTAGGCACAGTGTTTAATATTTTGAATGCTTGTATTATGCCAGCAGCAAGTGGAAGTGACTTTTGTTCAGTTGTTTACATGTTTTGTTATTTAGTTTATCTGTTTATTCTGTAGACAATAACAAGACGGGCGGTCAATGATTAACTCTTCATAACTATGTATGTGTTTTGTCAGTCAAATTGTTCAATATTTTCGATTAGTCGAACAGATTTCAAATCTGCAATAAACTGAAAAAAAAAATTTTAAATGTGACTGCATTGGTGTCTGTTATTTTGTTTCCACTGTACAATACGATGATCCGTGAGATAGCCATAACAGTAGTGATTACTACTTGTGTATTTTATGGTGTCCGGTAACCTTGGTGAAAGTGATATGCGAAGAATCGGGTTTTTTGTCAGTGTATCGGCACATCTCACTGAGTGCGTAAGTGTTGATGCGTTTTCAAAAACATTTACCATGAAACGTTTACAATGTAGGCCTGTATTTTATTTAATTATTATTTTTTCTACACAAAAAACATATCCTACGCTATGAAGACTTCATGGACTTCTTAAGTCTGGTGTAAACTTTCAAGGTAGCTTATTATGTTTAAGAAAAGTTACTATAAAAGTAGGGTTTAAATGGAAGAAGATTGGAACTAAAGAAGTGTATTAAATGAACGTCAAGAGATAAGGGCAAAAAGAATTTAATATCTCAGGAAAATAAAACTATTTAGGACAGAAAAACGGCCAATACTATAATGTGAGACGTATCAATATAAGCTTTGAGGCGACTGCGGTGTTGCCATGTCGTTTCACTCCCCGCCCTTGCCTACGCATAACCAAGTGTAACGTGCGACAACGCTGGAGGGCGAGGGGCGGGGAAGAGCTGTCGCTATTGCGTAACCTCGAAGCTTACAATGCTAAGTCCCGTACTATAGTAATTATTTATCATTTACATTATGTAACAAACAACATTGTGTTCTGGTATTACAAATACATATTTGATAAAATTTCAAGTAATGCTGAGTTAAAATTACAAATATAGTAGTTAGTTGAATGAAATCCGGAAATGTCAACAATGTGTAAAACCCAACTTGTAATAATTAGATAGTTAAGGGCATCCATAAACCCGGCTGTACCAACAGTAAGATGGACGTTTTTGAAATGTAGTGTTACAAGTGAGCACACTTAGTCTCCCCACTACGCTCACTTTTCGCGCAGCTATGGAGCGGCCACCGTAAAGTAACGCGATTGTTGTTATACAATTTGTGAACCGTAACAATCAATGGTTAGCTGGATTAGGTTATCCGTAGGCGTTACGTGGATTGCTTCTTGAAGAGCTGTGTGGGTAGAAAAAGCAAGACAAACTTTTAAATCTGTTAATAATATATATTGTGTGTGTGTGTGTGTGTGTGTGTGTGTGTGTGTGTGTGTGTGTGTGTGTGTGTGTGTGTGTGTGTGTGTGTGTGTGTGTGTGTGTGTGTGTGTGTGTGTGTGTGTGTGTGTGTAGGTGAAGCGAGTAATATAGAACAATGCACTCTTCACACCACAGTTCTAATTGTTGTCCGCCAGCAACAAATTGCTTGGCCAGACTAATGTCTCTCGGCAAACACAAGGGTGTTCTTTCTGCCCTCGACGCACATTTGTTCACCTGTCTCTGTTCTGGCCGCCGTGCTTAGAAAACAAATGCTTCCTGTAATTTAGTTTGCTGAAACAATTAGCAATGCCTTCTTAATGTAAATGTAGGCCTGTACACTAGCATGTATACTACTTTGTTATTTGGCGTCAATAGTTTTTGTCTTAATCTACATGTTGGCTTGTATGTTTGCCTACATACTACATCGTTTTTTAACATCAATTTTTTTTTTTCATTTCAAAATGTACCTTCCAGTTTAAACGTTCTTATATTTAATTTTTCCGCGTAAAAGAGTTTCATAAAAATTGTTTTTTTTTATAGCTATCTTCTTGGTACATTCATTTGCAACCATTTTCCAAATTTAACAATTCAATATGGAGAATAAAAATAGGAAAGAATTTGTTACCAGGGTTTCAAGTGGCCAAAGGTTTACGTCAGGGATGTTGTCTATCACCGACGTTTGTCAAAAGGTATACGGGGAAACCAATAGAGACTTGGAAAAAGATGTGCATGAACATGGGAATTCCACTTGATGGTGATACAGTTTATTCATTACAGTTTGCTGATGACCAATTTGTTTTGGCTCAAGATTTTGAAGACATAGAGTACATGACTAGAAAATTGATGCAGGAATATCAGAAATTGGGACTAAAGGCAAATATGAATAAAACAAAATACATGGCAACAGGTGACCTTCACCAAGACTTGATATTGGAGGAAGACGTGGGGAAGATTTCATATACAGAGGAATAAAAGTATTAATGGGTGAAAATTACGGCCAGTGGGAAGCAAGACAAAGAAATACAATGCAGAAATAATTTGGGAAAGATGGCTGTATCTACATTAAGTGGAATCCTGTGGTATAAGCAAATTACAGCAGAAACTAAAACCAAAGAATATTAAACCATTATTAGAAGTATTATGACTTACGGCTCAGAAGTTTGGACAACTAATAAATTACTTACGGGTCAGAGGTTTGATACACCACATGTCGAGCCGACTATTTTGTAATCGAAATATCGAAATCAGTGCAGTTACGGTCACTGGTAAAGTACCTAAAGTTCGGAAACTGAAAAAACAGTGTTTTTTTATTTAATTTTATAGAATTTTGTTCTAGTTTTATACTACAACATAAAAACGGGAAATGATTGCGTAAAGTTTTTGTTTGTGGTAAACTCTGCGAAAGATGAAATAGAAATAAAGTGAGTTGGATATAAATCCGAGAAAAAGTATTTCTCTTAGCAATGATTGTGATGTAACGAGCATAGAGATTCGCGGCACGTAGTTCCCCGCGGGTGCACGGACCCGTGGCAGCCGGCCAACTCACAATGCGGACAAACCAGCGATTATCTAGAGGTAACGTATAATATTATAATACACGGTCATTGCTACACGTTGCACCCCCCCCCCCAACAACTTAACATTCGAAACATACGTAATTTAATTTATTTTTACTCTCAGATTAATGTGCCGTTGTTGAACATTAGTATCAATTTGACTCACAGAATCTTGAAAGAAAAAACGTAACGCTCTCGAAAAGTCTGCAGATGCAGTTACATAAAATTTCTACACGTTTCTCTGCTAGCCAAGCAGGTTCAGTGTTTCTGTCAAGGCCGTGTACTGAAGTAGCTTCCAGACTGTTCGATACTCTTAACTACGCAAATTATGCTAGCACGCCGCCAAAAGAATGAAAAATTATTCTGAAAGACCTACGGGACTTAGTACACATATAAAAAATTACCTCCGCCCCCCTTCAACTATCATTTTATTAATACAAAGTTTCCTTCTCCACATTCAACTACCCTTTGCATTTATAGATATTTTATCTGTCTTTCTACAGGGAATTATTATAACCTTCTATTCAGGATATTTTATTTATAAAAATTAAGTACTTTACACTTGTTAAAATGTAAAACGTTGCAGGTAAACTACCTCTCCCCATTATACGATCTTTACTAAAATAAATAGACCTTGAGTTCTCTACAAGTCGGGCACATATGAAGAAAATTATTTGACAGCGTTTGTATTTGTTAGAACAGCGGCCGATTAGTTAGAACTGGAGATATTGTAGAGTGCGGATTAAGTGATTGTTGCTGATTAGTGGAAAGTGATTATTGTGTTATAATTAGTGCGGGACTCCAATAGTTGCCCATGATATTGCGTGTGGATAAATTTAACTCAAATTATTGTATGGGAGTACTTTGTTGATTTCAAATTGTTATTTGTGGCTAATTAAAGTTGGTAGTTGGTGACCTCATTGGGGTCTGTACTTTGTTTCCACTGTAAAATACGATGATCCGTGAGACCTCGTCTGCCAACATAGACTCTAGACCGCGGCATAGCAGCACGACTAATAATGTTCCCAACTATGTGGACATCGGCTTACGAACTCTATACAACCTGTTTTTGTTCAGTTAGGTATTGTGTGTCTTATTAGTACGATTATAGTAGATATTATATTATGTGAGATTGTATAAACAGTCTTAGTATTATTTCGTACAATTATAATGCTTATAAAGTTTACTGTATATTGTACTGCTGTTAAATTGCACACAGTACATAATAGGGAGGTAATAAATTTTAAAAGAGAAGGGATGCAGATTTTTTATTGAATGTAACATATGTTTTAAAATGTAAACAAAAAACATTGGGACTATCTACTCACCCAGTCAACATAGAGGTCGATTCCTGTATGATATAAAACAATATTCAGTTATATGTTATGAAAAGAATATATGAAATTGGAATGAATGTTATAAGAAGAGTAAAGAGTAATAAAATTATAATTTAATAAATAACAAATAGAATTACGAATATTAGAGGTAAAATAAAGAAGTTTAATAAGAAATAGAAAAATGATATATGTTTTAATAGGTATATAATAAACAGATGTAAAGAAATTAGGGAATTATCATAGTGGCAAATTTGTAAATTGTTAAAAAATTGTATTGTATAGTGATGAAGGAAATTTGTATTAGTCTAATTATATTTTTAATAAGAGTAACGTCAGGAGCCTTCAATTATATTCAATAAGAGTAACGTTATGAGTCTAATTTTATAAGAGTAACGTGAAGAGTCTAATTTTATATCTATTAAAAGTAGCTTGAAGACTCTAAATTCATAAGATAACATTTGTACATCATCAAGTTAATGTAATATGGAAAAGAATATACAGTAAAGGAATTTAATTTGTGATACCAGAGTTTTGATTATAATGTTTAATAAATAAATAATTACGAGAAATATAACAATATCCTTAATAGAACGACGATAGAAGAGGGAAATCCTGGACTGAAGAAGAGTTTAAGTGGCCATAAAGGATAATTAAGTGTTCCGAGGAGACATCTGTGTTGCAGTCGTCCTGGAGAGCGGCATTCAGCGGTGAGATCAATAAGAAATTTGTGTGAAGGAACAGATTGCCAAGCCTAATATTGCTTTTGAAAAAAGGTAAACAACAACCAGAAGTGAACCCGTGGCAGCTGGAAGAATTCAGAGTCGGTCAAGTTACATTAGTCTGGTATTCATTTTTCACATGGTTAATTTTCAAAATACTACATATTAACTGAATTTGGGTTGGTTTAAAGAAAAGAAAATATTAGATGCAATCGTAAATACGATCAAACAGCTTAATAATCATTAACCCTGAGAGAAAGAGTTTCTTTATATGTACTGGTAAACAAAAAAACATAATAACAGTAGGTACATTTCTTAATTATATTATATTATTAAATAATTACAAGACTCATAAAAAAATAACAGCACATTAAATGACTGATCCAACGTGGAGCAGATCTTAATTACAATACCTGTAATTAATTACTGTACAATAAATGACGCATCCAACGTGGTGCAAATAAATATATTATATCAGTAAAGAAAATACAGTACAATATTTATGATATTAATTGAAGACTCGTTGAGCACTTGGTGAAACATAACGTACTTCTTCTGATAGTTGCTATCCGTTTCGGATGTTGGATATCGTACAGACTATTTTAACTTTCTGCGCTGCTGCAGGGAATAAGTCAGTTGTATTCATGCCAAACTAAGTCCTCAAATTTCTCAGCCATGATTTATTTTGTCGCCCAATTCCTTTGTTACCAAGTACTTTTCCCTGTAGTAACTGCAATAAGTAAAATCTCAGTTCATTTCTCATGAGACGTCCCAGATACTGAAGTTTTCTTATCTTCACTGTCTTAATAACTTCCCTATCTTTCTTCATCTTTCTAAGAACTTCAACATTAGTAATAAATATGTGCTGTCCATGAAATGCTCAGTATTCTACGGTAAAACCAGACTTCGAAATATTACAATTTTTTTAGTTGTGCTTCAGTCAAAGTCCAAGATTCTACACCGTAGAAGAGGACCGAAAATACGTAGCAGCGTAGAAGTCTCATCTTTGTGTTTATTGTTAATTCGTGACTTTTGAATAAACTGCTCATTCTAGTGTACGCTGCTCTTGCCCTTTCAATTCTGCAATTCATTTCTTGAGAGTGGTCTCACATAACTTACATAAAAGAATTTAAATAAATACAAACGCTTGACAACGCTTGATAAATGTATTTATAAACTCTGACAATTGTTTCAACCGATTAGGCTATGCTGTTAAATGTATATTTATGAGTATAACATTTCAATACGAAATACGTATTAATAGACAGTAAAATGCAAGAGAGAAAAGCGCCCCTGGTAATTGGAGGGGACAAATTTTAAAAGGTCGAAAATTTTAAATACCTGGGCGCACTAGTTAATGAGGACAACATTATGGCCGCAAAAATAAAAGAAAGAATATCTTCTGGTAACAGATGTTACTTCTCCCTACAAAGAATATTCAAATGTAAAAACATAAGCAGAGCAATCAAGATTCGGCTCTACAAAACAGTCCTTAAGCCAGTGGTCATGAACGGTTTCGAAACTTGGACAATGGCGGTGACAGAAGAAGAGTGGTTGCGCAGGTGGGAAAGAAAACTCCTCAGGAGGATACTTGGTGAAGTGATCGTCCAAGGAGCATGGAGAAGGACGAATGCAGAAATCCAACAATTTTATGGAGAACCAGATATCGTCACTGACATTAAGAAAAGTAGAATCCGGTGGGCAGGGTATGTCCAGAGAATGTCATAGACATCTACATTAATGAAAATTTTTACGGGGACCTGGTGGAAGATGAAGGAGGGGTCGGTCCAGAAAACGATGGTTGGATGATCTTGAGGCAACCTACGCAAGCTCGGTGTAAGAAGATGGAGACGGAGAGCAGAGGATCGAGACGCTGGAGGCGGATTGTCCAGAAGGCCAAGGCTCTCCAAGAGCTGTAGCGCCAATTGAAAGAGAGGTAACATTTCAAGTAATTGTTAAACTGGTAGTGTGAATTGAGGGTTAAAAGGTTTTGATTGTCAACGACAACAGCGTACTTATGTATATTTATGCATATAAACACTGTAGCTTGCTGATGTTTACATTTGTTCTTATCTAGTATATGGTTTACTGGCCCTCATACATAAAACAAAGCAGCAAGGAAGGTTGCGTGATTCGGAGACTGTAACTCACAAGAGTGGGGTGGGGTATTTCTAATCTAAACGGCTTAGATAATATCCCACGCCTTTGTCACCAACTGTGGCTTATCAACACTATCCAGTGCTTGTGTCACCGTTGATATCGACCGAAACTACGAGCATTATCAAATTAAATACTCGGTAGCAATAAACATTTCCACTCATCCAACAAGCGTTGTTAGAGACCTCCTCGTCGTCGTTAGTACCCTGTTCCAATCTCAATGGAAGTCTTCCAACCATCGCTTTTTGGGTGACATACTTCTCTTCCCTTCTCTTCCCTTCCCCCTTCTCTACCACCTTGGATGATAGTCAAGAGCTCTTCTTAAAAATCTAGTTGGATCCATTATCTCTACGTGTAACCGCCACTCCCTTTTGTACCTTGAGCTTTTCTCATTAAAGCTTTTATTTATCCCTAGCTCCATTCTAATATGATCATTTCTCGTTAGATCTCTCCTAGTACAAACCTTTTTAGCCCTGAAGAACCTCATTTCCGCTCCTTGTATTCTAGATATATCTTTGGCCTTTCTAATCCAAGTCTCACTACCATACAGTAGTTGAGGTACGAACATTACATTATAACATTTCAATTGCGTCTATTTTCTTGTTGTCTTCTTTAAATGTTTAACGATATAACAACAAAGCGACTGTAAGCGACTGTGATTTTGCTTTCAAACTCCTTATGATCTTGGTATTTGATGCTACACCCTAGATACTTTAAATATGGCACCTATTCTATTGGCGAGTCCTGTGTATGACAATCCTTGTTCTAATACGATTTGCCCCAGAAAAGCCATAACTTTTGTTTTTGATAAGGAAATGGTTTTGATTGTTAGTGAGCTGTAGGCCTAATTTATGGGCTTGCGGTATATTTCAAACTATGAGAAGAAGAAGTCTTTTAATCAGTCAACTATTTTAGGACTCCTCGAATACGAAACACACCACACACACACACATACACACCCGCGCACGCGCAATATACTTATATATTTAAATATAATTTATGCAGAGCCCCTTGAAAATTGGTACAGAACTCTTATCTGTTGTCGACTTCTTCTTCTTCTTCTTCTTCTTCTTCTACTAGCGACACAAGACATTTTGCTGTTTTCTTAATTATTTATCGACACATTTTTCCTTTTGGGAAATAAATAATTTTTGTTTGGCTTGGATGTATCAAGTAGAATTTGTTTTTGAAGGCCTTTGTTCTTCATTAGTAGCGTATGGTCCTTCTACCATTTCCTATAGTCTTTGTTGTCAGTGTTTAAACTATAAATCCCAAGAATCTCCTTGGTTGCTTCATTTCTAAGTCTATTTCTTTATGGTTTCCCAAAAGAAAACCTTAAAAATCTCATCTCAGTTGCCTGGAAACTAGTACAAGTCAAATACAAGATTGTGAAATGTTAGTAACAATGAATAATGTTTTAATAAATTAATTACCTTAATTATCCGCCGTGTGATTTCCTATGCTTCGTCTATGACGCGTTTCGGAGCATATACTCCATCATCAGATATTAAAAGTAAAAACAGTCACTCATACGAGATCGTTAAAAAGTTAAAATGTCAAGATATGCATATGAACCGTACGCGGATTTGGGTGCGCACCCGTTCAAGTTCATTCTGCTACTGAGCGGTTGCTACCTTATCGTAGCCCCAGCGAGCAGACTCAAGGCAGTATCGTACAATCGGTTGGATACAAAGTTCAGGTGGTCATTTAGCACGATATCGCGACTCATTGGGTTTGCATATGCACTGTAAATTTCAAATTCCTCCAAGGCATTCATGAAACGGCCCTTATTACACACATGTAACGGTATTAAATTGGAATTAAAATCTGTGTAATTATGATTGTGTGAAGTCAGGTGTCGGGCGTAATTTGATTTGATGTTGTCAATATTTCTTATTTTCTTGGGTAAATGTTCTCGAAATCGTTTAAGGAAACCTCTCCCAGTCTGTCCAATGTAGAAGCACTCGCAATCATTACATATTAACTTATATATGCCAGTTTTTTCTTCTGGAGGCGTGTGTTTTTTCGGTTTGAGAATATCCAGTAACTTATTATTAGTCCTGAATGAAATAGTGAAACTATTATTATTCAATATAGAACACAAAACCTTAGGCATAAAGCTAGTGTAATTAGTAGATATAAAAATTGTTTGCGTGTTGCTGTTTATTCGGGGTTTAAGCATTCTTTTTTCATGTTTTCTCAACAATTTGTCAATAGTTAAACTACTGTAACCATTGGAAACCGCGATATATTTTATGACATTTAGCTCATCACGGAAGTCATTATCATCCAAAGGAATCGTTAATAATCTATGAATGAAACTATTGTACGCTGCCATTTTATGTGAAAGAGGATGATGAGAGTCTGCGTGTATTGTGGTGTCAGTGGTAGTCGGTTTCCTATAAATGTTGAACTTTAGTTTATTCATCTGTCGAGTGATGGTTAAATCTAGAAAGTTTATCTTGTTATCAACCTCTGTTTCAAGAGTAAACTGGATGTTTCTATTTATTTTATTTAGACAGTTTTTAAATAATTCGATTTGTCTTATAGTACCATCAAAGATTAAAAACGTATCGTCTACATAACGTGCATAAAATATTATTTTATTTGTATGTATATTATTGTTCAACAAGTGAGTATTCTCATAATAATTTAAATAAATATCGGCCAGTAGGCCGGAAAGGGGTGAGCCCATTGCTAGGCCATCATTTTGAATGTAAAAAGAACCATTAAAAGTGAAATAGTTTTGTTTCAAAATAACCTCGAGTAAATTAATTAACTCATTTATTGTCTGTGTGTTCATGCAACTATTGTCAGATAAATTGTTTCTCAAAATCTGTAATGTATCTATGATTGGGATGTTCGTGTATAAATTAGTTATGTCGAACGACGCCCATTTGTGGTTAGGTTGCAGTTCAACAGATTTAATATCATTAATAAAATCATTGTTGTTCTTAATACCATGATTATTACGTAATTGTAAATTATCTTTTATCAACCGAACTAGTGCTTTTGCAGTTTTGAAGCCAGGAGCAGTGGTAAAGTTCACGAGCGGTCTGATAGGTATGTTTTGTTTATGAATTTTAGGTAGTCCTGTGAATATCGGGGCTTTAGCATTGATGGGCTTTAAGTAACGTCGTGTGCTTTCATTGAATAAATTGGTACATTTATTAATACAATTGTTAAGTTCCCTGACGTACAAATCAGTGGGGTCAGAGTTTAATATATTAATGTTATTGTTAGAAACAAAATCATGAACTTTATGACTGTATGAATCAGTGTCCATGATGACTAGCGTATTTCCTTTATCTGCCTTAACGATAAGGGCATTGTTATCGATTAATTTTGTTTTCATGCGTTTTAAGGTTTTATATTCACTAGAGTACCTAGACTGACCACGTGAAACAAGAGGTAGACTATTGTTTTACCTCCTATTAGTAGACTATACTAACTCCTAAGTATGCTACTGTGAAAATTAATTGCTCCTCCAAGGCCGCGAAACTAACACAACAATACGCTGAACGATTTCGCGTCAAGGAAGAAATTAAAGTTTTATACATTAAAAAATCTCTCCTCAACACTCGTTTGCTTAAACTGCATTTGCAGATTCTTAACAATATTCATCCTGCCTTAATCGATAAAGTTTTAGATTCCGTACACAGATACATATATGATATTGTACGTCGTACACATTTTAGTCAATCACGCAAACTTCATGTGCTATAACAAAAACATCGCCAAGAGTCTGCCATTGTTTGTAAACACACATTTTACCCTAGAGTCATGAACTTAACTACAACAGTCTTTGATGATAACGAAATGAAGCTTTTAAATAAAGGGATAAATTATAATCTCCCACCTATCGGTAAAAACAAACTTATTTATGAAGTCGTTGAAGCGGAGGCAGCCGTCAAATCTATTCCAGACCCACACTTACAAAATGAAGCACGCGTACTTATAAATAATAAATTCAATAGAGCCATTAAATTAAACAATAGTCTACCTCTTGTTTCACGTGGTCAGTCTAGGTACTCTAGTGAATATAAAACCTTAAAACGCATGAAAACAAAATTAATCGATAACAATGCCCTTATCGTTAAGGCAGATAAAGGAAATACGCTAGTCATCATGGACACTGATTCATACAGTCATAAAGTTCATGATTTTGTTTCTAACAATAACATTAATATATTAAACTCTGACCCCACTGATTTGTACGTCAGGGAACTTAACAATTGTATTAATAAATGTACCAATTTATTCAATGAAAGCACACGACGTTACTTAAAGCCCATCAATGCTAAAGCCCCGATATTCACAGGACTACCTAAAATTCATAAACAAAACATACCTATCAGACCGCTCGTGAACTTTACCACTGCTCCTGGCTTCAAAACTGCAAAAGCATTAGTTCGGTTGATAAAAGATAATTTACAATTACGTAATAATCATGGTATTAAGAACAACAATGATTTTATTAATGATATTAAATCTGTTGAACTGCAACCTAACCACAAATTGGCGTCGTTCGACATAACTAATTTATACACGAACATCCCAATCATAGATACATTACAGATTT
Source organism: Magicicada septendecula (assembly GCA_034769895.1). Classification (NCBI taxonomy): domain Eukaryota; kingdom Metazoa; phylum Arthropoda; class Insecta; order Hemiptera; family Cicadidae; genus Magicicada; species Magicicada septendecula. Next base: position 884,073,352 of record CM068368.1, on the reverse strand, counting down.
TGAGAAACAATTTATCTGACAATAGTTGCATGAACACACAGACAATAAATGAGTTAATTAATTTACTCGAGGTTATTTTGAAACAAAACTATTTCACTTTTAATGGTTCTTTTTACATTCAAAATGATGGCCTAGCAATGGGCTCACCCCTTTCCGGCCTACTGGCCGATATTTATTTAAATTATTATGAGAATACTCACTTGTTGAACAATAATATATATACAAATAAAATAATATTTTATGCACGTTATGTAGACGATACGTTTTTAATCTTTGATGGTACTATAAGACAAATCGAATTATTTAAAAACTGTCTAAATAAAATAAATAGAAACATCCAGTTTACTCTTGAAACAGAGGTTGATAACAAGATAAACTTTCTAGATTTAACCATCACTCGACAGATGAATAAACTAAAGTTCAACATTTATAGGAAACCGACTACCACTGACACCACAATACACGCAGACTCTCATCATCCTCTTTCACATAAAATGGCAGCGTACAATAGTTTCATTCATAGATTATTAACGATTCCTTTGGATGATAATGACTTCCGTGATGAGCTAAATGTCATAAAATATATCGCGGTTTCCAATGGTTACAGTAGTTTAACTATTGACAAATTGTTGAGAAAACATGAAAAAAGAATGCTTAAACCCCGAATAAACAGCAACACGCAAACAATTTTTATATCTACTAATTACACTAGCTTTATGCCTAAGGTTTTGTGTTCTATATTGAATAATAATAGTTTCACTATTTCATTCAGGACTAATAATAAGTTACTGGATATTCTCAAACCGAAAAAACACACGCCTCCAGAAGAAAAAACTGGCATATATAAGTTAATATGTAATGATTGCGAGTGCTTCTACATTGGACAGACTGGGAGAGGTTTCCTTAAACGATTTCGAGAACATTTACCCAAGAAAATAAGAAATATTGACAACATCAAATCAAATTACGCCCGACACCTGACTTCACACAATCATAATTACACAGATTTTAATTCCAATTTAATACCGTTACATGTGTGTAATAAGGGCCGTTTCATGAATGCCTTGGAGGAATTTGAAATTTACAGTGCATATGCAAACCCAATGAGTCGCGATATCGTGCTAAATGACCACCTGAACTTTGTATCCAACCGATTGTACGATACTGCCTTGAGTCTGCTCGCTGGGGCTACGATAAGGTAGCAACCGCTCAGTAGCAGAATGAACTTGAACGGGTGCGCACCCAAATCCGCGTACGGTTCATATGCATATCTTGACATTTTAACTTTTTAACGATCTCGTATGAGTGACTGTTTTTACTTTTAATATCTGATGATGGAGTATATGCTCCGAAACGCGTCATAGACGAAGCATAGGAAATCACACGGCGGATAATTAAGGTAATTAATTTATTAATTCGTACAAGTGATTTGGTTACCATATTAAACATGAATATTAAAATAATGTTTTGATTTTGCTCTACACTAAGTTCAGAACATGTTTGAAAATGTTAAGAACAATAATAAACTCTACTCTTTGTTCCTTCGCGTTATAATGTAACTGGACAGAGAGTATTTAAACAATTTTAATTTCAATTTTCGGCGCAATTTATTATTTTAATGTTCTATTAACGTTTTCAGTTTACAATATTGTGTACAGACAGACACAATATTGTTTACAGTATTGTCCTCTGTCTACCTGTCTGTCTGTCTGTCTGTCTCTGTATCTGTCTGTCTCTCTCTCTCTCTCTCTCTCTAGACAATGCATTGTGTGATGGTTTCCTTTGGCTTTGTTCAAATGTCATGCCCGCGCTGATTCCAGCATACAAACAACGGGTCATACAAACAATTAAGTATTACAACAGTCATGATGATATAAAGAGGCCGTGGGACCGTTGCCTACGTGAAACGTCACGCAACCGTGTTCATCTCTCTTGTATGTAATTAAAGCGTATAATGTGTGCGTGTGTGTGTGTGTGTGTGTGTGTGTGTGTGTGTGTGTGTGTGTGTGTGTGTGTGTGTGTGTGTGTGTGTGTGTGTGTGTGTGTGTGTGTGTGACAGAGAGAGATAAAGAGACAGAGAGTTGGTTGCGTGTCAAAGTACCGTTGTATTTGATTATAAGCGTTATGCTGTTCGATTAACTTTGATTGTCCATTGCATACACATACATCCACTTTGTATACATAGTGTATGAGGTACACGTAACACAGTCACAGACCTGCGGCAAAGACGAGATTTGTTCCTTGTATAAGCAGTAAAACCAATTACTGTTTGTGGTGCTGCCAATGCTTGATGGACAACTTTGATTTATATTATTTAATACAGTGCATATAAGTATGCATAGTGATATTATATTTACAGGACATCAACATGCAATTAGCGCGCGTGCGCGCGCGCGCGTGTGTGTATTCACTTACTTGAAATAATTAAATCTAAATATGTTGTAAAGAGAAGGCTATCGAAGAGCCCAGAACATTCTCCTCCCTCTTCGTCAAATGTGGCAGGTGTTGCCTTAATCAAGGCCGCGTTCAAGTACGTTCCAGAGTACTCTACAGAACACTTGAATACGCATTAAGTGGCGTGTACATTGAGGATGGAAGATTTATACAAGGCGTGCGCTACCTATAAAAAGCCATATCAGCCGGATTGTCAGTTCAGTGGTGTTGAGCGATTTCTTTAGCGCGGATCGAGTGTTTGTAGCGAAGTTGTTGTTGTGTTATAATCTAGTGCGGAATCCTCTATAGTTGACATTTTTATTGCGTGTAGACAATTTTTACTTAAACTGCTGTAAGAGGGTATCTTGTTGATTACAAGTTATTAATTGTGATAATTAAAGCTGATTAATAGTGATTTCATTGATGTCTTGATTTTGTTTTCCACTGTACCATACGACGATCACTAGACCGTCGCAACAATATGTATACTCAAATAAATTTAAGTTGGGTTAAATTATTCTTAACACATATTTTTATATATTTCAAAAATCAAGTTGCGTATGAAAAAACTAAAACGAATTCGAAATACATCACACTTAATCGTAGTTTCCTTTGGAATTCGCTGGGCATCTGATTTAGTAGTCATTACTTTTTCAAGTAATTTTTCAAATTACAAATCCGTCGTATTCATATCGCAGTGGCTGGATGGTTGGTGCAAACACAGAAGGTGTAATTAATTTCATCTGTCGAAGTGAAGGTCGCGGAATCAACGCCGTTCACAAGAAAGCTGACGGGATGTTAAACAAGTCAGCTGCCAGTACAATAGACGCCATTGTATCAGGGTGTTGAGCGATCGTTTCAAACTCATCAGTAATATCGTCAACGTTTTAAATCAAATTGTCCTCTTCACTGTTAATGCTGTGTTTCATATTTTAGAACAATTTTGTGGCTTTCTATATATATTCTGTCAAAAATGCTTAGTATCTATATTGACGACATAGCTATAGAATGGAAATTACGAGTTGATCCGGGAATAAAAATAAATAATAGAACACACCGCGTCTTTTTGTAGAATATGTAATAGTTAGAAAACCAACTTACTTCTACTTTCTTTGGCCTACTTCTACACTAAACTGTTTTTAAGTTATAATTTTTGTCTACCACACGACATTCTATGTTCACTACGTAGTTTAACTACTCTTATTGTTTATATACTTTACATTACATTTTACACGCATTTATAATTTATAAAATTTATTACACTACCTTGAAAATAGTAGCTGTAGAGATGGATGCACTAAGGAGATCATGCAGAGTATCCAGGCGAGAAAAAATAAGAAATGAACAGATTAGAGAAATTATAAATGAGAAACATGCAGTAGTAGACGAAATAGAAAGAAGACAGTTAATTTGGTTTGGACATGTTAAACGGATGGGAGGAGAAAGGTTGCCAAAAAGGATAATGGAATGGTTACCCCCGGAGAACAGGAAGAGGGGAAGACCCAGACGATCATGGGGAGAGAATATCCAGAAAGCTCTAAGTGCGAGGAATCTGACCGAAGAACGTTGTCAGGACGAAAAATATTGGAGGGAAAGTCTGGAAATCGGACAGCGACGACAGACGCTATAAACCGATGTTATATATATTCTACTACCTTTGAAAGAAAGATCTTAAGGCTTGTTTTGTGGCCCGGTTAAAGAATATGACCAATGGAGAATCGAAAAATAACCAGGAGATTGATGAGCTATTGAATCACAAAGACACTGTAAGCTTGATAAAGGCTCAATGTCTACGGGTGGATGATTAGCGTATGCTAAAGAAAATCCTAAGGGCGCAGGTTTACAAAAGCAGAAAGAGGGGCCGGTCTAAGATAAGATGGTTGGACGACGAACTAAAGAATAGATGTAAGGGGTTACACTGAGATGGCAATGGACAGGAGACTTTGGAGAAGATTCATGTTGGAAGTCTCACGTTGTATTATAGTGCTGAAGAAGAATTATACTACCTAGCTTCACACAATGCATGTGATTCCTTGATTAGAGCTATGTAATATTTTAGTTGTTGTTTCTTACAAACTACGTCAATATTTTATATTTATAATTAATTAAGTTTTGCTTATTTGCACTACTACATACACAATTTTAGATTAATTATTGGTTTTACATGTATTGTTATAATTGCATTATTAATTTAATTTTAAATCATGATACAGATAAGAGGAGAACACTAACAAAGGGTGATTTTTACGGTCAATAGCACATCCAAGGATATGGGCTACAGATGTCTGCTACAAAATCGTATAAGAACTAAGATAGTCGTGAGTAATCAGATTTTGGATCAAGTTAGTCATATTGATTATCTGGGTTGTGATATCTCATATGGAACCGATATGGATTGGGATAATAAGCTAACAAAATTTAGACGCATTTGTGGGAACGGTTCGTAAGTACATGAAAAATAAAATACGGCAATATATCCGAATGAAATTTTAAAAAACTCTGGCTGCCCCCACATTCCTGTATGTTAGTGAGAGATGGACTCTTGGTAAACGGGACGTGCAGAGGATTCAGGCAGCCGAGATGAAATTTCTAAGAAAGACGCAAGGTTGTTCTCTCCTGGATCGGAAAAGGAACGAGGATATTAGACGCGAATTAAACATTGTGTCGTTGCACCCAAAGATTGAAGAGCACAGAAGGACATGAAGTGAACACTTGACCGCATATCCGACTATCCGTGGCTGCCTTGAGTTATCATCACTCTACTGGGAAGAGAGATTTCGGTAGACCAAGGAGGAGATAGGTTCCGGAACAGGTCTTAGGTCTAGTCCTTGGAGTGGTGATGATGATGATCACCATGTATTACTATATTTGCTGATACTATAACAATTTGACATTTCACCCAATCCAATAGAGCTGAAAGCCTTACTGCTTGTCTGCAACTTAACCTTTTTCAGATTTCACAGTTTTCTACTAGATTAATAAGTTTTATCTACTATAACAATTTGCAACGTAAAATCTATAGGAAAACAGCACATGTGCGTGCAATAGTGGACATTAATGTCAATGTGACGTATTTGTGTAATTACAACATGTGTAACCATTTGTGATTTATTAGTGGACGTTAATCCATTTGTGAACGTATTATTGGGTAGGCAGGGTTAACGTATCCAGCCTATGCATAATAATTTTTATTGCCGCAAATAACAGGAAAGGCAAAGAACAAGCTCAGCCCTCCCCCCTTCTTCAGGTGAACGCTGAGGCCGAGTCACGTGTTTCCCATGTATTATGTGGGGATCGCGCACAGCATATTGCTTATAATCAAATGTAGTGGCAGTCTGGCACGCAATCCATTCTACACACACACACACACACACACACACACACACACACACACACACACACACACACACACACACACACACACATACACACACACATACACACACACACACGCCTTAATTACTTACAAGAGGTGAACGGGTTCGCGTGACATTTGATGTTGGCAAAAGTCCCATGGTTTTAATCCATGACTACTTAAGTACTTAATTGTTTTTCATTCGTCAATGTGTCGCCTCATTTTGTAAAAATAAAATACAAACTCCTTTATTTCTTAATCTAAGGTGACAGTAGTTTGAAAACGGTAGAAATAGAGTACAATATAATATAATTTAAATAAAAGTTTGTTTTCTTTAAAACATGGTTTTTATTGCTCAATAATAATCACCGAATTAACATACTATAATAATAATAATTACCGCGGTTGAAATAAGACTTTTTAAAACGGTCCAAGTATGTTCACTATTTGTTGTCTTTCATAATGAGCTTAAGATGTCCCCGTTGTGTGATAAAGTTGATATAGATAAAAAAATCGAGGGAACATGTCCGTCACGCGGAAATGGTCTCTATACCAAATTCGACATATTTGTATACACCACACGGTAGTCGTAATGGAGAGAGGCCCACAAAACAATGGCCTCATGTTTAGTCCAATTTAAAGTATTTTTAAAGTACGTTTAATTTTAAAGTATTTATAAATTTTATATATTTATACAATTTTAATGTATGAAAAGCTTACGACACAGCAACACGTGTCTACACCTATAGTGTCTACACCTACAATAATTGTCCTACAGGTTTATATTTCCAGACTTATGTGTTCTTTCAAATACTTGAATCCGATATTCTTTCTAAGTGTTCTTTTCAATGTTGTTTATATTATTTTTGTCTTTCATTGAAGTTAAAAATGCCTTTCTTGTATAAGTTATTGAAGTCACGTAAGTTATGCCGAGTTTCTTATACATCGCTTAAGATACGATCCGCCTGCCATCCCATATCGAACATTTTTTACTACTGAAGAAGGCAGGCGGCCCAAGCCGTTAAAGAAAAGTACGGATCAATATATAGGCAATCGACGTCGGCCAAACAGCCTATTATAGTTTTTGATTCGTATATCGTTGACACCGGCCGTTATAGCCTCTGTAACAGATTGAAATATTTAAGTCATTAATCATATTTACTGCCCGTTTAAATATAGTACATCATATAACAGAAGAAGAAGAAGAAGAAGAAGAAGAAGAAGAAGAAGAAGAAGAAGAAGAAGAAGAAGAAGAAGAAGAAGAAGAAGAAGAAGAAGAAGAAGAAGAAGAAGAAGAAGAAGAAGAAGAAGAAGAAGAAGAAGAAGAAGAAGAAGAAGAAGAAGAAGAAGAAGAAGAAGAAGAAGAAGAAGAAGAAGAAGAAGAAGAAGAAGAAGAAGAAGAAGAAGAAGAAGAAGAAGAAGAAGAAGAAGAAGAAGAAGAAGAAGAAGAAGAAGAAGAAGAAGAAGAAGAAGAAGAAGAAGAAGAAGAAGAAGAAGAAGAAGAAGAAGAAGAAGAAGAAGAAGAAGAAGAAGAAGAAGAAGAAGAAGAAGAAGAAGAAGAAGCCTTCGTAGTTAATGCTAGATATGCGTATATAATATTCCATCTACTTTTTTCTCTTAGGTTATTCCGACTTTTAACAATCCGACCGCAAATCTGATCCATCTTTTATTGGATATTTATAGACGCCGAAGTACATTATCTAATCATGTACAAATTAAAAATGTTTGTTGCTTTAATCTAATAGCTAAACATTAAGAACACTCTCACCCAACTTTTTTAGTAATCGGTTTCTTAAGTATAACTAACATTTTTCTTTAAATAATACAATGCTTGTACCCAATATCAAAATTGTCTTGTTGCCTTGACAGCATTCGAAATCCAAGTCAAAATTTTCTATTTTTTTTTTTAATAATTAAGTTCCAAGTATAGCACTGGCGCCCAAGTAATCAGAATGCCAACGAGTCCTGAACCATTTTATTTAGAATAGATTGCCAAAAATATATTCTTTGTTAGATATTTCATCTAAAATATATTCTTTGTTTGTTATATACTTTGGTTTTTGGAGTAGATGATGCTGTGTTGACCTTCAGTGAAAGTAATACAAGTAAGTGTTAAGTCTTACAAAAATTAGGGAGCAAGCTAGGAGGATCTAATATGGTTAACGTAATGAGAAAATTGTTTTACAAGGAATCCTTGTGGCAGAGACAGCAGTAGATGAATTGATGAACAAGATTGGACAGTCAACTAAACATTTGAAGAAACATCTAGAGAATCAAATGGACATTACTGAAGGCTCCGAGTATAGAGCTGGACTATTTTAAACCAGGTAAAACAATGAAAATCTGTTTTAAAAACTTAACATGCGTTTTTTCTGAAAATATATTGCAATAAGTGAGATTTTCATATAAAATAATAATTTCACTCTTGACATATGTCATAGCATATTTCATTGAGAATTGGTTAAAGTAAACCTTGCGTATTGGAACATTGTAATATAGACAATAAGAATCATGTCAAAATTGTTAGATCAAGTTAAGGTTTTACTGTAAAAAAGAATGCGTCTTGTGAAGTAGTGCAAACACACACATAGCGAGTGCGCGTATGAATATTAAGTGTTACAAAATTACAATAAAAAATAATTAAATTAAATAACTTTTATATAAATCAAATTCCCGACATAACACTTACACCAGGATGTGCCAAATAAAGACCTATTTGGTAGTAATATTATTGTTAATAATATAAAGAACGAAATATATGAGTTGTTTCATAAAAAAGGTTTTATCACTAAAACTAAAAGCGATAAAATTATAACGGCTTTATTTGCACCTTTTATATTGTGAATAAACAATTTCTTACAAATAGGATGTTACCTAGACTGTAGCCGTAATGATAAGGGAACGTTTCCCCCAATGAAATTGGCGAATACATCGCAATATATCTATTTTAGATAAATGAACCATTAGTTCAGAAACCCAGTAAACTATCAAACTGATTTTATTTTACTATTGGTTTAATGTTTTTTTTTAATAATTAAATTCCAAGTACAGTACGGACGGTCGCAAGATGCAACAACAGAATTCTGTGAAAGTCCGTTGCATTGGTAACCATCGGTGTTTTAAAACTTTCATTTCCCCTGTGACTGGGGGACTTATAAATTTCCCTTAACCGCGACAATCCTTAGATTTATTTCCGTAAAAAGTTTAACGCGGGCACGGCATAGCGAGTTGCAGGTGAAAACTTTGTCTTGCGAACAAACAAAAGATTCACGAGGCAGCGAAATACGGAGCCGATGTTGCAGAACAGAAAAAAGAAACAGCTTTAACTGGATATTTACCCATAATAAACAACGCACAAATGCATCTAATGTGTTCAACTATATAATCTGTATTGTTTACTTTTGACTCCATAAAAATGCATTTTTTACTTAATGAGAGTACATTTAAATTTTTAAGAGTATTATCTTTGGATTTGGTATCATTACATGTAGACGCAACACTCAAGTTACCATAAAAGTAATTTTGGAAGTGCTCACAGTAAAACAATCTTTATAACATTAATTTATTACAAACTAATTTTACTTCCATGTTCCGTAAGGAAATGGAAGTATGGTGACCGCGAAAATAATCGTGCTCGAAATACGGGCTATTTCTGATTGTCCTACCCTCAAAACATGAAGAAAAGTCATTTTCCGGAAAGTGTTTGTGTTTTTGTCTGTGTGTAGAATGTTTTCCATGGCGAACGATAACTGGCGCAAATTCAAACAGAATCAAATAATTTTTTGCATATTGTAACGTAACAAAGTTAAGGTCCCAAACGTTACATAAAAACTTTGTCCATAGAAACTCAAACAATACCCAAGGTATGCCATAATTAAGGTCAGGAGGGCAAATCTCACCCAAAAAATGTATTGATGATACCTAGTAAGTTACTAGGTAATAAAATAGTAAAAATGTATCTAAATATAAAATATGGAGTGATCAGTGGAAGATGTAAACTATAAACACAGTGTCTAATGAGATGAATTTACTGTAGACGAGTTTGAAAATAATAGACTGTTTAATTAATATTTAATGTTTTATAAAGATGTACATGTTGTTGTGCTTTATCATGATGTTATATTTACATGATATTTATTTTGTGGTTTGTATGTAGCCGGTGTGAAGCCAATGCTTTAAGAAAGTATTAAGTAATGGGTACTCATTTCATTCATGTTAAACTTGTATTTAAGTAATTAAATACAAGTGTATTTATTATGTATGGTATCATGTTAAGTGTATTTACTTTAAATAATTAATGAAGATGTCTTAAAATAATATTTGTAAACTTGGCCAGGAAGGCAATAATTGTTAATAAATTGTCAAGTGGTCATTATAATTATGTTAAAAACCAATGAAGGGTTCAATGATAAACTAAATAATAATAATAATAAATTGAAATCAGGAAATTAAAATTGGAATAATTGGCCATAAGCCATGTACTCTTTGTACAGTAGGTCAGGTCAGTAAAATTAAATTAAAAACAAAAAATGTAACACATGTAATAAAACCAATAGGCCTAAAATTAGTATTTTGTAAAAGAAAATTAATACCTTTTAAAATAAGTCGATTAAGAAAAAAATGTAGTAAAATGTATACGGTTTAATAAGGCAGATTAAGTGAAAGTTTTATGTGATTTAATGTAATTCCAAGAAGGGAGTATTTTATTAAATAAGTGTAAGAATATTTCCTAATTATGGCTCTAGGATAACAAATATTATCCAATGACAGAAGAAGCAATGGTTGTTAGGGACAACTAAATGCAAGGATATCTTGTTGATTTTAAAAAGTCAATTGTTATAGATGAACGAAGACAGTTCAGTTGTGATAAATCTAGAAAAAACCAATAAACCTAATAAATAAAATTACTGTTAATTCAAATTAAATTATAGTAAATGATCAAAAAGACGGTTAGACGACTTCCGAGGCTCTCACACCGAGAATATAAAAATACCTATCAATAAAATTCAAATCAAAAATCTAAAGAATAAATTAACTAACCATACCGTCAAATGAGTAATAATGGAAAACAATAAATAAATGAAGACAACCTCAGACCTGGAGAAGTCGAAGTGAATAAATACCTTACAATGAAAAATAAAGAGAATTAAATTTACATACAGAACCTCACTTTCAACAACGGAGCAAGGACTTAATACTACACTAATTCCGTCGGGACCTGTGACCACCAGAAACGAAAAATCAGCGAAGATCAAGAACTGAACTTTCCACTACATCCTGGGACATCAACACCAAACTTTTATTGAGAAGCTGGAAGTTGATATATTCAAGCCATTCATCATCACTCTGCTATCCGTCACCGTTTAGTGGAACACAGCCTTAACGAGTATCTTGTAAACGTTTGGTAAAAAACCTGCTTATGCTTATACTTTATATAATAAGATTTTATAACTAAATTGTAATACCTAGTAACCTGAATTTGCATTGCCTGACCTTACTAATAGTTAAAAGAAGTACATGTACCCTGAGATAAAAAACAAAAATAAAATTTTAATTAAATCTTAACATCTAAAACCCGAGTTCAATAACAAATCGATTCTGTATTGTGTGATCGATATGATGTATTAGAAGCAGGAGGAAGCAGCTGTTGGAATAAAAATATATATAAAATAAAGAATCCTTCTTGAATATGACGATTTCTTGTTATTTGTAGAATAATTAGTGTATTTCGAATAGGGTGTAACTTACAGAGAAAGGAACGTGAGAAATACAGCAAGCGGAACGACTTAACCTATAATAACTGGAGACTGCTGGTTATAATATATATATATAATATATGCTGGTTATATAATATATATATATATATATATATATATAAATAGACTGCTATTATAATATAATAACTGCTGGTCCAACAGCTATTGGAGATAACAGCGCTCGTCTGCAGACAGCTGGTGAATACGGGAGAATAGAGAACTAACTTACGCTCTCCGCTCTCCGCTCTTTCCAATTTAGATAATACATACCGACTAGGGTTGGAGAAAAATACTGAATTATTCACTATAATAACTGTAATATAGCGTTTTTCTCTGGTAAAACACTTGATAACTACTTAACACAAGTCTATGATCAATAACCGAATAATATCAACCACATAATAAATAATTTTTTTATAAATTAACATTGATTTGCAGGAGATCTCATCTGCAGTAAAATATTACAAAATTCGTAATCTTTTAGATTACAAATTGCTGCATCCAACAGTGGGGCATAACATATTCAATAATAACATCGTTAGATTTGTTTCAAATTGATGAACCCAACAGTGGGGGCATAACATATTCTATAATAACTTAATCACACATATAGAGAGATTTGTTACAAATAAACGTTGATACACGGGAGTCACATATAAAGAAATATAAAGAAAAGAGTGTTGTAAATGTAAAAAGAGTTGTAAAAAGAGTATTGCATATGTGCCCGTGTTGTAGAGGACTCAAGGCGGTTTTTGGTTTTGATTTTGATTTTGGTGAAGATCGGTAACGGGCAAGGGGTAGTTTACCTGCAACATTTTACGTCTTCACAAGAGTAAAGTACTTACTTTTGAAAAATAAAGTATCCTGAAAAAGACGTCATAACAATCCATTGTAGAAAGATAGATGAAACATCTATAAATGAAAATGGTAGTTGAAAGGGGGAGTGGGTAATTTTCTATAAATGAAAATTATAGTTGAATGGGGAAGGTAAAATTTTTTATATGCGTACTACGTTATCGGCAACAAAGAAATAGTTTGTTGTTAAAATTCCTTCCCGGGGTGTTTGGCCGAGGTCCAATGTTTTCAGCGAAACCAGACGTTTAGGCAGTGCCATCATCAGTGAAAATCGAGTGCGCTAACGTGAGATGGTATACGCTAGTGACCACAGTACTGTGACTAATGATAATGTGATGTATTTATAATATACACACACTTATTATTTACTAATGGTACCTATAATTTCAATTTTCTATTGTATTGTATTTATTGTTCATAGCCTAAAGGTACCATACATACGATGTGCACTATGCATTATTTATTTCGCAAAAGGTTTTTAAGAATGTGAGTAATAAAAATTTTATTGCACATCGTATGTATGGTACCTTTAGGCTATGAACAATAAATACAATACAATAGAAAATTGTCACAGTACTGTGATTAAGGCTGAAGAAAGAAGTACTTTCTACGGATTCGAACATGATTTTAAATATAAATCTTAGAACATGAAAGTCATGTATACCGATACCGATATTTTAATAAGCTCGAATAAGAATCCAAGACTAAAATGTTGATATAAATGAAAACATGTATGGAAGAATGAAGGTGGAACATGCACGTTGTTTAATCCCTCTAACAAAGGTGGCGATGCAGGTGACTTTTAAATTTGAATCTAATTGTTCGACTTCAAGCGTCGTTCACAGAACATAGAAGAAGTGTAAACGCGACGTATCGGCCACTGATACAATCTACAGCCACGGTCAGACTAATTACACAATAATACATGTAATAGATATTTACGATACAAGTGGGATAACAGCATTATTAATATACGCGTGTGAAAATTTGGACGACGAGTGCGTAGCACAAGTATATTAATAATGCGTTATCACTCGTGGACCGTACAATATTTTATCTACACCCGCTGAAAAAATAAAAAATGTGAGCATCAGAAAATTTAAGCTATCTACGTAGCAGTGGAAATAATGTATTGTGACGTATACGTTCCCATAGCAACCACGTTGTTATGACTAAAAACAGTTTGTTTTTGCTGCAAATTAGTAATTTGTAAGTTGTTTTTAAATGAGTGAATCTGAACGTTTCCCTTCAGATATTGAAGTAGGAAGCTTTAAAAACCATATCCAACTTAATACCAGAGAAGCAACTTGCAACGACTTCTGACGATCAAACATTTAACTTGGTGACGAAAAAGTTCCAATCTTCTTCTACAGGAGGAATTTACTTAAATAACTCTGAAGACTGTGTATTAATATCTAAAATAAGTAGATAACATGTTTAGATTGTAATATTATGTTGTATTTTGTGTTATGTTTCAATAAATTTTAAAATATAAACGATTGGGATAACAAAACCAGTGCGATAATGAACTTGTTATCCCACTCAAAATGAGTGGGATAACACGCTATTACGTTACGGGAGTAGATAAAGAAATAAATAATTCTTCTTGTTTCTTCTTCTGGCACTACGGTCCCTGTAGAACCCTGGCCTGCTCAACGATTCTCCTCCATTCCTCTCTGTCCAGAGCCTTACTCCTCCAATCTGCCACTCGCATCTTCCTGAAATTCCCTTCCATATCTTCATATATATATTCCTCCCTTTCATCTTCTCCTCGGACGTCATCTTTTCCTTACTTCCTTCGACTTCCTTTTCAATTTCATTTTTATCACTCGGCCACTTCTCATTCTCATCACGTGCCCCATCCATCTTAATCTTTGCAACTTCACTGGTGCCGCAACTTTCCATACACGCCTCTTAGCTCAAGATAAATTATAGTCATTTAAATCCGGGCTGTAAGGCAGTGTGATCTATTATAAGTACCCTGCTGACAGATGTTATCATCAGACTTTCGATTTGAATTAATTAAATTAATTACTTTTAGAGTACTGTAAATTTGGATCGGTTCGTGGATGAATTTACTATTTGTTTTCGTGTCGTGTATTTTAAAATTTTGCCAAACGCTCGTTTTCTCACCTTCCAAAGTCATGCCATGTTTAATAAAATAACGTTATCTAAATTAGGGAATGTACAATTATTTTTAATTGACTCGGTAGCTAAATTTGATTTATAAGTTTACGATTTATTGAAAATGAGATTAGGTGTAGATTAAATGTACCTTTTAAATATATATTATTTGTATAGTTACATTTTCTAAAGATGATAGTACAAAAAACTGTGGAAAGAGTGTAACAGTACAAATTAATAAAACATATTTATGTAAAATTTTTAAAATATTTATTATCAATATGTATAATACAATATTGATTATGATTAAGTACGAATATATATTTTTAACAACATATTCCCATTACATGCATAGGTTTTAAGATAATCTTAAGAAACCTACTTTCCAAACACTCGTGTAAGTCCTTCAGTAGACCTTTAGAAGTCTTTTAGTATTGTGCAACAAAAACAATATTTCAACTAACTAAATTTGATTTTCTTTTAGCCCAGTATGTTGCGCGCGCAGATTTCTAAATTGTAATATAGCTTACTCTCAGCCTGTCTTGCCGTTATGAGATACTGTGTGCCGTGGGTTCGGCACCCCACAGGTTGATTGTTTATGTTTAAGTAAGTGGAGGCGGAAAATTGTGCTCCCGTTGAGTCGAGTACATCGATCCCGCGGCGGTTTCAGTAATTATAAGCGTTGTTGAGCGCCCCAGTCTTATCGTGTTATTACACGCAACCTTCTCCACAAACACATACTCACACATACTCTTCGATCCCGCGGCATACAAGTCTATTAAAGCATATACTGTTTGTTGTTGATAAATCATAGTGATTCATAACTCTGTAAATATTAAAGAAATAAATAATAAAATTCAATAAGGCTTTTGTGTCTGTTTTCCGAATGTTAAGATCCAAAAACGTACAGGGAAAACAAAGTGCAACTGTATAAAGAATATAAATTTTTGTAGAAAACAATATATAATTATGTATTTTAGAAATAGTAACTTATTATTGTTAATTAAATAACGCAACTGATTAAACACGACCTTGTTTTTACAAAGAGGTAGTCTGCGGTAGCAGAGCAGACTGAATGCGTTGTACGCCCGTGACCCGGCAGGGAGTAGCGCCACTGCTGTTATTATTACGTTCGCGTACGTACTATTACGTTGTCGCTGCACGACCAAAGCAAATAAAATTTAATAAACACAATTGTACTACGTAGTCGCATGCGTTAGCTACTTCCACGGCCCCACTACCCACTTCACCTCCTTATACAGTGGATTGTTTAACAAACAAGTTATTAATGTTATGTTGGATTTCTGCCATTTGAAGTTATATATTTTTAAGTATATTATAAATACCATATAGATAGAAATCAGTGTCATCTTAAAAGCCTATATGACTTATTCACTATATCCTTACCATTCTAGTATTTAATTGTCAATATTAATTAAATGATTCAATGTTTATTTTTAAACAAATTGCATCTGTTAAGCGTATGATAGTATGATAGTATCAGTTTCAAGGAAAGCGAAAATATTAAATAAGTTAAGACAAGCTGTACAGAATCTTTGTGAAAATAATACAGCAAGGGTTAAAACTAGTAAAACCTTGACAGAGACTTTTGTGATAACAAAGAGACTACAACAGGGGTGTAAACGTTTACCTTCGTTATCAAAAATGTACTTAGATAAAGTCTTAGAAATTTTCTCGAAAAGAATTAAAGAAATTAGGCTGCAAGTAGGAACAATTATTTAAATAGGACTGAAAGTAAAAATAAATTAATGATATAAAATTAAGGATTAAATAAATAATTATAAAAGTAAGAAGCATTGGATAAAAGGTACTGCAAGTAGCAAACATTGGAGAGATTGGATCAAGATTAAGAAAAAATTACAGAAATGAGACAAAAGTACTAAAAATTTGAAGAAATTGGACTGCAAGTTAGAAACATATAAAAAAATGAGTCGGTTAGTGGAGAAAAATAGAAGAAATGGGACTCAAAGTAGAAAACAATTGCAGAAATAAGATTGAGAGTATGAAAACATTGAAGAAATACGACTGCTAGCAAGAAACATTCAACGAAACGGATCTGAAAGTCGATAAAAATGAATAAATTGGGCTCGAAGTTGAAAACCTTTTTAAAAATGGGTCTAAAACTAGAAAAATTAATCAAACGCGACATTTTTAATGCAATCCTCTATAAGTTTTTATTTTTCAACAGTTACGTAATTAATTAAAACACTCTGTTATTAATAAAAATTAACCTTTAAAATAAGTTTTATGATTTATCACTGCATTTGAAATCCTTTAATTTCAGTTTTCCATAAATTTACATGAGTAGACTTGAGTAGATTTATCAATAACCCCCCCACCCTTAGTTGATACAGTGTTGTGATGATGTGCAGATACAGACATATAGTTTGAGTAAACAATGCGAACAGTCCTAACACTTTACTTCATGAAACTAGGAAACATTTTACAAACAAACAATACCATAAAATCTCACCTATACATACGAACGAATACATCAAAAATGTATTCCACCAGTTTATTTCCTACGTTGTATTTAGTATGGCCGTTTCGTTTAGAGAATTATTAATTACTTAGCCAATGCCATGTAGCAGTAAATAATCAAATAAACAATCAAAGCGAAATAGCATTCAGGGAAGCGTTTTGACAGATCCGCGGCTCCACTGCTTGATGGCAGTAAAGCTGGTTTTGATAAGATCAAAGGGCATAGCATATGCTATGGGGCGGTAGTTCACCACTTGGAATAGCGTTGTTTTACAAAATTATTCATTGCCAACTCTCTCTTCCATTTATATCGATAAAACGTTTTGTGCTAATTATATAACGAAACGATCCCTTAGAAAGAGATAGAGAGAAAGCGTTTGAGATTCTCTAATTTATATGGAACGCTTAATACTGTGTTTTCCCACCACATTAAGTAATAATTTATCTGTGGCAGTAAGTCAGCGAAGTTTTAATTCTCATACATATATTTCTCTTTTACACATATTTCAATTATAAATGTGGTGATATTCTAATACAAACACTGCGAGTATAATGAATTAACTGCATCTATTAAAGTATGTTCAATCTTATAAGGGCACTCGAAACCGCAAATCGAACAAACAATCCATTGTTGGTTTCTTGTCTTAAAACAATCTTCTAATTTTTTGAATAATTTGAAACCAAATTTATGTGAATATGCCTAAAATACATTTTTTATGATTTAAACAAAATTGAGATTGTAGGAAAGGTTTTGTCAAAAGTGTTGATAATGTTACCATCTTTTACAACTCCCTTAATCGGTAACTCCCTTACAACAAATCGTAGAGACATGCGGTTCTTACCATTGGAAAGGTAATTTCAATAAACATTCACTACCAATGACTGTTATGTAGGTCATAAAGCTAATATTTGCTGATTCGAGTAATCTTAATATGTTAAAAATGTCTTCATAGGAGTACACAGAATGCCTTCTTAATTTCGTCTTAATTTGTTAACATATGTCTTCGTAGGAGTATACAGAACGCACGAGTCGCTGTACATTACGATTTGGAATAAATTTGTCAAAAAAAAAATTCTTTGTTAGACTGTGTACTTTGGTTTTGGTTGTAGATAATTTGCTGTGTTGACCTTCAGTGAAAGGAATATATGTAGTCTTACAAAAATTAGGGACTAATCTAGGGTCTAATATGGTTAACGTAATGAACAAAAAATGACTTGCAAGAAATCCTTGTGGAAGAGAAAGCAGTGATATATAGATGGAAAAGGTTAGAGAGTCAACTATAAATTTGAAGAAAAATGCAGAGAACCAAATGGACATAAATAAACGCCCTAATTATAGAGCTGGATTATTTTAAATCCGGTAAAACAATTAAATCTATTTTAAAACTTTAAATGAGTTTTCCTAAAAATTAGTATTTTTTTAGATAAATAACCCAGTACTTCAGAAACCCAGTAAACTACAAAACTGAATATTTTTCTATTAGTTTAATGGAGATCTAACTGCGCTACCATAACTCTACAGTTTGACTAAAGAACAAAAACGTAAAAACATACAAAGTATGCTTTTTGTATTCAAATTTTTAGAGCAAAACATAAAAATTATAAAAAATCAGAAAATTGAGGTGTCTTTATAATTGTAGTGGCGTTTGTAGTGTATAACGTGTTTAGCTGGGTGCTAAAATTTTAGACTTATATCTGTTACAGGTTCTGAGATAATGGGTCTCAAAATTGAA
Source organism: Magicicada septendecula (assembly GCA_034769895.1). Lineage (NCBI taxonomy): Eukaryota > Metazoa > Arthropoda > Insecta > Hemiptera > Cicadidae > Magicicada > Magicicada septendecula. The sequence goes on along the minus strand of CM068368.1, from coordinate 884,054,594 downwards.
GAATTTAAAATGGTAAGCATAGTCGATCACCAGTGCCACTAAAATTTCGATATTAACGTTTTTACACATATGTGTTTTTAGCTCTTTTCTGGTATGTTGATATTTACGACACACGCCTAGAATATTTTACCGGGTAATTTAGAATAACCCTGTAGAACGTATAAAGGAAACGTATGTACTGTCAACTCACTACGGAATTTGTGTCTGAAATAAATAACAATCTAACACGACTAACACGCATGCATCAGCCACGCCCAGATGCTACCGCGCTTTCAATACCTCCCGTCGTATACAGTATACATAATGGATTTCCTTAAGAAATAAGCGAGAACGCCCTCTGGTGTGAGGACGTTGCACTACTACTACTACGCCAACTGCCAAACACCTCTGTTAATTATAATTGTTATTAGCGACAATGCGTTTTGTGAAAGAAATACGATCGTTTACCGAATAATCGGAGTTTTAACATTTTACAGTATTCTCCGATCAATGCTAAAGATTATCTTCTGTATTACATGTCACAAAACAACTATATTTGTCGGCTTCACCTCCACCTACATACGCAATAATTAAAATATTAATACTAATCATACACATAAGCCACTGATCACACCGGTTGTTACTTATGGAGGCACGACACTGATAAAAAAAGAACAAGAAACGCTAAGAAGATTTGAAAGAAAGATCAAAATGGAGATGACGAAAAGAAGATGGCTAAAGAAGATGACGAATGGAGAATACAAAATAAGTGGGAGATATTTATATGAATCATTGAATCATGAGAACATTGTAAGATTCATAAAGGCCCAACGAATACAATGGCTACGTCGGCTAGAGCGGATGGATGATCAGCGTATGCCAGAGAAACACTTGAGAGTGCATGTCTAAAATAGTAGAAAGAGGGGCAGATCTAGGATAAGATGGCTGGACGATGTGCTAAAAGATCTCAGCAGAAAGGATGTGAGGTGTTACGCTGAGATGTCACTGGACAGAGGACTTTGGAGAAGATTGTCAGTGTTAGAAGCCAGGGCTCACGTTAGGCTGTAGAGCTGAAGAAGAAAACTCATACATATTATACCATACAATACACTAACACTACGGTAATATTAAGATCTGGTTTTCGGATAAGAAGAGCAGTTGAAGTAAGATTTATCTTATTAAGATTTTGACGGATTAAGATCAATTAATGTAGATGGATTGATATGGGTAAATTAAAATACATTTATTAAAGTAGCAAAAGAACATTTGCGATAAAATTTGTAATGTACGAGGGACATCCAGAAAGTAAGAATACAAGGGCTGTGTAGGATATAGGGAATTTGTTTTTTCAAAGTTGGCACCCGTGACGTGTAGACGGGTTCTTAACGGTCGAAATGAGATATTGAGCGCCTCAGTCTGTTACGAAATGTCCTCGCAGCAGCTTAACACGTCAACCAGTTCGTCCCCCGTTTGCTCCACGTACCGAGGGTGAATCCTTTCTCGACTCAATTGTGACTGGGGACGAAACGTGGGTGTGTCACTATACTCCTGAGTCAAAAAGACAGTCTCACAGAGGAAAATCATGGCATCCGTCTTTTGGGACCGGAACGGGATCTTGTTGGTCGATTTCATGCCCAAATGGACCACCATCAATGCTGCTGCATATTGTGAGACCCTAAAGAAGTTGAAAAAAAAATCAAAGACAAAAGGAGGGGAATGCTGACTCGTGGTATGTCACTCCTTCATGACAACGCCAGACCCCATACCGCCCGGCTCACTCAGGACCTGCTCGTGTCGTTTGGATGGGACATTGTAACTCACCCACCATACTCCCCGGACCTGGCACCTCGGATTACCATCTTTTCACCAAATTGAAGGAGTTCTTGGGTGGACAGCGATTTTCGGACGATGAGGAGGTCATGGAGACTGTGAAAAAGTGGCTTAAGGAGGTGGAGCGGAAGGTATACGACGAGGGTATACAAAAGCTGGCGCCCAGGCTTCAAAAATACATTGACCTCAACGGCGATTATGTGGAGAAATGATAACATATTTTGGCACATACCCTGTAAATTTCATTAAAATATATTCATTTTTCAATTTTTAACAAGTGTTGAATTCTTACTTTCTGGACGTCCCTCGTAGAACACTTTAAAAAATGATATGTACAAATATCTATGTTAATAACTGCAAATAAATACACTGCAAGTAGGTTTATTTTCACCTGACATACGTTTCGCAGAAGGTATTCTGTATCTTCAGAGGTTTGTTTGGATTGAAGATATTTAAAAATATCATTAAATTTGAAGATACGGAATAATTTCTGTTAATCATACGTTAGGTGCAGTAAAGTAAACCTACTTGCAGTGTATTTATTTGAAGATGTTACGTGGCAGACCTGCAGGAAATTCAAGTAATTACTTACAAATGAATAATAGATATCTTTTTTATGTTCAGGTAGACGATATATTTGACAGCGTAAAGTTTGCATACGTTTTAGATTTCGTAGAATGTTGAAATACACTACAGAGACAGATTAGTAATATAGAATATATTTAGGAACGAGACAGTTGTTTTTGATGGGAGAACAACACAGAAATTGGGAGACTTCGGTTACGGTGTTTGACATTAATGTGCATTATCTCCGAATGCCTTTAATATGTTCTACGAGAAACATAAAAAAAAATTGGATGTGTGGTGGGACACACCACAGAATGTTGAATGTGGGAGACTCGAACTTCAGTGCCGCCTGATTAGTAAACAGATTCAACGCAAAAACGGTTGCTCCTATGAATTTGAAGCAAGAGACGTTTAGCTAAAAATAATGAAGATTCAATGATAAATTAATGATACGAGGACATAGAATTGTTCATATGTAGTATAATATTAAAATTATTGATATTTACAGGGATCGGTTTTATACATATATATTGACAAAATGGGTACAATGACCGTTTAAAAAAAAATTCCAAAAAATCAAGGAAGATGTTGGATGTAACCGCTACACCAATATGAAGTGGAGGGCAGAAAAGAATCGAGCCGACTGCAGCATGCAGGATTCCCGCAGATCAATCTACGAATTGATCACCCAAAGAGAAGAAGAAGAAGAAGAAGAAGAAGAAGAAGAAGAAGAAGAAGAAGAAGAAGAAGAAGATGATGATGATGATGATGATGAAGGGGAAGAAGATGAAGAGGAAGAAGTAAAGAGGACGAACGTAGCGGCGATAATATTTGATCACCGGTGTATATTTTCTGTAAAAAACAACATCCTTTTTAATACCAGTAGCAAATAATTGCTACCTGACGTGATCAAAATATATGTATACTTTGGTGTAAGCAAAGAGAGAGACATAATTCATTTGTAATGTACGAATGATTGTGAGTGGGCGTAAAGCTTGTACCCGATAAAGCAGAAAGTAGGGTGTAGCACACACACACACACACACACACACACACACACACACACACACACACACACACACACACACACACATACAGAGTTGATTAAACCAACTTGTTGCATTGCGCATTACGGAGGTGGCAGGGAGGGATGTGATGCTGTGTGTGGGGTGGGAACACCGCAGTCAGGGTAGCTGCTGGCTGTCTCTTGTGAAGGGGGTGGTAGCATTAGTGGCTCGCCCCTCTGACATCACGGACGCAGCACACACATACGCCGCTCTCTGTTTGACCAAAACAAAATATAATGCGATCATGCTAACAACGTATTCTGAAACACAACGGTCTAGAATTATAAACGTAATAATTTTTCAAATAATATATTTATAATTGATTTTTCTATACTGAGAAAATGTATAGAGTAAAACTGTTTAAAATAAGATGTAACTTAAAGCGTTGGTTGCGGCTTTAGACTTACACAAATTTAGTTACGTGGGCTTCTGTTGCAGTTGAGTTAACTAATTGCTGCAAGATATAGAGCCTAGTCGCACATAATATACTTGGTACTTTGCTGTTAAGAAGACGTGAATAAAAAAAAAACTAAAATTATTATTAATATCCTAGCTACATTAAAAAGAATTATCCTATTTTACGTAGATCCGTTGAAATGCTACAGAATTGGGAAGACGTAGATCACGTAGATTCAAGCGGTATTAGAAGTATCCAATCGTCATTATCTTTAGTAGATTAATACAGCCTTTTTACGTAATCTGTACACTTTAAATTATATATTGGAACAAAACACAGGATGATGATCTATGAATAAGAATATCTGATCATGGTTGACGGACATTAACATGTTTTAAATTGATGTATGCAATTTTTGTCACAATAAGTTTTGTATTTAGTGATGGATAAGGACTTGTGTTATACCAAATTCTTTGTAAATTGTTGTTCTATAATGTCATGTACTTTGTTTGCGAATATGTGCGCGCGTTCGCGTGTGGTGAAACTTTGTTGTTATATCTTCCGCGTTAGTTAACCGATCGGCGGAAGACTTGGACAGTGAACTACTTATGAAAATAGCTACATTTTCTATATACTTTGTTGTTCTCAGCTATTTCTTTAAATGTGTTTTTTTTTTTAGTAATTGAAAAGTCAACTTTTCACGCTTATCAATTGAAGAGTAATAAAATTTCTAGATAAAATCTATGCAGGCTCTCGCAGTCTTATACAAAGATTCGCCTGCAACGCGTATATCTTTTGTTCAATCTACCACGTAGTCGTTTGACCAATCAGAAGCCCCTAATTTCAGTCAGATCCCTCCGTTGTCATGTGCACTTCGAGGCAGTCCATCGGAAGCCGTTGCTTAGTGAACGTGTGTTCTTCATCAAGAGTTTTTCTTGTTCGAACTGTTTAATCTATAGTAACTCTAAGTCTTGGGACCCTTTTCGAGTTGTTCGACTAGAACCAATCGGATGAACTAACTATTATATTATATTAAGTGCTATTACATGTTAGTAGAAGATTTCCGCTTAGGGAGATTTATCTACTATGGTAAATCCTTATTAACGCGGGACACATCAAGAATAGCCGGAAGGTGTAAGCATTATACACCGCTTTTAAAATTATCACTCATTATCACCCTGAGAATTAATAATTAATAATACCCAATTCCGAGCGATAAAGCTAACGATTCGGAAAGTGACAAATTGTGCGTAAAAGCAGTATCAGTGTTATCAGTTGTTCGACGAACCCGAGAACAGCGGAGAGAGAGTGTGAGAGGGGAGAGCGGGGGTCATTGCAGAGAGAAGAGCGAGCGGCGGAGCGAGTGACGTCACGCCTAGTGTAAAGGAATTCTACATCCAAGTAAAATTCACCAAAACTGAACTATATAAACTTTTCTATAATAAATAGAATACTATACATGACATTTTGTGGAATTTAAATATATCGTATAAACAGTTATTTAATTGTGGTATAAATAAATAATTTTCCTACACCTCCAACATAGAATTGTGCATAATATAAACACACAAAACTATCCTATGTGAAAATATTTATTTGTATCGTCGCAATATATAATATATAATATTCAATCACTTTCTGCTACAGTCCGTTTCTTGATGTATATAATAATACATTTAATATTTATAATGAATTTAGTCAACCAACACATATGTACTTCAACAGACACAAAAACCGGAAGGCTGAGGATGGGTACAATATGGTACCCGAAACATGTTCCTAATAAGGAAAAAAAGGTATAACTTGAGGTAAATTCATTATAAATATTAAATGTAATATATAATATAATATAATATAATATAATATAATATAAAATAATATAAAATAATATAATATAATATAATATAATATAATATAATATAATATAATATAATATAATATAATATAATATAATATAATATAATGCATATAATATATTATATAATATATATGTAATATATAATAATATATAATGTAGGTAACAAGCAAGAAAATAAATAAATAAAATTTACCAATTATGAAATCTGTAAGGCATCAGAGACCCACTGGATACACTTGCAAAACTCACATGCACCTGCTCGCCTCAAAGACAATTGCAAACTGCGACCCAGAGGCGTGCAGGTCGATGTGAGTTTTGCTAGTGTATTTAGTGGGTCTCTGGTGCCTTACAGATTTCATAGTTAGTAAGTTTTATTTATTCATTTTGTTTGTTTGTTTGTTATGTAAATACTTTAGTTTATGTCTTGACTGTCTGTCGGTTGTGGAACAGACTATTGTTTATTTTTTATTTGTGATGTTTTAGTGTTTTGTTTTTTGTTTGACGACGGCTACCGAGTTGTTGCACAGACGAAACATTGCTTTGTAATATGAAAAAGGCAGTGATGGACGAAGTCCGTCTCACTAGTAAGCATAATGTGAATAAACTATTACTGACGACTTTTAAAGAAATTATAATATATCCTCCTCCTCCTTCGCTTTTCATCATCATCATCACCGTCACCAACGTAGCTTAGAAAAAGAATAGATAACTCCTTTTATATACTTTCTGATCTAAGGCAGAATCACGTAATCAAACTTATCGAAAACCACATCAATATTATACTAGTGGCCAACATTGTGGTGACGTTTCAAAAGTAGTGTGTTTCTGAGGTTTGAAAACCCATAAAACCTCTTTTTTGGAGTAATACTATACAATTGTATATCAATAGACAAAATAATATAATCAATAATGCAATGAAATAACGTTCACGAAGGATTTGTATTAGCACAGGTTATTAAAGATGAAAACCAAAACACATTGAAAAGGTGAGATATACAAACATTTCTCAACATGTCACTTAATAATACTTAGTTGGGTAATCTTTAGTGTCAATTACGGACTTACAACGCCTTTCTATATAGTGAACCAGTTTTTAAATTCTCCAGCTATTATAATGTCCAACCAAGATTGAATTATTCCTTCTATTAATTGGATTTTATTGCTTGATTGCTTCTGACTAACAAATTTCTTTAGTCGGCTTCATGGATTTTCGATTGGGTTAAGGCAATTCACAAGTAGTGAAATATAATTATCTTAAAACTAATTTTTGCACATTGCAGCAACATGACATGAATCTGAAGCGTGTTGAAATAGAAATGCTTCGTTATCTTGAAAAAGACCGTGCGGAAAGCTTCAGATTCTGCTCAAGTATTATATTTACAAAGGTTTTTAAAAATATATAAACACTTGGTACGTTTCACAGTTTTTATTTAACTGTGGCAGCTGTTTCAGCTTCTCAAGCTATTGTCAAAGAGATCAGTGAACAAATAAACAGAGGATGTTAGGGTGAACATCTGTTTACGGCGTGTATCCGGACATGTGTGGGGTGTGAAGATGGAGAGGGGGGTTGTACGAGCAAAGGCAAGGAGCTTTCCCTTATTCTAAAATTAAGTAGTAAGTCCATGCAATGAGGTAAATAAGTGCATAGTTATTGTGTGGGGGGGTACATACCCTTTGGGAAGAGCGAGGCCAACAGAAACCACCAGGTCCAGTGCAGTAACATTGTTCCGTCAGACATGTCGCCACTGCTGATACTGATGCTGATGCTGATGCTGCTGATGATGCCCACTCGCTGAATCCATACGTGTCTGTCTGTCTCTCTGTCCACCACTACTACTGTCCCTTACATCATACTACTACTAATGCTGATGATGTTCACTCACTCAGCAGCACACACACTATCTGTAACATAAAACGCACGTATCTAAAGTCGCCGACTCAAGCGTAACCAATCACAAGAAATATAATTATAAGTTTATTAAGTTGAACTAAATATAAATGTACATATTCATATATCTTTCTGTATTTACATTTTTTAATATTTTAATAATGATAAAACTTTTTACAAAATTTTTTTTTCGTATCGGCCATCTAAGCACCACATGCCAATTTCAAATCTTTATTCTTTGTTCGTTTCTTTTTTCCAATATTCTTTCATCTTCTCACTGTGTCTCTTCTTCCTGTCTTTAGTCCAATTTGAACTTGTGTTTCTCTCTCTCCTATCCTGGAATCCCTTCATTTTCAACACTTTTGCCCGAAAAACTTCTCCTTCAATTGCTTCTTCTGCGTGTATATTATTTTTTTCTAAATCCTTTTGGACTTCTTTAATCCAACCTGATGTTGGCTTCTTCACATATATTTGAAGATTTGCTTTGTCAACCTATTGTCGTCCATTCTATATAAATGTCCAAAAAGTAATAGTCTTCTTTTTCTCATTGTTTCTGTTACATTTTGTGACGATTTAAATTGTGACAATTACAAAAATAAAAAAAAAATTTAATTAATTAAGGTTGCGTACTATTAACCATTTAAATCTCACAATAATAATAATAATAATAAAAACGTGTAGGTACTAAATGTGAATGTAAGAAGTAATTAATCAGGGCAAAGTATCCGTAAAGAAAAGGCATATTGTAAATAATTATTATGTTCGTATTTAACCCTTTGCTTGCTATCAAGCGCCTACCTGTTGATACCGGAATCGACATGTTTTCCGAGTCTACTGTAATTAAAAATAATATAGTAAACTAATGTTAATAATTAAAGTATCTGTAGACACAGAGAGTAACTAAAACAATTAATTTAAATGATGTATTTTTATCTAGCGATAGTTGGTATAAATAAAAAAGTTTATTCTAAGAGAAACAGGAACTATATATGCTCGCGGAATAAACACCCCACTCTCTCTTGTCATGTACAAGGGTAGCGGACGAAAAATACCGCTCTCGCCATGACGACTCCCAGCAGTGCAGACGCACGAGCAAAATGCTCTGTTCAAAAGTTATGCAATTTATTGTTAGTGTGGATTAATTAATTATTATTTTGTATTTTACTAAGTGTTACAAAAAGTGTAACATGTAACGTTAACAAAAAGAACATTTCAAAAAATTTGTAACAAGAAGAAAGATGTAACTACAAACGACAAGTGTTAAAAAAAAAAAACGATGACTGCAATCTTCACCGATGGACGAATCTTTTCAACTTCTCACCTGTGGTCATGGACCATCTGAAGTACAACTCTAATATACCCTACCGATGATGCAGTTGGAGACATCTGAGAATCAACGAGTATCTGTGTAGAAGACTCTACCTATCCTGCAGACGTTTTAAGCCATGAACAACTGAGACCAGACCCAGACGAGGACGACGTTTTAGGACTCCCAAGACGGAACCACATGGAGGAGATTACTACATCCAAAAATAGAGGTGACTCGATAGCACGTCTATCGAGGAATAATGTTAATAGTTTTTGAAACGCAATACTCTATTAAAGAGACTTTCAGAGACGATTGATTTTATAAGAATATAAAAAAAAACTTAAATTTGATAATTTAATTGTAACTATTCAAGATCATTCAATTGTAACAGTTTAGATATTAACGTAACGTAGTATTATTAATACCATTCTTCTAATGGAATATATAAAGAAGCAAAAAGGTAAAAGGTCTTGCAAGATAAAGTTTTGAATTGAATATAATTAAAAGATTAGAAACTAAATATCAATGGTTACCCGGATCCGGGGGTATAGCTAGATAAATCTGTTGTGATCCCGTAGTCTAAATAAAGTAATTCAATTAATTTTAATAATTTGATTAATAATGTCATGGGATCTGTTCTTTGGAGTAAATGTTATATTTCAAATGTTTAATAAAGCAAGTCTTCTTGTTACACACATATACGGAGTATATAAATCAACAGTTTCACCTTCCCTGATTCCTTGTATGTCTTACTGTGTATTGTTCTGATTTAAATTTCAGCTCGTCTGGAATAAGGCAGCCTGAAATAATTGGCAGAACCAATTATTTTGGGTTCCCTCCGTTATAACTCGAAAGAAGAGGTTATAAGATGCGCCACTCTGCTAATTTGTTTAAATTTTGCTACTAATTGTAAAAAAAAATTTTTAATGACTTGTGTTGTTAAACAGTAATTGTGTCCCTATTCATAAGCTGTTGATTTATTTACTCGTGTATTTTAATATGTGTCAGAAATTTAAATAAGATAAAAATAATAATTAATATTATAGTAATATAGTATAGATAATTTTATTAGTAAATATGATATGTGTAAAGTAAGAGTAACATATAATCCAAGGTAAACAAACCATGTAGGTACTTGTTAAAAGTCCCATTCATAAACGTACCCCATTCACGACAATCTCGGACATGTAAATTTCCTGTTGGCGATTGTTTAATATTATCGTAGTCGGTCTCCCCAGTTAGAGTGAGAACAATCGGTCACCCTTCTTGTGTGGTGTATTGTTATTTGAAGCGTGTCTGTTCATGTGTTAGTAACCGAAGGGGGAATCTTTTGCCGTAAGCATCTGTAAGACTGTGTGAGATTTCTCTCTCTCTCTCTCTCTATGTAAAATGACAACCTTTGTCATCTCATTCTAATTGTTTATTAATAAACGTGTAAGAATACGATTTATTCATATTGTTATGTTTGTGTAAAATGATATAGCGTTGTATGGTAGTAAATACAAATCGTAGAATAATTAGTTCTAGCCACTTTATGAAAATGGCTGAATTTAATCCTGATTTATTAGTAAAAGATGAGCTATGCTACGAAGCACTTTTACGAGGTCTAAAACACGTGAATGTAACCGTGTCTGAATTACGAAAATCATTACGCCAAACCGGATCAGAGACAACCTCGCAGTTAGATAAATTGCGTGAACTCGATTATGACGGCGAACGAGAAACCTGTTATGCGAAATATCGGGAACTGATAGTATTATCACAGAACCTTAAGGACAAGAAATCACCCACGGAACTTTTGCGCGTTACATAACGTATAGAACATTTAACCCGCCGATTAAATAATTTATTAAGCTGGCCTGACGTCCCCGTCGTCCCCGCCGATGTCCAGAAATTTGCAGGTGAGGCATTATGCCAATTACCTATAATTATTAACAACTTACGTCGAAAGTCGGATGCATCAAGAATGGAGGAAATTGAGCAATACTTACAAAAATTATATATCTCCCCTGGTCATTCCCCTATTGTAGAACTCCCTCCCACCACTTCGAACCCCGAATCTCCCACCGCATCTAAGATACAACTGAGTCCTGTACAATTACCTAGTAGAAAAATAAATACCCTAGCTATGTTAGAACCACCGCCACCTAAAGTTCCTCGTACGTGTACTAGTCAAAATGCGACCACTAATCCTTCGAAGGAAATACAAAACGTAAATTTGAATGTTGACCTCTACGGAAAGATTTCCCACCCAGTAGAGAAAATAATTAATGAGATTCCTTACACCGATGGGTTAAGTATAACGATACTGTTAACTTTTATAAAATACCTGCTGCAAATAAAAGATCTACAACAATTAAACGATCGGCAAATACTGCAAGAATCTTACTCAAATGTAAACCACCATTACGAGATCGAGTACTAGAATCATTAAACTCGAGTCTTCCAGTAGAAGATCTTCATACGAATATAATCAAATATTTTATCCCCACGGGAATTTATGAGGATATCAAAAGAAGTACTGTACTTAGAGTACAAGGAGCTCGCGAAAGACTGGCCCACTATATTGCGGATATCCGAGAATCTTCACGTATCCTACAAGTCGACTGGACTGAAAAACAATTGGTCGATACTATCCTAGTAGGCTTGTCTCCTGATGAACGCTCCCGTTTAGCACTAATAAGTAGACCCCTTACGTTCGCGGACTTTGAACAATGTAGCATTCATTCTTCCAATGTTTGGTACGCAGATCAGCACAGACATGCATCGGTATCCACTACACCACATAGAAAAGAAATGCATGCCTTAGTATCTGACGCAAGAAGTCTACAAGAAAGAAGACCATTTCGAAGATCAACCAATGGCCATGGTAAGTCCCAGGAGGCTGAACCGCTCCAGGAAACCAGAAAGACACAACGTAAAGAATATGTGTGTTACAACTGCGGAAAATCTGGACATCTCAGTAGATACTGTAAACAAAAAAGGTATAATCAAAAACCTCATTATCCAAAAAACATGTAAGGCAGGGAGATCCAAAACCCTGTGTCTTCCGCAGCATCGTAAAAAAAGGTAAACCCCTGAGAGTCAACAAAATAAAACAAAATAATAATAATAACAAAAGAAAACAAGACCCCTATGTAAAAAAATTTATAGATAAATGTAACGCTATTAATAAGTGTAATTTCAGTAAGTGTCAATTACCTTATATAAAAGTTGACCTTGGTGTAACATCCACCCTCGGTTTAATTGATTCTGGATCAACGCGAAGTTTAATTAGTCATGACCTCGCCAATAAGTTATTTAAACATAATTTAGTCAAACGCAGTCAATCCGTAAACATTAAATGCTCAACCGCTAACAAACAAAACTTAATAATAAAACTTATCATCACATGTAAAATTAAAATAAAACATTTGACGTGGTATTTTCCAATGTTAGTAAGCGACGAATTAGGACCCGAGTTAATATTGGGAGCTGATTTTATCAGTAAAACCGGAATAATTCTGAATATTCATGATAAGAAATTTTACTTTGGATTCGATCGTTCACGGATATATAACCTAGAGGATAATTCAAATAACAGAGAAAGTACTAGCACTACTTCTTCTCATCTAAAGCAATGTGAATTAGGTCATCTGGAAAGTAAAGATAGACGGAACATACAAAAGTTAATAAATCAATTCTCCAATGTCCTCACCCCAAAGTTAGGACTGACGGATCTGATAGAGTATAAAATAAATTTGAGCGATAATAAAGTAATACGTTTAGCCCCATACAAGTTATCACCGCCAAAAATGGAAGTAATGAGGAACCAAATTAATAAACTATTAGAACAAGGAGTCATCGAACCCTCTACTTCATCTTATTCTTCTCCCGCGTTTTCAGTACCCAAAAGCAACGATAAACATAGATTAGTTGTAGACTATAGACAACTAAATAAACGGATAGAATTTGAATCCATACCACTTCCCGACATCCACAGTGCTTTTCATTATTTTACGAAAGCAAAAATTTTTACCATTATGGATTTGAATCAGGCTTTTCATCAGATACCCCTTTCAGAAGAATCGAAACGTCTCACCGCTTTTGCCGTCCCTTTCAACCTATACCAATTTACAAGGGTACCTTTTGGTATTTCCCAAGGTAGTTCTGTATGTAGCAGATTATTAGAAAAAGTATTTCACGACATAAAGTTTAAATATGTGTACCACTACCTAGACGATATTGTCATTTACAGCGAGTCAATGGAACAACATCTTGCACATATACGTGAAGTATTATCACGATTAGAGAAAGCTGGATTAACTGTAAACCCTAGTAAAGTAAATTTTGATGTGACGCAATTCTCCTTTTTAGGTCACATCGTAAAAGCCAACGGAAAAGTAAGCATAGACCCAGAGCGAACCCGTGCTATCAGAGAATTTTTACCACCGCGGGATGCGAAAGGAATTGCCCGATTTTTAGGAATGATCAATTATTTCCACAAGTATATCCCACATCTAGCCGAAATTGCAGCACCACTAAATACTTTAAGAAAGAAGGGAGTAAAATTTGAGTGGAATGAGCAACGCCAAACCGCATTTGAGAAATTAAAGGAAAGCATCATATTACCCCCCGTACTACAATTAGCCGATTTTACTAAACCGTTTGTTGTGCAGACAGACAGTTCAAGTGTAGCCCTAGGTGCAGTAATTTATCAAGAAGTAGATAACTCTCGATTACCAATTAGTTACGCTTCACGCACCCTGACGGACCAAGAAAAGAAATACTCCGCTTACGAATTAGAATGCTTAGCTATCGTTTTTGCGTTTGAGAAGTTCAAACCATTTTTAGAACATAAAGAGTTTTTGCTAGAAACAGATAATCAAGCTTTATCCTGGCTACTAAATCACCCAAAACAATTAGGTCGAATCGGAAGATGGGTATTGAGATTAAATTGTTTTAAATTCGAAGTACAACATATTAGAGGCACCCAAAACTTAGTTGCCGATACCCTGTCACGTATGTTCCAGCCGAGTAGTAATAATTACGAAACAAGAGTAGAGAGACACCGATTATTAATACGTTAATTACCGATTTTCCTCTTGCATTTACGGATTTAGCCCATTATCAACAACAAGATCCACGTTTGAGTCCCATCATCGAACAACTTGAAAAAGGAAACAAGTCTGAAAAATACCTATTAAATAAGAAAGTATTATGTTGTAGAATAGCTAACGGAAAATATTTGCGAATCATCGCCCCGGATATTATTAAACCTATGCTAATGGAATATTATCACTCTTCCACTATTGGAGCACACATGGGAATAAATAAAACCATACATCGAATTCGTAGAGAATATCACTGGGAAAATATGAACAGTGAGATAGCTAACTTTGTAAAAAGGTGTAAGTTGTGTGCACTCAGCAAACCCGCTAGAAACAGCCAAATAAGTCAGTTAGTATCTGAGATTCCTGCCACCCCATTCACCAAAATTTATTTAGACTTTTCTGGACCCTACCCACGTTCCAAGTCAGGAAATACTATGTTACTAATTTGCGTAGATTCGTTTAGTAAGTTCGTCTGGATGTACCCCATGCGGCGAGCTTTAGCTACGACAACAGTAAGTATTTTACAGAATAGATTATTCAAAGATTTCGGTATTCCAGTCCATCTAGTGTCGGATAACGGACCACAGTTTAAGTCCAAGGAATTCAGGAACATGTGTTTTAAACTAGGTATAAACCATATTACCACTACCGAGTATCGTCCACAAGGTAATATAGCTGAGAGGTATTTGCGAAACCTAAAATCTGCTTTAATTGCCTACCATGCTAAAGACCATACTTCTTGGGACCAAAACCTATCCTGGATACAATTCGCCTTTAATTCGGCATACCATGAAGGACATAAGTCTACCCCATTCGAACTATTGTTCAAATATAAACCTAATCACCCATTATCCACAAAGTGTAAAATACATGAATTGTTACCCCTTGAAATTAGGGATAAAAATATTAGAAAAATATGGAACGAAGCGCGCGCTAATTTACGAACAAACTTAGCGAAGTCAAGGAAATATTACGAGCAAAAGAATAATAATAATAAGGTAAAATACCAAATCGGAGACTTAGTTATGTATAACACGCACCCAACGAGTAGTGCAGTCGATAAGACAACTTCCAAGCTATCTTACAGATGGTGCGGTCCTTATAAAATTCACAAATACTTAACTCCGGTAACTGTGACCCTGTAAGAACCCTCTACTCAAAAATATGTGCGAAGGACACATATTTCACAGATAAAACGTTATCATGAAGAAGAAAATAGTAGAGTGCCAGTTAATTCAATAAGTAAATGTGAAAACAATGTTTAGTACTCAACTGCGAAAGTACTTAAGTAACCTTTGGCTACCTTGTCGTATAAGTAGGTACGAGGCCTGATCAACCTTGAATCCTCTTCATCGAAAGTAGAGCAAAGCAAGAAGTCAGCTGACATCCAATAAAAATAATGGAGTAATTAAAGAGTAAATTCTATAACTAAGAAAAAAACTCTCACCAAAGAAAAAGGAAAAATCCGGTAGTAGTAATAAGTAGTAGTTTAATGAAGAAATTTGTGTTAGTGGTTGAAATCACAATCAGAATGATCACAGTTGCACACCACTATATAAAAATTATCCCGATTAGCGCTTTCAAGCCTCACAGCCCATCGTCAGATCGGAATAGGCAGAAATTATTTTAAAAACAAACCCTTCACCCCTCTCCCCCACCCTGCTCACACACAACAAGCTATAATATAAATGACCCTTCCCCACCCCCTAACCCCTGTCCCACACCATCTGTACAGTTACATATTTTTCTAGCAAATTCCTTGTGTTTCAGTGTGTGTGTGTGTGTGTGTGTGTGTGTGTGTGTGTGTGTGTGTGTGTGTGTGTGTGTGTGTGTGTGTGTGTGTGTGTGTGTGTGTGTGTGTGTGTGTGTGTGTGTGTGTGTGTGTGTGTGTGTGTGTGTGTGTGTGTGTGTGTGTGTGTGTGTGTGCATCCTTTTAAACTTACCCTACTTCCTCTCCACACACATGGGTCAGTCACACACCCTTATTTTAACCATCCAATTAGTACTATGCAAATAATTCTTAATCTTATCTATCTGTCCTCTATCATTTACTTCTTAATCATGTTATAAAATATTTCTTCATTATCAAATTTAATTTTAATATTAACTAAATTGTCTAACCCTTTTTCTCTTTCTTTTAATATTTCTAACTCCTCTCTAGGCTTCCTTTCAACTGTGTTATTTACTACTTTTACAATTTCGTATTCTTCCAAAGGATTAACAAACTTATGGTTGTCTTCTATGAAATATCTTGCATATAACGAATTGGTTGTTCTATTACCTTCTCCACGTTTGTGGTCAGACAACCTGCATACGAATTTTCGTCCTGTCTCACCTAGGTACACTTTGTTGCAGTCTTTACATTTTAATTTATAAATTCCGCTTTTCTGTAATGTGAAACGGTATTTGATAAGATAAGGAATAAGAATATAGAAAAAATTCCAGTATTACAGAAAAGCGGAATTTATAAATTAAAATGTAAAGACTGCAACAAAGTGTACCTAGGTGAGACAGGACGAAAATTCGTATGCAGGTTGTCTGACCACAAACGTGGAGAAGGTAATAGAACAACCAATTCGTTATATGCAAGATATTTCATAGAAGACAACCATAAGTTTGTTAATCCTTTGGAAGAATACGAAATTGTAAAAGTAGTAAATAACACAGTTGAAAGGAAGCTTAGAGAGGAGTTAGAAATATTAAAAGAAAGAGAAAAAGGGTTAGACAATTTAGTTAATATTAAAATTAAATTTGATAATGAAGAAATATTTTATAACATGATTAAGAAGTAAATGATAGAGGACAGATAGATAAGATTAAGAATTATTTGCATAGTACTAATTGGATGGTTAAAATAAGGGTGTGTGACTGACCCATGTGTGTGGAGAGGAAGTAGGGTAAGTTTAAAAGGATGCACACACACACCCACACACACACACACACACACACACACACACACACACACTGAAACACAAGGAATTTGCTAGAAAAATATGTAACTGTACAGATGGTGTGGGACAGGGTTTAGGGGGTGGGGAAGGGTCATTTATATTATAGCTTGTTGTGTGTGAGCAGGGTGGGGGAGAGGGGTGAAGGGTTTGTTTTTAAAATAATTTCTGCCTATTCCGATCTGACGATGGGCTGTGAGGCTTGAAAGCGCTAATCGGGATAATTTTTATATAGTGGTGTGCAACTGTGATCATTCTGATTGTAATAAGTAGTAGAGTTAAGGAAATTTAGAATATTGAAAATACTTTATAATGTAAATTTTATGTAGTAATAGAATTAGCGTGTAAAATAGGAAGTATATGTATAGATGGTAAGAAACAGCAAATCAAGAATGACTTATGCTGCTAGTAATTATATACAGCTAGTAACGGGTGAGAGAAATTTCACACGGAACTCCCCAAGCATACTCTCGGTACATAGCTGACCAAAATTTTTAGGAGTCTGTGTTGGTAAGGAGGCGGAGTATGTGACGATTTAAATTGTGACAATTACAAAAATAAATAAAAAATTTTAATTAATTAAGGTTGCGTACTATTAACCATTTAAATCTCACAATAATAATAATAATAATAATAATAATAAAAACGTGTAGGTACTAAATGTGAATGTAAGAAGTAATTAATCAGGGCAAAGTATCCGTAAAGAAAAGGCATATTGTAAATAATTATTATGTTCGTATTTAACCCTTTGCTTGCTATCAAGCGCCTACCTGTTGATACCGGAATCGACATGTTTTCCGAGTCTACTGTAATTAAAAATAATATAGTAAACTAATGTTAATAATTAAAGTATCTGTAGACACAGAGAGTAACTAAAACAATTAATTTAAATGATGTATTTTTATCTAGCGATAGTTGGTATAAATAAAAAAGTTTATTCTAAGAGAAACAGGAACTATATATGCTCGCGGAATAAACACCCCACTCTTTCTTGTCATGTACAAGGGTAGCGGACGAAAAATACCGCTCTCGCCATGACGACTCCCAGCAGTGCAGACGCACGAGCAAAATGCTCTGTTCAAAAGTTATGCAATTTATTCTTAGTGTGGATTAATTAATTATTATTTTGTATTTTACTAAGTGTTACAAAAAGTGTAACATGTAACGTTAACAAAAAGAACATTTCAAAAAATTTGTAACAAGAAGAAAGATGTAACTACAAACGACAAGTGTTAAAAAAAAAAGATGACTGCAATCTTCACCGATGGACGAATCTTTTCAACTTCTCACCTGTGGTCATGGACCATCTGAAGTACAACTCTAATATACCCTACCGATGATGCAGTTGGAGACATCTGAGAATCAACGAGTATCTGTGTAGAAGACTCTACCTATCCTGCAGACGTTTTAAGCCATGAACAACTGAGACCAGACCCAGACGAGGACGACGTTTTAGGACTCCCAAGACGGAACCACATGGAGGAGATTACTACATCCAAAAATAGAGGTGACTCGATAGCACGTCTATCGAGGAATAATGTTAATAGTTTTTGAAACGCAATACTCTATTAAAGAGACTTTCAGAGACGATTGATTTTATAAGAATATAAAAAAAAACTTAAATTTTAGAATTTAATTGTAACTATTCAAGATCATTCAATTGTAACAGTTTAGATATTAACGTAACGTAGTATTATTAATACCATTCTTCTAATGGAATATATAAAGAAGCAAAAAGGTAAAAGGTCTTGCAAGATAAAGTTTTGAATTGAATATAATTAAAAGATTAGAAACTAAATATCAATGGTTACCCGGATCCGGGGGTATAGCTAGATAAATCTGTTGTGATCCCGTAGTCTAAATAAAGCAATTCAATTAATTTTAATAATTTGATTAATAATGTCATGGGATCTGTTCTTTGGAGTAAATGTTATATTTCAAATGTTTAATAAAGCAAGTCTTCTTGTTACACACATATACGGAGTATATAAATCAACAGTTTCACCTTCCCTGATTCCTTGTATGTCTTACTGTGTATTGTTCTGATGTAAATTTCAGCTCGTCTGGAATAAGGCAGCCTGAAATAATTGGCAGAACCAATTATTTTGGGTTCCCTCCGTTATAACTCGAAAGAAGAGGTTATAATTTCCTATACTTTGATATATTTCATCATTACTTCTTAATTTCTAACCTTCTAACGTTCTTTGTAGGTCCAAAATTTTCCTAATAATTTAATTTTGTTTTATTATTTTGTAAATTTACATGTTCCGATAGTAGTAAATTGAACATTGAATTAATTCAATTTTATAATTTATATCTGATGATTTTGAGGGACAAGGGGGTGGATTGGAAGGAGAGACGGTTAATTCGTAATATGTAACTTGAACAGAAAGTGAGTGTGAAAATCGGAAAGGAGAGTTCAGAATGAATTAAGATTGGAAGAGGAGGAAGGCAAGGCTGCTTGCTGTATGTCACCAAATTTATTTAACATATATCTTGATAACTTGATTAGGAAGTGCTTTGACAAAATAAAAAGGATGAATATTGGTGGAAAAAGAATTGAATGTATAAGGTTTGCTGACATCATGGCTGTTTTAGCAGAAAAGGAAGGGACAATGAATGAAATTATAAGAGATTTGAATTTAGTATGCGAGGAATATGATATGAGG
Organism: Magicicada septendecula; assembly: GCA_034769895.1. Lineage (NCBI taxonomy): Eukaryota > Metazoa > Arthropoda > Insecta > Hemiptera > Cicadidae > Magicicada > Magicicada septendecula. Next base: position 884,034,989 of record CM068368.1, on the reverse strand, counting down.
ATTAATAAAGAAAAAACTAAGTGTATAGTGATTAGCAGAGGAGGGAAAAGGGCAATCATAAAGATAGGGCAAGACAAAATACAACAGGTGGAGTTGTTCAAATATCTTGGAAGCTTGATAAGTGAAGATGTGTCCTGCACTAGTGAAATTAGAGCAAGAATTGCTATAGCGAAAAAGGCATTTGATGGGAAGGAAAGACTGCTGTGTGGCAAAATGAATAAGAATTTAGGAAACAGGTTGGCCAAATGTTATATGTGGAGCGTTGCTTTATGTAGTGCAGAGACATGGACAGTGAAGAAGGAAGATGAGAAAAGATTAAAAGCATTTGAGATGTGGGTTTGGCGAGCAATGGAAAAAGGAAGGTGGGTTGATAAAGTAAGGAATGATGAAGTTTTAAGAAGAATAGGAGAAAAGAGAAGAATCCTGAAGGTAATAGAAAATAGAAAAAAGGAATTGGTTAGGTCTGGACAGTAATGTGGTAATTTTCGCATTAATAGGTTGGCTAATCTGTACGTTTTCAAATTGTGCTTATCATGTTTTTACAAACGACACAGTTCCCCGAGCTACGGCAGGCGGCATTACGTTTGCTCGCTTGTTCTGTCATCATTCATTTTTCTTGTCGTCAGACAATCATTGTAGGCTTTAGGCCACAACATATATTGCATACTTGCAATACATTAGCAATACATTGCTAATTATTTTCATGTAGCTTGAGTGCCGCGTACTCGCGCCTCAAGTCTTACGACAATTCATACGACATTCGTCTAGGCCTTAGGCCTTAACATTTTAATCTGAGTGTCGCACATTTGCGCCTCATCTAACATGTAGCGTTCTTAACGACTCTGTTTAGTCAAAATTGAAATCTGTTCAGACTTAGCCAATCTCAACACCATGATTTAAGTGTACAACAGAAACTTAATAAATGTATTATACAGTCCACTATCGTCATTATTCTGCATCCTGGCAATAGCACCACAAACATCATTCTTCCTAATAGAACATTTTGTGGTACACACGTGCCGACATCAACATTTTTTAGGTCCACTCGGACCGGATCTCAACAAGGTCATTGTTTAGGAAGAGACTGCTTGCTTACAACTGCCATGGAGGGTGTCATAGAAGGAAAAAAAGAAGAGGGCGTAGTAGAATGAAGTCATTTAATAGATAGAATTAAAATCAGAGGTTGTTACGAAGAAAAGAAAAGACTGGCATGCGATAGGACAGCTTGGAGAGCTCTTACCTCTTAAAAACCACTGCCTTAGGGCAGAACAGCAAATAAAAAAATACTTGATGACGATAGTTAGATTACTATCGAAACGTACGTAAATTTACATACATCATTTTCTATAAACGTAACTCAACGTTTCTTGCAGCAATTATATAATATTGTGATAATATTCAGTATAGTTTCTTCTGCAATTTGTGTATTGCGTTTTTTTTTTGTTTCAACACCTGACGCAAGTTTCACTGAAAATATCAGCTTCATCAGAAGTTTGTAAGTAAATCAATAGCAATTGATATAATTCTATATTAATATAGAAACTAACGAATATTCGAATTTGTTTCGATTATAATGTAAAATATTTGATAATTGATTTAAGTTGATTAGTTAACTATTGTCTAAATGTTTATTTACTTAAGCAGCTGTTCTGTCGGTTAATTTTTACATTTTATTTCTTTTATTTATTCTAATAAATTTACAATTTTAAATAGATCATCTTGTTTTGTTTTTATTTTAGTTTATTCTTTAATTAATAAATTATTGTTATTGTGTTTGTAAATATTCAGATTTTTTTATGTTGTAAATATGTTTGTAAATTTTTGTAAATATTAGGTGTTGAAACAACAAAAACGCAATACACTAGTTGCAGAAGAAATTTCAGAATACTATCACTATGTTAAATTTGCATACGTATAAAAATCTATCGTTATCAGATATAAATTAATAAATTTATTAATTCAATTTATTAATTTGTTTCTCGTGATAATTGTTGGATTACTATCAAAACATATGTAATTTTACAAAATAATAAAAAATATATTATTGTAAAAAGTTTTATTGGTATTAAAATATAGATAAACGTACATATATATATATTCTTTTTGCAGGATTTGTGTATCCTGTTAGATCTCTGAAATGCGTACGAGTACTAAAACCAAACAAGAAAATAATCTACAGAAATGTCATTACAATAAATAAACTTTATAGGCTTTCACGGCCAAAGACAAGATTACGTTACTAAAATTCATTCCCGGGCAGTTTGGCCGTGGTCCATTGTTTTCAACTAGAACAGACGTTTCTACAATGCCATCGACTGCCATCATCAGTGTAAAATTCGAACTTTGCTAACGTAGGGTGGTAAACGTTAGTGAACAGGGTAATGACGTTGGTCTACCACCCTGCGTTAGCGAAGCTTGAATTTTACACTGATAATGGAAGTCAATGAGACTGTCGAAACGTCTGTGTTAGTTGAAAACAATGGATGGAAATGAATTTTTGACAATAAATAAGCCCTTTAAGCATGTCAAAGACAGAAATTAAATAAAAGTAAATTCAAACGTCGGCTATGAAATTCCATATCAGGGAGACTGTGGTTAAAAACTTTGTGGATGCTCGGAACAATATCTAGAAAGCAGAGTATATCAACACAAATACAGCTGTGATAAAATAGAGACAAATAAACACGATATAAAAGCCCACACACCACACGCTCGTGTACATATGGCCACAACTTCCAAAGTTTGACAAAGGAAAAATATTACATACTTAAACTAATAATTTCAAACGGCAGTTCCTTGAAATGACAACTACTGAAAAAAAAGCAAAATTCCGTAAGCAAAAAATACTGACTTACATGTAAGTGTTATTCAGACCTTATACATTCCCAGAACACAAACTGAAAATAGAAATCCGATAAGTCAACAACCCCATCAGCCAACTCCTCCACTTAAACCGTTATACCTTCATATTTCTTTACTTTGAGCGTCCGCTCTTTCTCCAGTCACGTAATAGATTCACACACTGTCACTATGCATTATATAAAGTGTAATTAAATGTAACCAATATGTGTATGTGTATTATATCTTATTATATTGTATAGTGTTATATAATGTGTGTATCGCTGATTCCCAATATATGTAAATACCACAAGTTACTCCATTACAACACAACACCACTATTAATATTATAGAACTTTAAAAAAATCAATTAAAATTATACTACTTCGTATTTTATGTTGCAGGCGTGAATATCAAATTAAATGGATCTAGAAACTTTGCATAAAAATTTCGTTTTTATTACGACCGGAACTCAATATAAACTGGAAATGTGTGTGTGTGTGTTGTAATTTTGTATAATTTTTTGGATTGTTACAATGTTTCTTTAGCTAGTCACTGGTAATTATGGTTATAGAAAAATATTTAATGCTTGTGTCTTTATTTTTAATAAATTAAAATTTTAAATAAATAATTTTTTCTTTGATTTTGTTCTGTAACTAGGAAGTTGGTGTGTTTGTGAACATTGAGATTTTTCACTTTCTTTTGTTCAGAAATTAACTGTTTTAACTAATTAGCTATGTTCTTATGTATTTTAACCAATACAGCCAATGCAGGGTTTGCAGATCATGCTTACAACACAATCACTTCATAGATACAAAACATAACACTACTGCACAGCATTCAAAAAAGTCAAAAAATTGATTTATTAGTAATTCTAGAAATTAGAAAAGCAATCAGAAGTAACAAAATTTGAACAAACGAACAAACTGAATTCTGTGTATCCCCTTTATTAAAAGTTATTTAGTTTAGTTGATTTTCATATTTTGCCTTCCGGTTATACTTAGTTTTCACAGACACCTGACCAACCCTTAATAGCTTCTCCCCCTACCCCCAATATACACAACACACACATGTCCGGATACACACCCTAAACGCAGACATGTTCACCACCCTTACATTCTTTGTTTAGTTGTCCATAGATTTCTTTGAGAATAGCTTAATAAGCTGAAACATCTGTCAGAAGTAATTAGTAAACTGTGAAACTTAACCAAGTGTGTGTATATTTTTAAAACCTTTGTACTAATATGTTTCTAAGACAGATATAAACAACAGCATTTTAGAACAAGTGAGCCGTTTCAAATATCTCGGCTGTGCAGTAAACTATGAATCTGAATAATATAAGGGAGAGAAGATAAATAAATTTAAGGATATTTGCGGTACGATTTATATATGCGGTACTAATGATTTTAGTAATGTCTTTAAATCATGTCGTGTAGCAGATCTGTTTGTCAGTCGACTAACTATACCTCTCTCTTACACTACAATAAGAAGATTCATTGGCAGTCCTTTCAACTGACAGTTCATTAAAATTACAGTTTTCGCAATTACAGCTAGCTGACTTCTGGTTAAATGTAATGACTGACTATCCTGAACCCTGAACTCGGAAAAAGAACTTTGAAGTGTTTAACTATGTTGTCCTCTGCTTATTTGTGTGAAACTGCATTTCCCTGCTCACGTGCCTAAAGTCAAAGTTAAGAAATAAACTTGATGTCGAGAGTTACTTAACATTGAAGTTATCAGACATTAAACCCAATATTGCAGAGCTGATTCTGCAAAAGCAGCTTCATTGTTCACATTAAACTATGTTTGATATCATTAATATTTTAATTTTGCAAGTTAAGAGAATTTTAATTTTAATACATTTATAATTAAAATATAAGAGTGTCTATCACATTTGCTGTTTATTTTATTTTAAATCTAGACCGGGTCCGTGAATTTTTAAATTTTTTGGGATGGGGTCCGCGGACTGAAAAGTTTGGAAACCACCGAATTAATACAGTCAAGCGTATTGGAACGTTTCCCCTTCCGTTTATGCAACCGTGATACTGTACTTAGATTGCATATACAACGCCTTAAATGACGGTTTTAATGTGTTGAATTATAATTGCACATTATTAACAACTGTTCTCAACGTTTTGCTTACAATAGTGACTACAGATTAGTGATTTTAGTTTATATTGTTTTCAGTAGTTTTTGTACAGTACTCCTTTCGTAATTTTCATTTACAAGAATATTTACACCTGTCTGGTTTTGACCTTTCGGTTTTATAGAGTTACATTTTTTGCAGTCTCCAGATCGCTATTATGATTAACTTAAAAATTTTTTACCTTGTAAAATCCACTAGGCGATCTCAGTTTTTTACATACAACATGTTTCGGGGACTAAATCCCCATCTTCAGGTACAGTAAAAAATTATTATTCCCCTAATACATAGGGGTCGTCGAAAAGATTAAAATGTTTATACATAAAAACACACGCACAAAAATCACTGAATAAATTAACATATAACATAAACACATGAACAGGTTAAAAGCGACTCGGTGCACCGGTCGACCTCCGATCGTCAACTAGCCTGTATTCGTGCTTCATTGCTTATCATCAACGCGGTATCATATAATTTATTGGATTTAAATGATAGCTGATCGTTGAGTAACTGCTCTTTATTTACTATGGATGCCTTGTATATTTCAAACTCTTCTAAAGCATTCAGGAAATGACCTTTATTACAAACGTGTATCGGCTCCATGTTCTCTTTGAATCCGGTGTAATTATGGTTTTCGTTTATGAGGTGGAGTGCGTAATTTGATGAGGTGGTTTGGGGTTTCTTTTTTGGTAGGTGTTCTTTAAACCTCTCGATAAATTTCCTCCCCGTTTGTCCGATATAGAACTTATCGCACTCACTGCACTGGATTCTATATACCCCTGAACATTCCTCCAAAGTTATTGGCTTTCGTGGTTTAAGTGTATTTTTTAGATTATTCATGGTCTTGAATGAAATATTTATATATAATTTTTTAAATTCATTTTTTATTATGTTGGGGAGTATGTTCGTATATAATGCTGAGACATATTGTGTTGTATTTTTAACTTTATTATTGTCACCATTTATTTTCCGTAATTGTTTATGTATCATTTTATCCACAATTTCTGTGTTATTCCATTTTTCAAGGCTATGTGTTTTAATACGTTATATTCTTCCTTATAATCCTCCATATTCATTGGTACGTTTATTAGTATATGTGCTAGTGCATTAAATGCCGCCATTTTTTGTGTGTATGGATGATTCGATTTAGCATTTATAACTATGTCTGTTGTGGTAGGTTTTCGGTATATTTTAAAACCGAAATGGTTGTTTCTTTTTAACACCAATACATCGAGGAAGTTCAAGCCATTATTGGTTTCCATTTCCATAGTAAATTTTATGTTGTGGTTAATTTCGTTAATAAATTTAAAAAACATATCCACCTGTCTATGAGTGCCATTAAATACTATGAAGGTGTCGTCTACATAACGTGTATAAGAAACAGTTTTATCATAGAATCGGTTATAGTCAGACAATAAAAATTTATTCTCATAATAGTTCATATATATTTCGGCCAAAAGTCCACTTAGAGGTGAACCCATAGCCAAACCTTCCTTTTGGTTAAAATACTAGTTGACATGAGACATGTCAAAATTGACAATGTCCATTCCTATACGACCTTTGATTAACTACACGACCGCCCTTAATTATAAAATAGCCAAAAACCTGCAACAAATTATTAAGAACAGCATAAAATTAGAAAATATCCACAATGTAAAAAACACCTTTGAATTCATAAATAAAATTAAAGATATGGAGATTACACCTAGTTATAAACTTGTCTCGATGGACATTGCCAATTTGTATACAAATATTCCGGTTTTGGAAACATTAAAAATTCTAAAGGTAATTCTATCTTTATATCCTATCTTTGTTACAGATTATAGTACAGCAAAATTATTACACTCATGAAAATTATGACACTCAGGGGTATATAGAATCCAGTGCAGTGAGTGCGATAAGTTCTATATCGGACAAACGGGGAGGAAATTTATCGAGAGGTTTAAAGAACACCTACCAAAAAAGAAACCCCAAACCACCTCATCAAATTACGCACTCCACCTCATAAACGAAAACCATAATTACACCGGATTCAAAGAGAACATGGAGCCGATACACGTTTGTAATAAAGGTCATTTCCTGAATGCTTTAGAAGAGTTTGAAATATACAAGGCATCCATAGTAAATAAAGAGCAGTTACTCAACGATCAGCTATCATTTAAATCCAATAAATTATATGATACCGCGTTGATGATAAGCAATGAAGCACGAATACAGGCTAGTTGACGATCGGAGGTCGACCGGTGCACCGAGTCGCTTTTAACCTGTTCATGTGTTTATGTTATATGTTAATTTATTCAGTGATTTTTGTGCGTGTGTTTTTATGTATAAACATTTTAATCTTTTCGACGACCCTTATGTATTAGGGGAATAATAATTTTTTACTGTACCTGAAGATGGGGATTTAGTCCCCGAAACATGTTGTATGTAAAAAACTGAGATCGCCTAGTGGATTTTACAAGGTAAAAAATTTTTAAGTTTTATAGAGTGTTTACACATCGATTGCCGTTTTAGATGGTGTCATTTTTCAACAATGTTTATCACATTAACAATGTTAATCAATACAACAATATTATTGATAGGTAGAAAATAGCATTTAAGTCTTGTCAACAAACGTTTAATAGAAAATTTAGTTAAGAAAGTTGTGTTAGGGTTATAATCACAAAAAATAATTATCATTGTTGCACACCACTATAGAAAAATTATTCCGATTAGCTCTTTCAAGATTCAAAGAATCTGACGATGAGCTGTGAAGCTTAAAAGCGCCAATCGGAATATTTTTATATAGTGGTGTGCAACAGTGATAATTCTGTTTGTAATAATGCTGTGAGATTAACGATTTTTTAGTGGTTTTAGTTTCCAACAATATTTATATATTAGCGCCTTAGGTATTGTCATCTACAAGTATGTTTACGTCTTAACGTTTTCGGTGTTTTTATCCCAACAATGTTTACAAGTTAACGATTAAGATCTTTTCTTTTACAACAATGTTTACAGATTAGGGATATCTCAAATTGTTTGTTTGGATCAATTTTACTATTAACACACTTTGTATAATATCGTTTAAATATAATGATGAACGAAATATTCCATCTGATATAATATTAATTGAAACATAAATAGAAATGTTAATACATAAATAACAATTATTAAATTGTCATATTAATTGGGACTATCCCGGCTAACGTTTTTGATTTTCCCAGACATTGTACTCAGTCAATCCGTTTTGAGTACTTACCCTTTGGTCCGTGACTTTGTAGTTTCAAAATAAGACAGTTCTCCAGTAATAATCACACATACACATGCTTGAATTTCAGTTGATTTCTATGAATGTTGCAGCCCCTATGCCTCCTACCGTCCCTGTCTATCCCTCTCTATCATTTTTTTAACGAGTGAAGCGAGTTCTCAGTTTTAACTTGACCGTTCTGCATTTATCTGTCTGTCTGTCTGGCCATCTATCAGTCTGCATGTCTGTGTGTTTGTAATATGTCTTACAAGAAATCTTGAATTCAAGAACAAATTTTTCTAGAACTTAGCATGCTTGTCCATAATTTTACCCCGGTTGCTTTTAGACTAATCCTCTTGATAATATACAGTTAAGTAGCTAAAATGTGGTGGTTCCAAACAGTGGAAAAAATCGCATTATTCTGTTTGACGTATCAAATTAAAGGAAATTTTAAAGACAATTTAAATGACGTGTTCGTTTTGGAAAATTTCTAAATGTTTGGAAGATAGAACAAAAGATTTTAATTAATATTTTAATAAATATGCAAAACTTTGTAGGTGGGGTATCAATATATTTTAATTTTATCAAGTAAAGCCTTCTGTTCTCTATACTGCCAAATGTAAAATAAGAAGAGAAAGGAGGTTAAAAAATTAAGAGAAGTAGAAGTAGAAGAAGAAGAAGAAGAAGAAGAAGAAGAAGAAGAAGAAGAAGAAGAAGAAGAAGAAGAAAGACAACAACAACGACGACGACGACGACGACGACGACGACGACGACGACGACGACGACGACGACAACAACAACAACAACAACAACAACAACAACAACAACAACAACAACAACAACAACAACAACAACAACAACAACAACAACAACAACAACAACAACAACAACAACTAGAACAACAACAACAACAACGACAACGACGACGACGACGGCGACGACAACAGAAGCGACAACGACGACAACAGCAACAAGAACAACGACGACGACGACGACGATGACATTAAGAACGACGACGAGGACAACAACAATAACAACAACAACAGCAGCGACAACGACGATAATAAGAACGATGACGTTAAGACAATAGCAGTAAGATCCACGATGACGAGACGAAGACGGCAACTTCTATTTCAACAACGACGACGACGACGACGACGACGACAATAAGAACAATGACTACGACATTAACAATAACAACAACGACGACGACGAGGATTAGAATAAGAACGACGACGACAACAACAATATTAACAGCAACGACCACGACGACGACAGTAACAACAACAATGGCAACGACGATGACGGCGACGATAATGATAACGATGACGACAACTACAAAAACAACAACGACAAGTACAACAACAACATGCATTTCTATAGCGAGTCTATATCAGACTTGTCTCCACTTTTTAGAACAACGATAACAAGTGAGAGGGTACTTTGCATATGCTAAAGTGAATTGCTGTGTTCGATCTACGGCGCTTTAATTGTCTGAATGTTTGTAATAATTGCGTTGGCTACTGCAAATTATCCGTACTAACGTGGTATGTACTCTTGTTGTGCGCGCGCGCGCGACGACATCCGTATGTGACTGGGGGCGACTCTGACATACGTCAGCCTGTCGCACAGTTAAGTGAGCCTTATTGGAGATAATTGAGACGGACTGACCGTGTTGCACCAGCAGTAAAAGTATGGTGTCCAAGCGACTGCCCGGGGGGGGGGGGCGAGGCTGCAGTCACTAACATTTGGCCGCCGCCGCAGCCTGTTTAATAATTCATAAACCGTATGTGTGTTGGTAGCGCACGACCTACCCCAGTGCATGCATTTTGTACCATTATGCAAGCCCAAGTCCACAGTCACTCACACTAACGAGTTTAGTTTGCAGTGTTCCCCCACCATTTTCACAACACCATGTGTGTGTGAGTCAGGTTTTCTGTAAAACGAAAATATGTAACATTAAGCCTGTTTTACTTTTTATAGAGTTTTTAAAGTTTCAGTGAAGAAACCTGTTATTTATTCAACGTAGGCAGTTTATTGCTATTGATTAAATTTAACCGTGATATTTCTTTTCTGATAATCATATTTTATCAGTTTTTTAAGACATTGTGTTGAACAATTTCTGTAATCTCTATTTTCTATTGGGTTGTATTCATTGTTCATAACCTAAAGGTACCGTACACATGATCTGTAATAAAGTTTTAATTACACGCATTCTTAATTTCGATTGATTTCGGTCATAGACCATCATCAGGACATGCACACTGTGCACTCGCGGTCAGTACATACTCTAGACAGTACAATGAAGCCGGTGATATGACGGAACGAAAAGATGTTTACCTATATTGTTGTTTGCGTTTAATTACTGAAAGAGGGAAGGTTTTGACAATATATCGCATTTCAAAACTGTGCCGGAAAGGACTTACAGTTAAAAGTATGAATGAGAGAGCTTTTAAAACGTTAAGTATTAAAAAGAGTGTACACACAAAACAAACACGCACACACGCACACACACATGCAGACAGAATGTACTAGAATTAAATGTAAAAGTACCACTGATACGGGGGACTGAACTCGCTATTTACTAATAGACATAAAGTGCGTTTACCTTAAACCTGGTTATCAAAATAGTGTCATATATCATGTAGGATGCAAGTGTCAGTTTTACAAGTAAAGGCTCGTAACAACTTTCCATTAGTTGAAATTGTGGAACCCATTATTTAATCACATAATAATCAATATTCCTCTATTAACATTCTAAAATAATTGTTTTGCATTTAATAACACTGTAGTGTAAACAACGTGTCAGTTCAACAATAAGTAAAGACACGTAGCAACTTTCCATTAGTTGAAGCGTGTTGATTGTACACAAAACACTTAGTATATATGAAACTTACTTCTAAACGGTAAAAGTATCAGACGTAAGAAGCCACAAGTCTATCTGCATGCTACACACTTCAGATCAAACAAAACAATGTTTCTCGGCTGTCCCAGGTAGAGTCCAGCTGTAATATTTGTGTGCGTACGTAACACTTAACTTGCGTCAACGAGGTTATTCCAGAGCATACCGGTCGGCGAACTGTGTTCAAGACCGCGCAATCAATTACGCTCTAGTGTTGTCGAGTAGTGTTGACGAGTATTATGAATTATTCTGGAATCTCAGCGGGGTATAAATATAAGCATTCAGCGACGCTTATTTTGAGTTTAAGTGGCCATGTATTCAAATGAAGTTCGAAGTATTGTGGCGAAGCGTTATTGTTGTGCGGGACGCCATAAGTTGACATTATTATTGCATGTGGAAAAATGTTGCTTGGATTATCGTACAAGTTGATTATAAAATGTATTTGAGATTAATTAAAGCTGGTGATTAGTGACTTCGTTGGTGTCTTGTATTTTATTTTCCACTGTACCATACGACGATCAAGGAGGCCGTCGCAACAATATTGCAGACTTTACAACCCGCAAGGTAATTTTTCTAGACTCAAGGTCAATATAAATCACGGTTTAGACGCTAATTTTTAATTCCTAAACCAAATATTTTTAATTTATTGCCTGCGATTATTCAAGAAATAAATAAAATTAAATTAAATTATCTTTGTTGTAGACTCAACAACCTCCATATACTAAATTAGGTGGTTGGTTTATTTTCCTACTAGACTTATATTCAAAACGTGTATATTTTTATGGCAATAGAAAATGTTTATCTAACTATACATCCATTTTCAACATTACGTATTCTTAACCGCTGTAGACGAAGTGACTAATTTATACCACAGAAAACTGTCAATTAAATCTTCAAATCCTTTAGTTAGTGTCCACGGAGCAAAAAAAAGTGTTGTGTTGGGCCTGCGGACGATAAAAAGCCTCCCCACATCTGTGCTACCATTACAGCTATTTTAATGAGATCTAACTAAGGTGAACTGTGTAAGTCATGAAGCGTACGTCAAGTAGCGTGCACTCACGGCTTAGCGTTACGCACGTAACGTCAATTATTCACAGCTCCCCATAAGTTAATTACTTCGATGTATGCACGAGGCATTACATTACGGCTGCATTAATGGTCTAGCCGGTCGCGGGCCCGTTTACTGTATCCTGTAACCGGTGTTTCGCGAGCACACAGTCACACATTAGCACAGTAGTTTGTTCAGCCCCTATGCGTGTTACAGAATACCCTCCCAATCGTTCTAACTCACTGTCTCTCTTTCTGTCTCCTATGCTTTTCCCTCTTTTCTCTGCCATTTCCTCTATTCTCTTTTTCTATCACTGTTTTTTGCATCTAAACGTTATTTCTGTGAAAAACTATTTTTTGTTTACCTGATTCGGTCCTCTCTAATTGCAAGTGTTGGTATTTAATATTATTATCATGTCCGGCTGTACAATGTTTACACATTTCCTGGAACCAAAGATTACAGAAGTGACTGAATTCTCAGCTTCCACTGCTGCTTGTCCATCCAAAGATCTTCGTCAAATTCTTGTTCCCTCAATACAGTATGAATTCCTTCTATCCAGGTAATTAGTGGTCTTCCTCTTTCCTTCCTTTCTGGTGGGGTCCTTTCCATAACTCTCGTTGGCAATCTTCCCTGTGTCATTTTTGTGTGCCAATACTATTGTTTTTTTTTTTTTTGATAAAATCAACAATTTAATTTTTTGCACTCATTCTATCCTTAATGGCTTCATTTTTAATTTTCTCACGCCTGGAAACTCTTGCAGAACGTCTCCAAAAGTCAATCTCTGCTGTCATTAATTTAGGTCTTGTGTGTTCATTAGTAGTCCAAACTTCTGAGTAGTAAGTCATGATACTTCTAACAATGGTTTTAAATATTTTGGTTTTAGTTTCTGCTGTAATTTTCTTATCGCACAGGATTCGATTTAATGTAGATATAGCCATCTTTCGCAAATTAATTCTGGATTGTATTTCTTTGTCTTGCTTCCCAGTGACCATAATTTTCACCCCTAAATACTTGTAATCCTTTGTATATGAAATCTTGCTCATGTCTTCCTCCAATATCAAAGCTTGATAAAGGTTACGTATTGCCATGTATTTTGTTTTATTTATATTTACCTTTATTCCCCATTTCTTATATTCCTATGTCAATTTTCTAGTCATGTACTCTGTGTCTTTAAAATCTTGAGTCAAAAGAAATTGGTCATCAGCAAACTGTAATGAATAATCTGTATCACCATCTAGTAAAAGTCCTATGTTTCTTCACCTTTTCTTCCGAGTCACTGATATTTAATATAATTCTAAAATTTTGTTTTGTTCATAGTTAGTGAGTTTCTGGTTTTCAACTAAAGAAATTAGAGTATCCGAAATACTTGTACAGTGCACGATATTCACTAAGTAAAAACTTTACCTATTTCTAGGAGCGGATTTATGTAAAGACGCAGAAACTCAAACGAATATTGATTCTGTTAGACGAATTCATAGGCTACAAAAAATAGTGTAATTAAGTGACATATAAATAAATAGATATTATTTTTATTCTATATTTTTACGTACTCTAGGCTGTTTTAAAAGAGTCAGTAATTTACATTCAAATTATGAAATATGTCTCTCACTTTAACTATTTAGTGTATGGAAAATCATATGAGAATAATAAAGATATAGACAATAAACTACATTAAGTTTCAAATTATGTGCAACACCATAAGAAGAACACTACAAAAGAAGACGCGAAAAGATACTCAGCTCAAGGTTTACAAGATAATGGCTGTCCCTATACTACTTTATGGAACTGAGTCATGGATAATGAGAAAGAGTGATAAAAGCCGCATACTAGCAGCGGAGACGAAATTTCTAAGGTCGGTCAAAGGTTGCTCTAAACACGATTGATTTAGAAATGAAAGATTAGAGAAAAGTTGAAAATATACAACTTCAATAAGAAAATAGAGTTGAATAGAAGAAAATTGGAAAGACCACCTACAGCGTATGGATGATCGAAGACTACCGAAAGCGGCAAGTAGATACAAAGCAGCTGGAAGAAGAAGCGTAGGAAAAGCAAAGAAAAGATGGGAATAAATCCTATGCAGTGGAACAGATCACCAAGGCCTAATCCTTTTTGGGGAAGCAGAAGAAGAAGAAGAAGAAGAAGAAGAAGAAGAAGAAGAAGAAGAAGAAGGAGAATATATTCAGTTCTAACCAATGATATTAGTGATATTGGCTACTTTACTTATTATTGCAAAAGTTTTCAAATTAATTACAGATATGTAACGATTTTGTTTGACAGGTATGCAAATTTGTTTCAGGACTCTAGAAAACATCACTAATAACACTTCTATATACGCCTAAAATGTTATAATTAAAACACTTCACAGATAACTTTGGATTAAATAATATTAGTGTAGTTTTAGTCCATAGCGATATTAGCTAAAGAAAGCAACCGGCTACCAGCTGTTAGCAGCTATTGCTATTAGCTACCAGTTCAACAAGTTGTTTCTGCCATTTGATATTACGTAATTTTGTTTACTATCTGACGAAAGTTACTGAGGGATTACACCTGAAGATGGAACATATGTCCAGAAACGTGTAGTGAAATGTAAAGAGGAAAAACCACTATACGGATAAAAGAGGTAAACTTTATTCTTTTAATATAAGAACACATATAAGTGGCTTGGATAATAAAAGCATGAATTTAAAAATATCCGATGAGCGTAGACATAAAAAGAATTAAAGTTATCGAAAGACGACAAGCAAAAGATAAAAAGGTATACATTTGCCTTTGAAAAATGCAATTAATAGGTCTTTAATGAGTCTGAAATTGATGCTCAAAGAACAAATCCCTTTAAATTCAATTAACAGCTAATGATTCGCTGCACATCAATAATCACCTTTCAACCGTTTAAAAGAGATTAATTCAATGGCATAGCACAGTTTTTAACGATCTCAGCACAAATCGTTTCTTTCAAATGGAACCTGACAATTTATACTGATCACAGATATCTGATCTCTGCTAATTGCACGCTGCAACCGTATCAATGACTGCAGCTTAATCACTGTTATTCTAGTGGAAAAACGTAAAATTGGAATCTTTTTGTAAGTGCAATGCAATGTTACACTGAGCTTGTACGTCCAAGTGTTTGTGCCTGTTGTAAGTGGGACACTTGTTACACTCAAACTAAGGATAGCTTTTTGTGTTCATATGCACATGTGTGTATATATGTATATATATTACATGTTATTCTTTTGTAAGTAACTCGTTGAGATTTCTGCAGGTCTTCCATGTAATATCTTCAAATAAATACACTGCAAGTTGGTTTATTTTCACCTGACGCACGTTTCACAGAAATTATTCTGTATCTTCGATATGCAATTATTCGCTTACGATATGCAAAACGTATTGTAATAAGTTCTAAAATTAAAATTGTAAACAATTTTGCTTAGATATTGTAAGCGAAGCATTCAATTAGAATTCAAACAAACCTCTGAAGATACAGAATAGCTTCTGTGAAACGTGCGTCAGGTGAAAATAAACCTACTTCCAGTGTATTTATTTCAAGATATTACATGCATTATTATATGATTAAGATTTAAAGAAAAATTTATTAGGCAATTGTTTTGACGTATTTAGTAAATATTAGCAAGTATTAAGAAATACCAAACGTTTTCTAAGACAACGTGGTGCGTATTCTTAGACGTTACTAACAGAATGTTGATATTAAAATGAATATCAATACACATAAATGTGAAACGTAAGACAAACTCAATACAAACAGATAAAAGTCAATGTAACCCACGATGAAAATGTTTATTAAAAACAATGAAACACTGAAACATTGAAAAGACAGGCTAAAAACATACATCTAAGAACATCAAAACCGACGTGACTAACAGGGCACCCAGTATTACTAACAATCGCCAACAGTCGACAACAATAACCAAATACAGCACAGATACTTTACCAGTAACAATTGACATGGTTTGTTATGAGCACAGAGCGTACTGTTCGAGCCAAAGTAAGACACCCTTATATTATTTGTAAATATTTTATTAAACTTTTGTTTAAGTACTTTTGTTTAAAACACACAACAATATTAAATACGCCAACAGTAGCAATAACAACAACAATAACAAGAATAGCTTGGATTTCGTTGTCTTTGACGTGTCCGTTACTTAACTGAATATAATTAATTCACTACCGACTGGGAACACAAAGTTTTTTATAGGTAAACGGATACAACGGAACAATAGTCAATAAACTCCAACACAAAACAAACAAACAAAGACAGAAAACAACAAATTCATAACACTAACATACCTACATCAACAACCAAACTGTAAAAATAGCCCACAAATTCAAAAAAGCAGGGTACAGAATCGCATACAAAACTACTAACAAAACAGAACACACACTATCAAAACACACACACAAAGCACAAAACAAATTTGATCTACCTGGTGTTTACAAACTAAATTTTTCAGATTGCAACAAATTCTACACAGGCCAGACAGGACGTAGCTTCAAACAAACACATTGAACACACAAAGGCACTATACACTCCACTACAGAATCCACCTTTGCAAACCACCTCATTGAAGCAAACCACACATAGGAAAACATAGACAACAACATGGACATTCTACACGTACACACGAAAGGCCGAAAACTAGACACTCTAGAACAATTGGAAATATACAAACACACGACACACATAAATACGACATCCTAAATGAACAGACACAATTCAAATCACACGCATTATTCGAACATATCACACCCCACACACACAACATCGATCTTTGAAAAGTCGATACCGTCGCCAGCAGCCCCTGAAGAAACTTTTTGAAAGCGAAAACCGGTTCAGGTTATAAGGTAAAACTTTTACGTTTTTACCTATAAAAAACTTTGTGTTCCGAGTCGGTAGTGAATTAATTATATTTAACAAGAATAGCAAAAAAAATTTTCAAAAGAGTATACCCACAGAGTACGTAAAATTTTATAAATAAAAATGAATCCGATTCGTTCATTTGTAACTTTTTAGTAAGATAAATGTCTTCCAAGGATGTTACCAGCGTTCTGTAGAATAAGGCCAGTGGTAAGAGACCTTTTCACCCTCTGGTCCTGCTCTGGGTTTCATTCGGAGATCCACCTCCTAGGTTCTTCGGCCCCTAGTGACGTTGGAAAACTTACCTTTTGCTCCTCAAGTTCCGTTGACCATTTGACATCTTTAACCCAGGCAGGATAATAAAGATTGTACTGGCTATTAAGAGTATAGAGTAACTGTCACATTCACTCTACCTTGGGCGACATCACTTATGATGTGGAATACGATGATCATAAGTTGGCTACGTTTTGGTCGAGTGTTATCAAGAAAATAAAGAAAAGAGGCTCTAGTAAAATTTTATTAGATAATGGCTGTACCATTACTATTGTATGGTTCTCAAAGTTAGGTTCAGGAGGAAAAAACATCTGAGTAGAACACAGGCATTAGACATAAGATTTTTCCGACCTGATCA
Source organism: Magicicada septendecula (assembly GCA_034769895.1). Lineage (NCBI taxonomy): Eukaryota > Metazoa > Arthropoda > Insecta > Hemiptera > Cicadidae > Magicicada > Magicicada septendecula. The sequence goes on along the minus strand of CM068368.1, from coordinate 884,017,328 downwards.
AGGCTGCACTAAAAGAGGCAGATTTCAAAATGAAGACATTTACAAAAGGTTGAACAATTTTAATATCAAAGGTTGTATTGGATCTGTGGCACAACTAATAGGTACCTGAAAAATAAAACACGGAAGGATACCCTAATGAAATTTTATAAAACTGTGGCTGTCCCCATATTCCTGTATGCTAGTGAGACGTGGACTCTTGGAAAAAGGGAAGTGAAGAGGATTTAGGCAGCCGAAATGAAATTTCTAAGAGCTACGCAAGGTTGTTCTCTCTTGGATCGGAGAAGGAACGAGGGTATTAGACGTGTTTTAAACATTGTATCATTGCATCAGAAGATTGAAGACCACAGAAGGAGATGGCGTGAACACTGCAATCGCATGCCTGATGTCCAAGGTGGCTGCTTAGGGTTATCACCCTACTGGAAAGAGAGATATCGGTAGGCCGAGGTGGATAAGGGGTTCCGAAACAGGTCTAAGGCCTAGTCCTTGGAGTCGTGATGATGATGATCGTATTGCAAAAAGTAAAGAGAGACGGATTGCTCATGTGAATAGGACGCCAGATGGTTAGTTGCCTAAGAAAGCTTGCCAATACAAGCATTTTGGGCAACAATGTGTAGCAAGTATAGGAAGAAGTAGGAAGCATTGATGAAGTGGATATTTTGCTTTGGGACCGGAACAGGCGATCCGCCTTGTCGCTGATAGAAGAGGACAAAAGAAATGGGAATAAAGAAAAATTATTTTTATATTAATATATGAGGGGTCCGAAACGGGGTCTGACACGAACATATGCTTTCATTGAAGAGAAATGCACTAGCCTCTTCACCGCAACACTACTCTCGCTTACACGTTGGTGGGCCCTGTTACGCCGAACAATCCACTCCAGGACTGTGGTTGCCAATGCCTTCGGCGGAGTGGATCGGTAAGGAAACGAGAGACGGGTGTTCTGTCAGGGCAGCCTGGGGTTATCCTGGGTCCTGGCCTGGCAGTACGATGCACATCGGCAGGAGGATGTGGATCTAGTGTGGAGGTGGAGGAGCCTACAGTAGGGCAACGGCTGCACACATTGGCTAAGTCAGTTAGTCTACTGCGATCGGGCAGAGAGAGCTCGTCAGCTGAGGTGAAAGCAACTCTCTAGGGGAAGTTCTAATTGTCTTACGTCTGGATACTCTTGCCGAACGTCTTCAAAAATCCATCCCTTCTGTCATTAATTTTGTTCTTGTGTGTTTATTAGTAGTCTAAACTTCTGAGGCATTAATCATGATACTCCTAACAATGGTATTAAATATTTTGGTTTCAGTTTCCGCTGTAATTTACTTATCCCACAGGATTTCTTTTAATGTAGATATTGCCATTTTTCCAAATTAATTCTGGACTGTATTTATTTGTCTTGCTTCCCACTGGCCGTAATTTTCACCCCTAAATACTTGTATTTCTCTGTATATAAAATTCATTTCATTGGTTTATTGTTTGAGTAATATAACTGTAACATATCTGAATCAAATACAAAAGTAAATTGCGTTTATAGGAGATAAACCGGTTTGGACCAAAATATCCATAGACAACACATGCATAGAGCAAGTAAAACATTTCAACTATCTTGGACGTGACATTACATATGATCAAGATACATAAAATAAAGTGACGAATTTCACAAGTATGTGTGTGGGACGATTTGGAGAACGCTGGGAATAAATGTGAGAAAAGAAACACGAATAAAATTGTATAAAACAATGGCAATGTCTACCCTACATTACTGTACGGTTCTGGAACTTGAGTCATAAAGAAAAAAACGATTAGCAGAAGATACAAACAGTAGAAATGAAATTTCTGAGATCAGTTAAAAAAAGGCGTAGTAGACGAGGTCACATAAGAAATGAAGAGATAAGAAGTGATTCAGATAGTTTTTGCAGTTAATTAACGGATTAAAGAATACAGAAGAAAATGGATTCAACAGATCAATAGAATGGAAGTAACTAGAATGCCGAAGATGGTGGAAGATTTCAACGTTAGAGGTAGAAGAAAAATTTGATAGACCTAAGGAAAGGTAGACTGTGGAATAGGAACAGACCGCTAAAGCCTAAAACCGTTAAGAAGAAGGAGAAGAAGAAGAAGAAGAAGAAGAAGAAGAAGAAGAAGAAGAAGAAGAAGAAGAAGAAGAAGAAGAAGAAGAAGAAGAAGAAGACGACGACGACGACGACGACGACGATGATGATGATGATGATGATGATGATGATGATGATGATGTTTGAGTTGCGTTACCTGTTCTCGCAAATGTTACCCTATGATCCGGGTATTTGTTTATTCTATTGTTGGCAAGTCAAACCGCCAGGCCTGACGTCTTGTGTTACATACAACAATACAAATCAATAGTTTGCAAGGTCAGTCGACAATACTATAGTTATATGACGCACACCCGTAAGCAATGCAGAGGCAGGCAATATTGCCAGTCAACACGCATTGCCGCAGACGTTTTGTTAAACACGCTTCACATGAGAAGACGTCCACATCTTCAAGTAATATGAAATTCTAAGCAAACGTTGTTATAAAAATTTATTAATATTGTTGCTTCTTTCTTTCGCAGTTGTTCTATTACAATACACTCTCACTACTCCGGCAAATATCAGCGGAAATGTCGGATTAATGGATGGTTATTAGAAAAAGGTGCATGTAAGTGACAACAAGTTTCGTATATTTTACATAATTGTAAAACATACTTTTGCGGATGATACTGCTGTTCTGGCGGTAGGTAATGATGCCGAGACAGCGGCCAATAAACTGCAAACTTCAATCGCAGAGGTATGGGATTGGACTCGACGCTGGAGGATCAAACTCAATGAAACGAAATCAATACACACCAATTTTACCAACAGAAAAATAGAAATACAAAGGATCTACATCAATGAACAAGAAGTGCCATACTCTAACACTGCTAAGTATTTGGGTATGACTCTGGACGCAAAACTTAAATGGAGGGAGCATGTAAAAAAAAAGAAAGAGGAACTCTACATAAAATTCAGGAAATTGTACTGGCTGTTAGGTAGGAATTCACAACTAACAGTTGAAAACAAATTGCTGTTGTATAAACAAGTGCTGAGACCTGTGTGGACTTATGGTGTACAACTCTGGGGATGCACCAAGAAATCTAACATTCAAATGATACAAACTTTTCAAAACAAAGTACTTAGGAGTATCGTTGATGCCCCCTGGTATATTAGGAATGACAATCTGCACAAAGATCTCAAAGTAGAATATGTCAGTGAAATCGTAACAAAATATGCAGTTAACCATGACATGAGAATTCAGACTCATATAAATCCTGAAATGCTTTGCGTGGTGGAAGAAGCTCCGCACACGCTAAGAAGGCTTAAAAGATTGAAGCCCCAAGATTTGGTGACACATTAGTGCATTTAAATCTGTAAAACTCTAAAAGAGAGAAAGACAATAATCTCAACCCGGGGAACAGCCAGTGGGCTTCTACTCCATAAACCGTGACGTAATATTAAAGAAAAGCAACTTGTTGGGCTCGCTCAGTTGTTGCAAAGGGAGGTGTTTTTAGTGGGTTAGAGTCCCACACTACCTGGAGCTACGGGGCTCCAGTGTGTCTATAGAGATTTTCACCTGCCCTGCCGGAAAAAAAAATAATAAATAAAAAAAAAAAAATAATTGTAAAACATGAAAAAACGTACACCTGATTAAAACATATGATTAAAAATGTAGTAAATTATTTCTACTAGTAAATTATATTTCCTCTCAGTAGTAATAATTTCTACTGAATAACAACTTTTCGCGACCTTTGAAGACGTAAACCGAAAATCGCTTAGCAAGCTCAAGGCTGTACCAAAAAGTGCTTGCTTGAAATATTTTGAAGACTGCAAAACAGCTGGTTAATCGTATAATGCAAAACAGCTGGTTAATCGTATAATTGTCGTAAGGCTTTCACGGCCGGTGTCAGTTATACAAGAAGAGTTTACCGGGCTGTTTGGCCATGTTCTACGGTTTAATGACCTTACCACAGCACTGTGGGCCTGACGATAACAACCTACGTGCAGGAGGTTTTGGATTTCTTTGAATTCCACTGATGATGGCAGCCGGTGGTGCTGTCGTAACGTTTGGTTTGTAATTAAACCGTTGACCACGGCCAAACATCCCGGTAAACTCTTCTTATACAGCTGTGTTAATCATGTTACATTCGACTGAGACTATTTTGAAGTGGGCATTACAAGTGTCCACGAATGAAGGCGTAATTTTTAAAATAAACAGGAACTGAGTGAACTTTTTGATCAAACCTTCTATTTATTCTTTAGTATTGGAAAGCCAGAAAATATGTTCAACAACATTTTTGTGTGTTAACCGATACTTATGTGTTATTCGTACACACTGTAATTGTAAAATAAACCATATTTAGTTTTAACCAATATTTTGTGTTAACCATTATCGAGTTCAACGTTTACCACTGTATTTATAAAAACAGTTTTACACCAAACAAAGGCTTTTTTGCGTACGTGTACGTTCATTTTCTCTTATGTTACTTTGTTAATATTTTATAAACAACAGCCTTATTGATCATTTCCTTTGACTCGTCGTAAACTAGATATTTGTTCACAAAGACCGCCAAAACATTAATAACAAAAAAATCCCTACATAACAGGCTGTTGGCGTCTACTATTTGCTGTTAATGAAGTCTATTATTAAAGCAAAGTCAAAGATAAAGATTATTAAAACAAAAGAGTGGCAGCATAACATGGTGACCACATTGAAAATACTTTGCGCCGTTGTTCTTTGCTGTTTTTGGCGGTACGTAAATTTGTCGCAGGTGCGTTGCCTTTGATCACTTTGTTTCGGCCCCTCTGGTTACTTCTTGTGTTGTGTTTATGTCTGATTATTTGTCCTTTGTGTGTGCCGGCACTTTGAGTCGGCACAAACGTGTTACTGTTACTGTAAAAGTAACACTTTCGATGCCAAACAACAACAGCGTGGCCTCGCCATTTTCCACCTTGTTTGAGTTTTCAGCGTAAAATTTTATTTTCGTTATCTGTAAAAAGAGTTGTAGCTCCTTTGACTATTACACTTTTAAGCAAGGTTTCTACACTCCAAGCTTTATCTCGTTTTCTTGTGCAATACTATTTTGTAGTCTTCTATTATTTTATCTTCTTCTTCTTCTTCTTCTTCTTCTTCTTCTTCTTCTTCTTCTTCTTCTTCTTCTTCTTCTTCTTCTTCTTCTTCTTCTTCTTCTTCTTCTTCTTCTTCTTCTTCTTCTTCTTCTTCTTCTTCCTTCTCCTTCTCCTTCTCCTTCTCCTTCTCCTTTCCTTCTCCTTCTCCTTCTCCTTCTCCTTCTCCTCCTCCTCCTCCTCCTCCTCCTCCTCCTCCTCCTCCTCCTCCTCCTCCTCCTTCTCCTTCTATGGCGTCACAGTTCGGAGTCGAACCTTAGCCTCAATAATCATCGGCCTCCATTTTTCCCTGTCCTTGGCTATCGATGTCCATCGTTTTATTTAAGCAAAGTATCTCAGCATCCCTCGCCACTGCGTCAATCCAGCGACGCTTGGGTCTTTCGACACGACTTCTACCCTCGATTTGACCAAACAGTACCTTCCTAGGTATTCGGTTCCCTTGCATCCTAATGATTTGTCCTGCCCACTGCAATCTATACAGTCGGATGGTGGTGGCCGGATCACTGCTATTATTTCATAGGCTGCAGTATTCCGAAAGTTATTCAAACCGCCCTCCCTTTGTTTTTTTCCTTTCAGACGTCAACCGTTGTTCTTTTGTTGGTCACCTTTTGGTCGCCTGTTTGCCAGACATGACCATAGAATGGTAACTGTTTAACAGATACGGCACATTACTGTTAGCATACTTTATTTGATCTTCACCTCAGATTCAGTTTTTAGTACTCCATTTGATAGTTTCGTCGGTAGAACATTTCCATCCTTTTAATACATGGAAAGATTAAATTTCGGCCGTAGAAATGAAATATAAACTAGTTTACCAGCACAAAAGGGATTCAAATAGTCAAAATTCATCATCATCATCATCATCATCATCATCATCATCATCATCATCATCATCATCATCATCATCATCATCATCTTCAAAGATTAAACATGGATTGTCTGTTCCGGTCTCAAGTAGGCAAAGATTAGGGCTGGTCACCCCAGCGCTTCCTCGGACGTCCCACACCTCTCCGTCCCCTCGGCTTATATTTCTAGAGTTATTTGGGGATGCGGCAGTCACCCATTCGTCAAAGATGTTTCCACCAATTCAGCCGATACTCGGCGATCCTGTCGAGTATACTTATAATATTAAGTTCCTGCCGTATATCTGTGTTTCTTTTATGATCATGGAGAGCATACCCTGAAACATGCCTTAGAAATCTCATTTCAGCCGCTTGGATGGGACTGGCCTAGCCTTTCGTTAAGGTCCAATTTACAGACCGATAAAGAAGTGTGGGAACAACCATGTAGAATTTTAGGCGTGTTCCTTTACTTGCTGACTTAAGAGTTCGCCTAATGGTCCCGCACATAAGGTTGGACTTACGCAACTTATTCACAACGTCGTTGCATCCATTATAAGACACACTGTAGCCCAGGTATTCAAAATTGTAACTTGTTCCAGGACAGTACTATCTGTAACAATTTTTGCCCGTACGGGATCAGTTCCACGAAAAGCCACCACTTTAATGGTCAAAATTAATGAAAATAAATTTTTCAATCTTTTTATGTGATTACGGGAATTTTTAAATACTCGTATATTATCGGTGACGGGAAATTACTGTTGACTTTTCTACAGTGAGGTTCGTTGTGCTTGCCATCTGTTTGAACGCGACTCTACTAAATATGGTCTCCGTAAGTGTGTCGAAACCTTTGTAAATAATCAAAACTCGAACACTTAATCACGGCTCAACAGTCCGGTAGCTACTGATTTTAAAAAAAGTTTATAATTATTAATAAAGTTATTGTTACATTAACGAATTGTAATAATACGAAAAAAATTCAAATATTATTACTTATATTTTATCATTAATCCGGCTGTACAATGTTTACACATTTTTTGTAGCCAATAATTACAGAAGTGATTGAGTGTTCATTCTCCACTGCTGCTTGTCCATCCAAAGTTCTTCTTCAATTTATTATTCTCTCAATATAATCCGAATTTCTTGTATCCAGGTGATAGGCGGTCTTCCACTTTTCCTTCTTCCTGGTGGGGTCCATTGTAGACTATAACTCTCCTTGGAAATCTTTCCTGTGCCCGTACATTTTTTTTTATTTTATTTTTTTATAACAACAACTGAGTTTTTCACATTCTTTCTGTCCTTATTAACTTCATTTCCGATTTTTTCACGTCTGGATACTCTTGACAAACATCTACAAAAATCCATCTCTGCTGTCATTAATTTTGTTCTTGTGATATTTTCACTTACAGTCAGAATAAAAATTTTAATCAGAATAGAAAAAACTAATCAGTTCCTAAGCGCGGAAGTGAGTTCCTTAGAAAGTACTAACCTTGAAACCGCCTGTTTTATTTTTTTGTTGGTATATTCTAGTGTTAAAGTCTTGGCAGCCTCCCTCGCCAAAAAGAAAATCATCACGGGACTCTCTTTACGACAGAGAGGATTCACTGTTGCACAGGGTTTCTGGTTTTGGCATTAACTTGCGATATCATTAAGAAACGTTTTCTTTTATTTAACAATTATTATCTAACAGCCAGAAGATTTTTTTTATTTATTTCTGTATACGGATATAAATAACAGGTTAGAGTCTTTACTGATGTCAGCGTTCATATCTACCTCTCAACATTATCTTCACAATTATCTACGCTTATATTAGACTTTTAATCATCATCGTCTTCCTTCAGGAATTAAACCAAGAATGGTTTGTTCCGGTCTCAAATAGGCAAACATTAAATCTGGTCACTCCAGTGCTTCCTCGGACGTCCCATACCTCTCCGTCCCTTCGGCTTATAGTTCTATAATTGTTTGGGAATGCGGCAGTCATCCATTCGGCAAAGCTGTTCCCACCAATTCAGCCGATACTGGGCGATCCTGTCGAGTATACTTATAATATTCAGTTCCTGCCGTATATCTATGTTTCTTTTATGACCACGGAGAGGATACCCTACCACGTGCCTTAGAAATCTCATTTCAGCCGCTTGGATGCTACTGGCCTAGCCGTTCGTTAAAGTCCAATTCTCAGACCCACATAGAAGTGTGGGAAGGACTAACACCTTGTAGAATTTTAGACGTGTTCCTTTACTTGCTGACTTAAGCGTTCGCCTAATGGTCCCCCACATACGGTTGAACTTATGCAACTTATTCACTAGACTTTTAATTTAATAAGTACTATGGGGTGCGGCAATATTCAATAAGGTAAATGTTATACACACACGGTTCTGAAGAACACAGACGAAGCAAACAAACAACGATCAAAGTGGCTGTGGGATTCAATTAAACCTTACATGGCATACGGTGCAGTGTTGTAACGTTTGTACGTTACTAGGGGGGGGGGGACTCATCGCCGCGGGTTCGACGTATCGTTCGTGTGTATCGACTGTCGGAATTAAATACACAGTTTGCACTTGTACCTAGTATTACTTGAACGATGTACTGTTTGTAAAACGTACTCTAGCCTTAAACAGGGAAGTTTGTGTGTGTAAACAACCAACGTAGATTGTGTTCCAGAGTACGTCGACACGAACGTACCTCAAGCTGATGTATAAGCTATGATCGGTTGTTTGTTATAAGCAACGGTAAGACAAACAGCATTGCTTATACCTCAGATCGGGGTACCTTTACCTCACCATCACTTGTCGTATATATTTTTGCTACTGTCGAAGGTCCCCCGTGGGTGGAAGAAGAAAACTTTTAGGAAAAAAAAATTACACTATGTTCTTTGTTTTTAACTTTTATGTCGCCCAAACGTTGTGTAGACAAATAAAACGTTAATAAATTAATTTACCTTCAATAATCCGCCGTGTGATTTCTTACAAAACTCTTCTATTACGCGTTTCGGAGTCTATGCTCCATCTTCAGATAGTAAAATAAAAAATAAAACTATATTATCCCTTACGAGATCGTTAATTAATAAAATGTCAATTTGCATATGAACTGTATGTGATGTTGGGTGCGCACCCGTTCAAGTTCAATCTGCTACTGAACGGTTGTTACTTTATCGTAGTCTTAGCGAGCAGACTGAAAGCGGTATCGTACAAGCAGTTGGATCCAAAGTTGAGTTGATCATTTAATACGAAATCGCGACTGCTTGGGTTTGCGTATGCACCATAAATTTCAAACTCCTCCAAGGCATTCATGAAACGGCCCTTCTTACGGGCTACGATAAAGTAACAACCGTTCATTGAACTTGAACGGGTGAGCACACAACATCGCGTACAGTTCATATGCAAATTGACATTTTTATCAATTAACGATCTCGTAAGAGTGAAATAGTTTTATTTTTTATTTTACTATCTGAAGATGGAGCATAGCCTCTGAAATGCGTAATAGATGAGTTTTATAAGAAGTCGCACGGCGGATTATCGAAGGTAAATTAATTTATTGATTCGATTAAGTGACTTGGATACCAGACTAAACATGAATATTAAAATATGAAACGTCATATTTCCCCTAATCATGTCTTTTACATCTTTATACAGCAAGTTAAAAACTAAAAAACCATTGTTTTCTAACACGTGTGCCTGTGACGCCAAAATGTGGCGTTGTTAGGTTACCATGGAAACTAAAATTACACATGGAAACCCATATGCCTTTAAAATAATACTCGCTTTTTTTAAACATCTACGTAAAAACGAACTCGTGGTACGACGTGGTAACCCTCGCCTATTACTATATTACTTTTTGTGGCAAAACTCGTTTTCCATTAATACTCGGATTTCCACTAATAGTCTACTTTTCATTATACTCGGTTTATGTGCAGATCATTGGGAAAACTACGAACTCGAAGGAAGGCATGATGCTATAGGCCTACATGTTTTTCTTTTGTATCGCAAAACATTTGCTTCCAGTGAAGTTTGTGAGATTTTACTGATTAACATAAAAAGATATTGAGCACCTAAGGAATAAAAAATCTTGTTTTTATTTGTTGGAACGTTGTTTTTTGATTTATCCTTACTATTTAGAAATAGTCCTAATTGATTTTTTACTTTAAATTAATTTTTTAAATCTGTTAACTTTTTTTTTTTACATTTTCTGTTGTTGAAAATATATTATATTATTTGTTTTTAACGTTTCTGTCTTCCAAGCATTGTGTATTCATATAGAACCTTGTATTTTTCCTAATCGTGTTTTTTATTCCTTTAAACAGTAAGCTAAAAACAAAAAAATCATTATTATTTAACCTTGGAATTAAAAACAGCACGTACTTTTTCTTTACATTCTTAAATATAACAATATTTACAATTAGTACACTTCTTCTTCTTCACATCGTAGTATATCGATACAATCGCATATTCAAAACATGGAAAATGTACGGATATTGGGACGGTACCTTGAATTTATAAGAAAAATGTAATTAAAAAAGAAATGTTATTGTATTTAATGCCAGTGTTTATTTTTAATTATTTATATGTGATGCGTCTCTCTTTAAAATATCTTTGTTGTACGTAAACATACACATAAATGCGCTTGCGCACACAAGCATACCTTCAGGATTATGTATGTTAAAGCAGTTTACATAATACTGTAATGAGTAGGAGAATTCATTATACCAAATAGTTTCAATCGTTTAATTGAATTAACCATGTCTGTGTGCAGCATTAGTGCCACGACCACTGCCCAGGTCGCAACGTATACCATACATTATGATAATCTGTTTAAAAAAATTATATTTCAGTAGCATCCACATAGTAAAATGACAACATTAAAACAGGTATATTTCTTTGCAATCTATACATGAGGTATATAACTACATCTCCATAATGAGAGAAATACTTTTGTTCTTGAATTCAATGTTAAATTCTTTTTCAATTTTCATAAATGTTAAGGAAACCCCGATTACTCGACTGTAGTGATTAAGGGCACTCGTAAACGGTAAATCGACCAAAAAAATCAAATTTTGGTTTTTCTCTTAAAATTTTGCAATATGTTCTGAGTAATTTGATACCAAATTTATGTGAGTACAAGTAATAATAAATTTCTTATGGTTTACAAACGGCAAATCTACAAGTAATGTCGAAATACTTTCTTCTTGTTAAATTTTTGAAAATACGCAGTTTGAATTTTGAATAAAACTCTTCATAACTAGACGTTTTACTATATATTTATATAATTTCCTTAAAATTCTAACTACTATTTCTTGCATATGGTAGCTGTATATTTTAAAACATTTCAAAGTATCTACAGTATTCGTATATAGGTTAAATTGTGTGTATGGTCACCAAGTTGCAATAGTAATCTTTAAAATAGGTTAAGATACCTGTTATTCCTTCATGCAATTTACTTTGGTCGCTAGGCGCGACGCGTTTCAGGATCAAGGTCCCATCTTCAGGTGATGATCACTCGGGTCGAGTCGTCAGTTCATAAAAAAATACATAAATAAAAAACACTGAATTTAATAAACACTCATACTGCACAAGGGGACGATGCGCATTGTGCGCGTTTACTTTCTCGACGATGCGCATCGTCCCCTCGTGCAGTATGAGTGTTTATTCAGTGTTTTTTATGTATGTGTTTTCTATTAACTGACGAACTCGACCCGAGTGATCATCACCTGAAGATGGGACCTTGATCCTGAAACGCGTCGCGCCTAGCGACCAAAGTAAGTTGCGTGAAGGAATAACAGGTATCTAACCTATTTTAAAGATTATACCTTTAGTCTTGTACCTGGCACAGATTTTTATAATTTTTTGATTTCTGAAGGGCTAGCTTCACCTTTCCAAGTCATCAGTGCTATTCTAATTTCTATACAACACAGTGTATTGGTTATTGACCAGCAGGTGCTTAGGTCTCGGTCCACATCCTCGAACAGAGATGCAAGGGTAGTCAATGTACAATATTAAAAAGTAACGAAATACTACAAGCAGATCGGCCAACCGTCGTATAAAATCATTTAGAATATTTTCTGGTGAAAACAGACACAAAATTCAAGTAGTTTTAAAATATTCATTACGTTGTATAGTTGAAATAAGAGTTTTCGTTTGGGGAGGGAATTCATTGAATCTGACAATTTCATTAATCAGACACAACGTTTTCTGTCTCTGTCTGTATGTCTGTCTCTCTCTCTCTTTTCTGAATACCATATATCTCTCTATTTTACGCAGACAAACGTACAAACCATCTACTCTGCCATAAACAATCTTAAATAATTTATAAAGTAATTGAATGAGTGGCATTGAAGGGATTGAATGAGTGGCATCGAAGGGATTGAATGAGTGGCATCGAAGGGATTGAATGAGAGGCATTGAAGGGATTGAATGAGTGGCATTGAAGGGATTGATGAGTGGCATTTGCCTACAATAGTAACTATTAAACGTAGAGACGTTTCTAACAATAAAATATTTAATTTCCACCCTTAAATACACCAGAAACTCTGTAACTGCTGGGTGCAGTTTTTAATTGCTTTACTTGAATTTACTACAGGTAATATTGTCGTGTTTAAAGAAGACGGTAATATTGTAATAATAGAGGTTGACGTAGCACGTACAGGTGTACATTTTGTAATCATTATTTATTTGTAAGTAACTCACTGAGTTTCTTGCAGGTCTCCCATGTAATATCTTTAAATAAATACACTGCAAGTAGGATTATTTTAAACTGATGCACGTTTCACACAAATTAAGCTGTATCCTCAGAGGTTTTTTTGAATTGTAAGCGAAACTTTCAATTACAATTCAAAAAACTTCTGAAGATACAGAATAATTTCTGTGAAACGTGGGGTCCGATGAAAATAAACCTACTTGCAGTGTATTTATGTGAAGATTATGCAATCAACACAAGAAAGCGTAATCAGAATAATCATCGTCTTCTTATTCTTCTTCCCCATTTCAGGCATTAGATCATAGACTGTTGCACCCTCCGGCCGTGATAGAACTCACGCCCCACCCCAGCCAGAGAGATATTAGCCAAACTTTTAACCCACGCCCGGGGGCAAGCCGTGCGGTGGGGGAAGAGTGTTGTTTATGTGTGTAGTATATATTGTGCCATAGAAGACGTAACTATTATTTGTCCGTGTACGTGGGGGTGGACGAGCAAATCGAGCCGTGACCTTGACTCGATCTCCAACATACCGGCAGCACAGCAACGATGATTGTGAGTCAGAGACGCTACCACTGTGCCGGCTTGCCCACGAATAATCATGAAAAAATAAATAAACAATAATAATTGGGTTGAAACACAGAATTTAATCTGCATATTTCCGTTGTAAATGAAAACATGAGGGGAATATTTGATTATTAGCCTCTGATTATTAGCTCATGCTGTACAGAGTATACAATCTCAGAAGACTGTTGCTATGTTTGCGCGTGCGCGTGCACGTATATTGTAACGTTACCAAATATGGTAGTTACATAAAATAAGCTAATATAACATCAAGTAAGAGAAAAGCATGGAAGTATGTCTAGATAAATAAACCTATGTGTATAAAAGTGTGTATCTACAAATATATTAGTATAAAAATCCAACGATGAGGAAGATAATATTAACATAGCAACATCAAATACGAAATGAAGAAAGAAAATGACCATGAGCCCAAAACAAAAATATCAGTAACCAGACCCAATAGGATCCAACAGTGAGGGGAACCAACAAAATAAGGACCAATAAACTCCAACAGCGAGGGAAACAACTGAAGATAATGACTACAATGAAAATATTGAAGAAGAAGAAAGAAACAGGACAAGGAAACGTACCATGAAGAGAGAAGAAAATGGATAGACCATGAAAGGACTCAGCATAAACCAAGTGTACTAGAGACTATATTAGTAACCAAAGGAATGGTGATTATCAAATATGAAAAGAAAAACAGTGTTTAACATTTAAGGAACCACAAACAATTACAGTGAGTACTTAATATAAATGTGAAACCTGTGACCAGTTAACTAATTTCAACCGAATAAACCATACAAACAATTCCAGTGATAAGGTCTGTAGTGTAAGAAAATATGTTAATTTCATAGTGAAAGCAGCAAGAATTAAATAGTCAAATATACACAGACAATTAGTGTGACTAATTTAATAAAGGTTGTGATCAATATAGATAATCATAAGACCACCAGAATAGAATAAAATCGAACAATTATATTATTGTTCATAGAGAACTGACAATAAAATAAAAAACCTTTGTTATGTATCAAACAAAGTGACAGGAATTAAATTCAATCAATGACCAGAGAGATATTGTAATTAATACAAAAAGATTTGTGTTATTGTTTAAGAAGAAGTTGTGTAAACATGTGTAACAAAACAATTAAAATATTATAGTAAGATACCATACTGAAGTCATGTTAGTAGTAGCAAAATACTGCATTAAAACATGTTGTACATTGTTACATAACCCCATAGGAAAGACACCTATGAAACAGAAAATCATACATGTTAATGTAAATAAATGACCATCAACTATGATATTAATCAAGAATTTGTTATAAATAATAATATATCCTAATAGACAGTGTATTATATTGCAACACAATGTAAATAAAACAGATCAAATATGATGGCACAGAGATAGAAGAAATAGAGCCTAGTATGCCAATTTAGTTAGACAAAATACAATATCAAAACAAGTAACAATGTAAATGAAAGTATTACCAGTAGTTAGATAAACATCTGGTACTACTGTGAGAACAGATTCTGAACATAATGATAACAGTTTTGTAACCAAAATATTGTAAACTAGCTAACTAAGAACACATAGCCAAAAGTAAGCAGAAACATTGTATAACCAACTAGTTAAGCAAAATACTGTATTAAAGCTTGAACAAAGATTGTTAAGAGTGTTACCAGTAGTAAGAGGAAAACCTAATGCTACTTTGAGAGCAGACTATGACCATGAAAACAGTCATTTTCTATATAAATAATTAAAAAACCAAATGACCATGATGGAGGAATCCATATGTAAACAAACGATGAAGAGCAAGTTATATATGCAAAATGTAACATATAAACTTAGTTAAAAGTAGATGAAAATGTTATCAAGAATCAGAATAATGTCTGCTACTACTTTGGAAACCCAAATCAAGTGTAACAATAACAATTTAGTTATTGTTTTAACAAAAATAAATGACTACCATGCTATGACACAAAGTAAACAGACCCATTACTAAGAAATTGAAGGGTTCTGAGATAGCTAAAAGCTAACCATTATATGTAGAGAATTAGGTACAATGAGTGTACACTAATTACAATTAGTACAGGATCTAAATTGTATAGAAAAAACCAGAAATTAAGTAACAATTGTATAAGAGAGATAGGAGAGGACTAAAACAATGTAAATAGTAGATTAAATACAGCCATGTACATATATTCTAGTTTAAAATTATGTAAATAGACGTTTCTAGTATTATTAGATTGCAGTATTACTGTTATTAAATAAGAAAAATTAGTTTTAAGTACATTTATGAAAAATCAAATATGGACGCCCAAAGACGCCATAACGAGATATTGTTTAGGGAACAATAATTCCCAAGTTTTGAATTAAACCAGTTGAGATATGGACTCAGAGCGTTTAATTAAAAGTGTTTTAGTATAAATAATTAAATTTGGTGTAATAGACTTATAAATATAAGATACACCATAAATAATTAATAAAATCGTTATAGTGATAGAAGTAATGGACGGAAAATAATCTTGTTTAGACTTGAATTAAAGCGCAGGTTGTCCGCAATTTACTGACACTAACCATTTAACGATAAGAAATAGATTAAGAAAGTTATTGTGATTTTAAACTTTTCAATTATGTTTTGTACCAGTGCTGACGTCATAAAGCCTCAAACGCAAAGACCAAATTTGGTAAAAAATTAAATATTTTAAGAAAACAAAGGGCTTTGGGTTAGAGAGTATAGTTTTTTCAACCAATCGAATGAATGAACATTGGGCAGACGAGCCAGAGACGCTTCGAAGAAGCATCACAGTTCACGATCAGGCATTCTACGGAGAGGTCATGTCACTCGCCGATATGAAGAAGTTTAATTTTTGAATTGTGCGCGACAGAGACAAGTAAATCAACATACACATAACCTGTAAACTACACCAACATAAACGAGTGAAATGTGGGGAGTGTATACATTTAAGTACGATTAGTGTATAATATCAATCGTACTTGCGAGTGTTGTGAAAGATAAAAACAGGGAGTACAATTTTTTATTTAATTAACATTGAATCAGAAACAAAATTTTTGTAAATAAATAATGTTGATACTACGCAAGTCAGTAAAAAGCGAAGTATCAAAAACGATGATGGAATTTATCAGAATTAATGGAAGTATTAATTCGCAATTATTAATATGTTGAATAAATATTTTAATTATTTATCACAATTAAAAGAATTATATTTGAAGTATTTATTACAAAATACGAGCAATACCAATAGTCGCTAAATTGACTAAAGTTGTTTTCTTGATTTTATTTCGATATTTTAAAGTAAACGTTTTTAACTTTTATGCGAAAGAAGAAATATAATACTGATAATGACACATCAAACTATTACGAATAATGTGTTTATATTTAGATTAAGAAATAATAAATATTAAAAAATAATTAACCATTATAACAATACCCGTTATAAGATAACCTTAGAGTCGTAACGGTAACTTGCCAATTTCTCTGTTACAAGTCTGTTCTCAAGTAAAATCCAAACCAGATGGAAATAATAACAAGAGTTTTTTAATAAATTTTTCTCTTGCAAGTAAATAATTCTCAAAGTGACTTATTAAAATAAGGTAATACATTTTAACTGTGAAAGCCAACGAGCTTGGTAATTGTCAAACGAGTACTATAGACTGCGTGCGCATTCCCGCGTACGATAATACCATAACTATCAGTTATATGGTACTAATTTTCGATTTTTATATTTGTTTGTTTGTTATTAATTATTGTTCATTTAATATCATTATTAAAATTACATCTTGTACCTGGTATCATGCTACCTAAAAGAACCATACGAACATGGTAATTCACTGATACAAGAGGACATAACCTCTTAAAATTAAACTATTGTACAACTAACAGGTTTACCAGCCTTGAGACGAAGAAGAGTCTTATTTTAAATTTTATTAATTGTAATTATTATCCGAAAGGTTATTAGCAACTGATTGTTAATTGTTCAAAAATTTTATAATATCTTGAATTGTTAATAAACCTCTACTTTTTATTACCAGTGAAAAAGAGTATCATTTCAAATTTAAATTAGCTCATTTATTCTTAGTCAGTCCTACCAAAAGGTGGCGGATGAGTTTAAATAGATCTAATAATTCAGAACATTATTTAGATATTATATCATTTATATTGTGTATGATAACCATATTGAATATTCAACCTGAAAATTTATTTGTATGTAAAGTGTGTGTATTTCAGCTGAACCGTCACTGAACAGGACTAAAATATCCACGTGTGGTAAGTGAGGGAGGTTAATAACGGAGTGCGCGAAACATTTTAAATCGAAGAAGTGAAACATTAATACGCACCTATTCGACAATACAATCACACTAATAACCGTAATAATTATAATTAGAACATTTTATAAAAAACAACATTATCGTAGATACCGGTGCGTATCTGCAATCACACACACCTCACACATTTTAAAATATTATAAAATAAAAAGTTGTGTTACAACTTGGCGCTCCATCGCGGGGCAGAAGTGATTGAAGATCCACTAAGAAGAGTTATAAAATATTATCACACTATCACACCACTATATCTACTATTCCTACATACATCATACATCTATAATAATAGTTGTGTTACAACATGTTCACGTAAGACAATGACAGATATTTTATACAGTGCACTAAATGTATATAATTAGAGAGAAATACAAACACTGAACAGAGAAAAATATTTTCTTTATAATTAAATTTTCCAGAGGAATTGAATAATGCATGCTGCCTCGTTTGAAATAATTAAAAAAAAAAAAAAATAAACATATTTCCGTATTAAAAGTCACAGAATTGTTAATGGGACAAAGTGTATTTGTTTTTAATGTGAATTACTTTCCGACCGAGTGGCGAGCGTTGGAAATAAATGAGGAGAAAATGCGGTTAAAACTTTCTGTCCGCAAACCTCTTCTCAATAAACTTTTTGTTACCAATATTTTTAAAGGACTCAGTAATTAGATTTGTAATGAAATTCAAACAAACGGTGTTACTTTTTATATTATTATGGACTATGACAAACAAAGTTATCCCGTTGTGCTTGTCATAGTTTTCGTCACCGATTTTCTGTCTGTTTTTTTATCATGTTGTTTGTGACTTATCCGGAAGGACAAGTCTTAGGCTGATCTGGGTCAAGCCCCCTTTAGCCGAACAGAATTACGTGATGAGACGCACGCTAGTGCAGGCCGGAAGCGAAGAATGTGGAGGCACATTATAGGTAGAGTAGTGCGTGTGGTTGTATTTGTGTGTAGATGTAGTGTGCAGGCACATAGGTAAAGGAAGTGGCTGATGGAAGTGCCATAAAGTTTATACATGGGGCCGGCCAAGAGAGGGACGTGTAACGCAGCAGGTCGCCAAAGCTGGGAGGAGGCGATAGAGGGGCGTCAAGGTAGACAGGGGGGGGTCACAAAGAAGAGGGCTAAAAACGAGGTAAGTAGTTGTGGGGAAAATTTAAATTTTTATGCGATCAGGAAGGAAAGCAGTTTGAGTATGTTTGACGGTGGGAATTCAGTGTTTCTACTTCTACGACGCTGACGGTGAGGAGTTCTGGGAGGAGGTCCATCGGCTATGGTAAGGAGGCAGTTTATGAGGAAGGAAGGTCTGCGGGTATTGTGGGTAGTTCTGTTGATGGAGGTGGCTTTGGATTGTAAGGGAAATGCGTTGTTTTGCAGTTTGTGAGTATTTCCAGTTGATTTTGTACAGGAAGGTTTCGAGGTTTAGGAAGAGTTGGTTGAATGCATACAGAGGGCTATTGGAGGTTTTTGGTAAGGGGAGGTCTGCGGTAGATAAATCGAAGAGCTCGCCGGTCGGTGATTCGTTAGGGTTTGAGGTGTGCAAGGTCGGCAGTCAGAAGTATTCTTTCTGCAACCTTCTTACTTCCACTTCAGTATTTACACCGCTCTTGCAGCCTCTCTCTTTTGTCGCTGGATTTCGCTTTAGCGTCCTTCAAGACCGTCGACTTTCCAGCACCACACATTCAACGCATAACCATATCACATAAGACATTACAATTTGAATGTCAGTTTAATTTACAGTACCTATTACGGTTGGTTACAAATTCATTCGTTTTGACGTCGTTGAAGAAATTTTAACTAAAAATTAAAAAACACAGGCCTTAAACACTGTAATATATCTTTTCCTAATTAAATTTCCTAAATGAATTAAATAACGTATGTTGCGTCTATGAAATAATAAAAACACAATAAAAATACTTCTATATTAAAATTCACGGAAACACAAATTCAAAAAACAGTACACTCGTGACAGAATAAATGTGAAATATTCAATTGTTGGTTTTATCCAAACAAAAAAATTATAGTAGTATGGACACACGAAAAGAATGGCACAGGAAAGATTGCCAAGGAGAGTTATGGACTGGACCCCACCTGGAAGAAGGTAAAGAGGAAGACGACCTATCACCTGGATAGAAGAAATTCAGACTACATTGAGGGAACGAGAAATTGAAGACCTTTGGATGGATTAGCAGCCATGAAATATGAGATTTCAATCACTTCTGTAATCTTTGGTTACGGAAAATGTGTAAACATTGTACAGCTGGAATAATAATACAAAATAAATTATATTTGTTTTTCTTACAAGAATATGTTTTACATTTTGTACACATTAACACAGTTTTGAACTGTCATCTTCAATTAAATATATTAAATAAATAAAGTAAAATAAGTATAATTAATTAATTAATATTAGGAACAAGAAGAGAGTACACTCGTCGTTAATGTGAATTACTTTCTGATCGAGTGATGGGTGCTGCAAATGAATGAGGAAAATATTGTTAAAACTTTCTCTCTGCGAACCTCTTCTGAGTAAACGTTTTCAACAATTTTTGTTGCCAGTATTTTAGAGAGCTCAGTAATTAAATTCGTTAAAATTTTGTAAATGCTCGATCATAATTATTTTAATTCATTACCGATTCTCAAAAAAAAGTTATCACGTCTCGTTTACCACAATTGTTATTATCACATTTTCTTGGAATTAAATTTAACACCATCTTAGTTTCCCAATACTGATTAGTTTAACATTTAACACCATCTTAAATTTAACACTGATCGGTTTCCCCATATGTTTTCAGCATTACCATATGGCTCAAGAGATTTCCTTTCCAAACTTCAAGTTAAATTGTCAAGTACATTATCGTTTCTTTCAGATGTATTCATATTGTTACATTTGTGTAAGTTTTAACAGATTAATTACTCGAGCCAAAACCATGGCCTTTTATAGTAAGTATCCGGTGATGACTAAGATAGTTATAAAAAACAGCACGTTAGAATAAATGATCTGTTTCAAATATCTCAGCTGTGCAGTCAGCTGTGAACCTGAACGTGACATAAAAGAGAAAATAAATAAGTTTTGAAATTTTGGTAGTACGAATCATAGAAATTTTATAAATAAAATAAGACACAACACAAGGATTAAATTTTATAAGACAACTGCAATACCCATATTGACATATGCGAGTGAGGCGTGGGTCATGACAAAGAAAGAATGCGGCAAGATTCAGAGTGCTGAAATGCAACTTCTTCGAAATACATAAAATTACACATTGCAAGATAGAATATGGCATGAGGGTATCAGAGCAAAACTCGAAGTAAAGGACATAAATGAAATGACTTCAACTTACAAAAGACAATGGTGGGATCATTTGGAAAGGGTGGTAGAGGATCGATTGCCGAAAGTGGCACTGAATTATAAAGGTATTGGTAGAAGAGACGTGGGTAGTCCGAGGATGAGATGGATGCCGGAACAGGTTTATATAACCTAAACCTTGAAGAGGAGAAGAAGAAGAAGTTTTACATAGATACAGGCATTTATTTGACCTGTGGAATGTAAAGTAACAGGGAGTAAGCACTGTATAATACCGCCTCACCTACAAAGATAACGTTTCGAAGTTTTTGATACAATAATGTGTTTGTAGTAATCGCGTGGCGCTCCCTGAGAACCAGCAGGACACCTCGATGTACACAGGTGTTGGTACAAACCCACTCGATCAATAAAGTCTAATTTAATTAAGTTTCTTCGCAACTTTAGCTGGTTTCTTTAGTTTACTCCACCGTTTGCTAAAGTTGCCTGCACCGCCATCATGATGATGTTAATTTCTCCGCAGCCAGATGTTTTAATTAGGCCGCGGTGTTGTGTACAGTTACCAAGTTTTCTACCCGACGGACGCGACGAGACTGTTTACGGAGCACTCTTCGCTGGAGCTCAACTAATATCGGCTGTAAACTTTTCTCCAAGTCGCTTCAGTTGACAAACAGTAAACATAGTTACCGATTGATGCGTCTTTCATTAGGTACTGATTGATGTTTACCGTAACTAATTCTTAGAGATCGTTGCACTTAGCAAAGCGATTTGTAACTCTTGCTTACTCCATATTGAGTATAAATGAGAAATTTCCCTTTGGAATGTCTAATTACTCTATGGAAGTGTGGTTAAATGTTAATAAACGTAAAAAAGTTTTAACAACCCGATCTAACCTATTTCTGAGGGTTTAAGCGCTGGAATCATAATTATTGAAATTATGATTATATAATATAATTATATAATTAATTGAAATACGTTTTTTGCGTATGAGGCACTGTGGACTACGTTTGGTTCGACTGGTTCCTCCCTTCTTCTCCTCTCTCTTCCTCCTCTCCAGCATCTTCTTCATTCTCGATCGATGTTTCTCCGTCCTTTCGTCAGTCCAGATGGCACCTGTCCTTTTCTTCGGGTTTTCCTGAAAAGTTTGGGAATTT
Organism: Magicicada septendecula; assembly: GCA_034769895.1. NCBI lineage: Eukaryota > Metazoa > Arthropoda > Insecta > Hemiptera > Cicadidae > Magicicada > Magicicada septendecula. The sequence continues at coordinate 883,995,265 of CM068368.1, read as the reverse complement.
TTAATTTTTTTTTTTTTTGAGTGGCAGGCATGCTTCGAAGTCTTCTTAAGTGATCGCGAGTTCTTCTATGTCTTTTTCGGTTTCTTTGAACAACATATTGGACATTTTGAACTTTTTTTTTGAAATAGTTAAAAGCTTCCCTGTTAACCTGTCAGGATTCATTCTTTAAACATCTCCGTAGGAAGTAATTGGGCCGTGGTTTACTATAATTATGATTCTGACGGACGTTGTTATCGTTATTGTTATTGTTGTAAGGCCTTTGCGACAGTACTGACGAACACCGTGTCAGTTGTATTTGAAACTGTGATTTACTGAAGACGGCGTCCAGAGGTGAGGCCGAAACGTCTGATAACAACAAGGAGAGAGAAAGAGAGAGAGAGAGAGAGAGAGAGAGAGAGAGAGAGAGAGAGAGAGAGAGAGAGAGAGAGAGAGAGAGAGAGAGAGAGAGAGAGAGAGAGAGAGAGAGAGAGAACTTAAAAATCTGTTTTGAGTTATACACTTTAAAAGACACATGTTTCGTTCTTACCCACCAATTTCTAATAACATTAAAAGGAAACAGGTCTTTTTCGGCTTTATAGAGTGTGTGAAATCCTTGTTCGTCTTACGGAGCAGTACGTAAAGGCGTACCAAGTTGTACGATATATCCGACAAGAATCATAAAACTGTTCATTAAAGTAAGGAAAATGTTGTTAATATCGGAAACGATAAAGGAAGACTAATTTACACTGATCGAATGTTCGCTCGGCACTTGGTAGAACATTTTAACAATATTTCTACTAGTAATTTTACACAAACCACTATATTGTCTTTGGTATTGACGAGCGCTTTCGGCAGTCAAGCCATCTTCAGGTCATTTACAAAACTATGAATTTTCAAGAAGAAGACATATTGAAGAAAAGTGGAGTATATAATTATGCTCAGTTGTGGGGAATGTGAAAAAGTGTATCTGGGCGAAACGGGTCGTCAATTTTGCCAGAGATTTAAAGAACATAGGAGGGGTGAAGGAGAGTTAACGACGAATTCATTATACGCTAGGCATTTTATAGAAGAAGGACATAAATTCATAGACCCAGTCGTAAATTATAAGATAATAAAAGTGATGAGTAAAGAAAGAGAAAGGAAATTAAAGGAAGAAGTGTAAATATTGTAACATTACATTTGGCATAGCATGATATCGTACCAGATTTAATGAAGACCATGGATAAGAAACTAAACAAGAAGAAAAATATCTTTCAAAATGATAGTGAAGATGAACAAATAACTACTTTAGACTGACTTGTACTACAACTGACCGTACCCAAATTAATACTTAGGCAAAGTGATGCAAAATACCCCGATTATGACATGAACTTCAAATAATGACAAGAATTAATACTTATAAAGACAGACAGCTTATGTACCAATACTATAAGTAAACTAAGGGTTTCATTAAATGTATCAAAATATAAAAATAATCAAAATACAAATTGAGGGATAATAGGCCCAAACATACAATACAATGTAAAATGATATATTAGTAGATTATTAATTTGAATGATATAATGAAATAATATAACCAAACAATTATTATAGATACATGAAACATGCAACTAATTGTAATTAATAGTGGACATAATGTTGTCAAGAGAATAATGAATAATAACCTATTCACATTATTATCATATGAACAATGTGAAATCGACTTCAAATAATTAATTAAATAATATAGCAAAATGGATTGAGGAGAGATATTATTATATGTAAAACAGTTGTTAGGGTTTAATGAAAGTTAGCTTATTTATTCAATGTTTATTAGAGTCATAGCCATGTGGGCATGACATTAAGTTGATATGATTTTATATTGTTTTTGTTGTTGCTAACGTAATGATGTTATTAGAATGCAATGAAGATGTTAAAACCATATGATTAACCAGAAGGTCTTAAAACAATGGGCCAAATGGAATTTGTAAAATTAGAACATGGTACCAAACACACAAAGAAATAGGCCAATACTGATATAGTATGGTGGACCAACTATTATATAATTATGAAAAAAAAAGAAAAGAATTAATGTTATTAGATGATAAACAGTTTTTGTGTTTTTTGGAATTTAATTTATCTGTTTAATATTTATCAGAATCTCAGCCATGAGGGCATACTATTTAAGTCAATCTGTTTGTAATTTTGTTAAAGTGTTCACATTATGAGAGGATGATGAGTATTTTTAAATCTCATGGGTTAACATACAATATAATGATTATAATTAAATATAAGTGTTTAAGCCAACAGGCTAAATAATAAAACAATGTGTAACATGGTGTTGAAAGAATCACCATGACATAGGCCAATGTTAAAATAAATAAACTATTATCAGAATAGCCAGTGAAGTAACAAACCATTATAAATTAATAAGAAATAGTAAAACTAACAAAACAGGCAGTAGTTCTATAAGGGTAATCACGTTTTTTGAACAAATAAATGAATTAGCAAATGTTTTTGTGGATGGCAAACTGTATGAAGCCATGTAGAACCAACTTTTGTAAATTTTAGGAAATACTGTTAGAATTTTGTAAAACAGATGTTGAAATATGGATAGATTTATAGTTAATGGTATACACAACAAATCTAGAATCAAAATAATCCGTTTTAAGTTATTTAAGAAAAATTCAAATAGCCAAAATGTAACATCAGTATTTCTTAAGTAAAAGTAGGCATGTTTAGTGTCTATATGTCACAAATGTAAAGACCAAAATAATGATGCTAGTAGTTTTAAATTCCCAATCAATACAGAAAAGTTATACTAATTTAAAAGTTTTGACCAAATTCAGACATTGAAATAATGAATTTGTATGACAATGTATATCTGAATCAACCAACCAGATTTCAAGTTTTACCTTAGCAACCAATAGTTTCAGATAAATAAAAGAGGACTTCTTTAACAACGGTCATTGAATACAGACGCGTTAATAAAACGTCTCTTAATTATATTTTAAACAGTGAAAACACGTACCAGACTTAGTAAAGTAAATCGATATACTCAATACAAGATATAATAATAAAGAAAGGAACATCCAGAATTTAATACAGAAGATTTGAGATCCGGGGAGAAGAAACGAAGAAGACGTGGACCCTATCTTCGTCCTGGAAGAAGAAAGAAGAGGATCTGGTGAATTTGAACAATTTATTATCTTATGTGTCAAAACCAACATTTGTGTACACGACTATCTAGGAATTAAACAAAATACAACTACAGACACTATATCACACCAACACTAAAGAACACTCACAAATAACACGAACTGAGCTTTACACTTTTTTGAACACCATAAGAAACTTTAACGATAACTAATAAGCACATAAACTGGTCATAACCTCTAATAATAAGTAACCAATACACGACTGCCAGTTTGCACTTTACACACCAAAACCTGGTAATATCCTTGTACTGTGAAATTTGTATTTTGATTTTAAGAATAGTATTATTTGTTTAAACGTAATCCTCGAACCAGATACGCCCTGAGATAATTTATTTTAATAGAAATAAAAACAATCTGCATCATTCCTTTGGTCCAGCTGACAATCTTTTTACCTACTGTACCAACTGATAAAGGAAGACGCATAATTTTGTCACAATTGTAATTACCGTAAAAAGAAAACGAGAAATAATTAATCAATGCTTCATTGAATAAAGATCGTTCAAAGGAAGCTATATGTTTGGTGTTATATTTGCGTCATTATTATTACTGTTTCATTTAAGAAATAAGTTAACATAGCACAGCGGACGGAGCAACTGTTGGCAACTCTGAGTGACGTCATTGGAACTGCACGCATAAGTGGGAGCGAGCGGCAGAATACAAAATAATTACCGTTCAACATATCTATTATTAATTGTTACAAATTAACGAACACAACGGTATGGTTTAATATAATTTTACACCTACATATTAAATTTGTTACAAAGTGACGCATGCTAAGTGGAGCATAAGAACTCGTATCTCAATATAAATTGTTACGTTGTTTACTCGCGAGACCTCATCTCATTTATTTATTATCGTTACAAATTGACGACTCCAGTGTGAGGCGAAATAAGTAGTAGTAACATTAGTAATTACTGTTACAATATTAAAAATAAGAAATAAAGATGAAAAACGACTAATGTATATAAAAACCACATTTGAAAATGAAGAAATATTTAGCAGCTTATAAGACAACAAAAAAGAGTAAGTTAACGTAAATTGTAACGGCTACAAAATTTGTAATGTAAGACAACCCACTATGGGTGGAGCTAAGTAAGACGTTACTCTGTCAGGGGGGCGGGGCTAGATAGGTCCGGTAAAACGGTGTATAAGAAGTGAACGGTTTCATATTTCTTTGTTGGTAAATGACCTGAAGATGGCTTGACTGCCGAAAGCGCTCATCAATACCAAAGACAATATAGTGGTTTGTATAAAATTACTAGTAGAAATATTAGAGACCACAAACACTCCAATACAACAATAAATTTTAACAATACTTGAATAAAATAAATAAACACTTGGAAAAGTTCTACAGATAATTTCCTGACAATTGTTTCACTAGTTTCGGCAGCTTCAGAGATTAGATTTGAAGAGTTGAAATGTACGTTAGGCGAGAGAGGGTTGGAGGTAGCGTATGACCAAGGATGCATTGGAAAGTCCCAGGTAAGGGGTTTGACAAATGTGCATGTTCTAATGTTGTAAACAAAAGGTACCTTTGCTGGATAATTATGAATCGTATACAATACAGTTTTGTGTGAAGAAAATTACACGTCAGCTACTTTAATTTAAATGACAAGTAGTTGACTTGTAATTTTCTTCACACAAAACTGTATTATTTCTTTTATGAAGTTGCTAAACTGCTACAATTTTTTTGTTCAGACAAAGCTTTTCGTCATCTCTGACATCATCATCTGGTCTTGAACAACCTGATGATGTCAGGTCTTAGGTTGGTCAAGACCTGATGATGTCAGAGATGACGAAAAGCTTTGTCTGAACAAAAAAATTGTAGCAGTTTAGCAACTTCATAAAAGAAATAGTAAACAAAACTGTATTGTTTACGATTAATAATAAACCAGTAACGGTTATTTACATGTGATTAAAATTTTCTGTGCTACCGACTGTAATCCTGCTGGCCGAGTAAGTTATATCAGCCCACCAGATCTTTAAATTGGTGTCTTGCTTGGATATTGCAATATATAATTGATAAATATAATAAATTCACTACCCACTCGTAACACAAAGGTTTTTATGGGTAAAAACCTAAAGGTTTCACCTTAGAGCCTGAAACAGTTTTCGCTTTTATAAAGCTTCTTCAGAGGCTGCAGCTGGGAGCAGTGTCCGTCTTGTTCTTGGCGACGGTATCGACTTTTGAAGGATCGATGTTGTGTGCGTGGGGTGTGATATGTTCGAATAATGCGTGTGATTTGAATTGTTTCTGTTCGTTTAGGATGTCGTGTTTATGTGTTTCCGTGTGTTTGTATATTTCCAATTGTTCAAGAGTGTCTGGTTTTCGGCCTTTTGTGTGTACGTGTAGAATATCCATGTTATTGTCGATGTTGTTGTATGTGTGGTTTGCTCCAATTACGTGGTTTGCAAAGGTGGATTCGGTAGTGGAGTGTAGTGCCTTTGTCTGTACAATGTATCTTTGTTTGAAGCTACGTCCTGTCTGGCTTATTTGTTGCAATCTGAGCAGTTCAGTTTGGAGAACGAAATCCAAAAATATAATTGAGATTAAAGATTCCAAGAAACAAAAATAATTTAAAGAGAGCCATTCACAGACTGTGCCATCACATTCCTCAATATATTTTGAATATATCCGTTAATAAAACAAAAGTAACGGCAAAACGCAAATATACCAAGATCAAAAATGACGATCAATGATAAAATGTTGGAGCTAATATCCCATTTTCAATACCTAGGATGTGACATTACGTATTAATTTGGCGAGGACATCAAGAGAAAGATAAACAGATTTCAGGCGATGTGTGGCATTATTAAAAGAACTTTAGGGAGCAAAACAAGAATTGTAGCTCTAATAAAGTTCTATAAGATTAAGGTAGTCCCCAGTCTTTTATACTGTTCCGAAACATGGAACATGGGTATTATCTAAATAGGATACAAGTGATATACAAGCTACAGAGATGAATTTCTTGAGATACGTAAAGTAGAGGTGGGCCGATATACCTGTAACAGGTATTTTGGAACGATATTTTTGTGGAACGGATGTAACAGTTGTGCCGAATCTAGTATCAGATCGGCGAAACACCAGTAATTAACAGCAGCGGTAACGTTAAACGCAGTACTAATTTAGAGCGGTTTAATTAGTGCTGCACCCTTGCCGTGGACATAAGAAATACTACCGGTGAATAGAGAAAGCTCGATTGGTGCTGCACTCTGGTGCCTGGCTCTGTAGGCAAGCGAGATGGACAGGAGTTATTCTGCTTAAGTTCGTCTGGCTTCAACCTCCATCGATAATGGCAGCTTATTAAGCTACTCCGGGAGATGAAGAAAATTGTCTAACATCCTTCACACTATGTCAGGCTAGATAAATAAACGACTGCGGTAAGTCTCGCCAATACTTTCATATTAATTGTATTTAATGTTTCACTAAAGAAAGTCTTGTATAATAGGCCTAAGTAAGTGGATTTCTGATAACTTTTAACAAACCGCATGGCGGTTGTGCAATAAGTAATTTCAAGGTAGAATTTTTAAAAACCAATAAAACTATATTAAATTCATATCAGGAAGCTTACCGAGGTACCAATTGAAAGTCATATAATCGCCAAATGGTATTAATTAATATAGTAAAGACGATGTAATCAGATTACTTCTTGACCACGTGGTACCAATATATTCAGACTATGTATAAAGTCTATTAAAATTGTAACAAGCCATAATTAACTATCAAAAATTCAAACATGGTAACCCACATGGGTGAAGTTATTATTATAAAGATTTACTGTACTAAATATTTTCAAATAGGGCCTGTTGGCCATATAACTTTGTCAAGTTTTATATTTAGGTAGCTCTAAAGCTATGTTAACTTTATATATGTATTTTGGGGGGTGTGCGAACTTCTCTGGGCATTGGGTTGTGTACTCTGGCTGATATATAATGTTGTGTAATTAGGGTCCACCGAACAAGTCGAGAAAAAGCTCAACAACATGACCTGAACCTGTAACACCAAGCTCACTTCATCTACCGGAGGAATAGCCAGGACGCCACACCAACACCTGTAATGTAGGCCACGAGATTGCCACCTCACCCCATAGACAAAAATCAGGTGATCTCAAACCAATATATTATGTACACGTAGAGTCAGCACTCAATAAGACCCAGTGAACCAGTTCTATCTATCAACCACAACATTTTCAATTTTTTAAACATTTAATTGGATCCCCAATTAACGGGACAATTTAGTGTGTGAACTGGGTGTAAAATTATTTGTAAATTTTGTTAAATTTGTTGTAAAATTGTCAGCTCAGAGACTGGCATGTATCTTAGACAGTTCAACATTCGAACGTATAATTCTCTCTTATTTCAGTATATGTGTTTCATTACAGCTTTTAAGTCATTCATTTAATTGGTAATTTCTCGAGTTCAATTTAGTGTTCATTTTATATATATTTATTTTATAAATCTTTAATTCAGTTTGGTTCATATTGTAGAGAAATTTCTGGGGTAGTTAGGTGGATTTTCACAAGTTTAATCCTGAGTGGGTGCATGTTCATACAGTATTAAACGGGTTGTTCAGACAGGTTAAATTAGGCACCGACTGGCAAACGAACATGTCGGTCTCTGGGCCAAAAGTACTTTTTAAAAGGGTTATAATATTCATGACATATTTCTATTTTCACTACTTAGCAATGTTTCTATATATATATATATTCTATTAATTAATTATGATAACTGGGGGGGTGTTCATTGTTTTCTAAATTTTTATTTCTCACAGTATAAGAGCCCAGTGGGGCAGAATTGTATAACAGTATTGGGCACTTAGCCAAATTTTGGATTTTATTATGTCCTGGGGACTACTGGAGTTGCACAAGCATTACCGAATACACATGTCATGTGTAATGAACCAATTAAATATTGTAATCCTAACAGGGATGTCTATAAAAGAATTAATAAGATACCTCATGGGGGTAAGAATAGGGCGTGGCAAGAGATCTTTGTATAATCTCTTGTAAGTACAATTATACTGTATTGTGGAACATGTGATGTATTGTAGATTTGTGTGTGTATTTTGGGGGGTTATATGTATTGTACATTTTGGTGTATTTTTGGTGGGGAGTTTAGATATAGGGTTTTTAGAAAAGAAAGATGAAACATAGGATTATATATCCTTTTAATTTTAATAACAATTATTTATTCTATCTCAATTAATTTTTGCTGAATATTTTCTTCTAAGAAAGTAATTTATTTTAATTAACTTTAATAACAAGTATATGGATTGGTCACTATTTAATTTTAATTAATTTGTTTGAGAATTTGTTATTCTAATTTGTGTTATCAAAAAGTCTATAAAAATTATCTCCATTAAGTTCAATGGATCATTTTAAAGTGAACATAAAAAAAATAAATTTTATATTATTAGTATTTTACAGGAAACTTTATTTAAAGAATAGTAATGATTTTAAATATTAATTCATTTTTAAAGAGAGATAACAAATATATTTTATTTGTGTTAATAATTTTCAGGTGACATTGTTGAAGATGTATAAATTATTTTAATTAACCATTTAAGGGGATAATAAATTTCTGACTGTTATGTTTATTGATTTTGTTATTAATTTTGTTTACCAAAGGAGATAGAATAATAAAAGGGATTTTATTAATTGTTTAATTTATGAGTTTTCATTGCAAGTCCCGTCTCACTGGATCCCCCGCATTTTTGGCTTCTCTAGGCTTTGGTCTAGTTCTAATTAACTTGTGGCCCCTCTTTTCAAAAAAAAAAAAAAAAATTTCAAAAAAATAATCTTTTTTTAACTGCCTAAGTTAAAGAGGGGTTACACAGTGACTGAAAAATTGAAATACCTGTTATTCGCGGCGACGCTGTTCCGAGTTGAGACACGCCGCCCTCGCTGTTCCGAGTCGAGGCACACCCCCTACGCACCTACACAGACACACACACACACAAAAAGTACGCAAGATCACGTAAACGAATACGCCAAGGCCAAATACTAGGCGTATAAAATGTCGCTGGAACGCAAGGAACAACCAGTAACGCGTATTTAAAATACTAGGTATTTCAAATACTAGGTGTATCACCGTTACACAAAATACTAAGCGTATCAGAAGAACAGTAGTATTTTAGGAACATCTAGTATTTTAGGAACAGGTAGTATCAAGCATATTTCGAGTAGGAACTAGTACGAGCCACTTTTTCGTCCTGTATACTTCATTCTGCGCAAAGAGACGAAGTTGTTTTTAATAAAGGAAATAATTCATCCTGCTGTTACATTTATTCTCGTGTGATATGCAGATATATAATACAGATTATATGCTAATAAATTATATATTATACTAGTCACCAACTTGTAACTAAAATCGGTTGGTAAAACTTTATGTTTTTACTCGAAAAAACTTTGTGTTCCGAGTAGTTAGTGAAATAGTGGTATTTAATTATATTGAGTTATAACCTATAGAGTGGCTGATGTTGATAAGCTATATTATACTTTTTATTAATGTGATTTTAACTTCACTACACATCTCACGTAAATGATGAGATTGTTGTAATGGACATTTATGCACTTTATCTAGTCCTGTTCCTTAAATATCTGTAATGCATTTAATTTACTTTTGTTGTTGCTTATTATGTATAAGTTTTTATTTATGTATTTATATTTATTTTATTACAGTTTGTTTTTTATTTTTATTTGTAAAATTTTGTTTATTCTCATTCACTCTTGTGGCTTACTGTTATGTTTTTATTATACGTTTCTGATGATTTTTCACATTATTTTTTGTGGTATTACGTGTAGGCCTACTCTAAATTATTTAATTGCCCCGAGTTTCGCAACTGATTTGTCTAACCAATGTTAGTTTGTTTACTACTAGTGAAAACTTAAATTGGTATTCCCAAAGGGAGATAGGCCTATAAATTCTCTTGTTTCTTATTTTCATTTAAACAGTAATAGTTTAATAAAAGTCACAGTGTAAAGTAACACTGTTCATACTTTTAGTTTCAATTTATTTCTTATAACAAATTATATAGTGTAGGTTATATAATATCTTCAAATAAATACACACCAAGTAGGTTTATTAATATATTAATAGGTTTACCTAGGTGAAAATAAACCTACTTGCAGTGTATTTATTTGAAGATATTACATAGGAGACCTGCAGGAACCTCAAAACGAGTTACTTACAAAGGATAATGTAGGTTATGTATATATAGTATATAATAACAGGTATTTGTACCTGTTATTTTTTTGGAACGGTATTTTCATACCTAGTATTTTAAAATAACAGTTTAGCCCACCTCTAACGTAAAGGGATGTACACACGAAACGATAGAATTAGAAACGATGTGATAAGACACGAATTGGGTGTATTTTCAGTAAATGCAAAATCGAGGAATGTAAGCTGAGATGCATTCAACACATAGGTAGAATGGAAGCGAAAAGGATACCTCAACAAGTTTTGCAATGCGCGCCTAAAGGAAAAAAGACGTGGGAAGTCCACGCAGAAGATGGTTTGAAAATACAGACCGGTACAGGTGGTGTCGCCTAATCCTGGAATGAAGAACTAAAAAAAAAAAAAGAAATATTCCATGCAAAACATCTAGCCGAGGATAAATATTGTAACATGACAGATATAAGCATAATATTGAATGGCAATTGATCATTAGAATAATGAAGTTATAATGTTTAAATATGGAAGAAAGCATTAAGTTTAATATAAATAGATTAATTCATAGCAACTGTGGAAAGGAATCATTATTATAAAGAAAATACAAGTTAAAATAAAAGGAGTTACTAGTGATGAGTCACCCAAGACCAGTCTCATAACCAAAGGTTTTCAAGGTATAACCCAGGAAGGTAAAAAAGTAAATAATAAAGCAGTACTGAATATGACCAAACCCACAACGAGGAAGAATAAATAGAAGAGAAACCCTAAAATAAGCCAAGATCAAACAATACAGGTGGTGTATTTCTGAAATAAAGAAGAAGATGGAGAAGATCCCAAGAAACCTGATGGCAACAAGAAGAAGATGGAGAAGATACCAGTCCCAGAAGGCAGGAGAAAAGAAGACTGAAGAAAGAAGAAGAGGGCAGCATCCTGAAGAAGATGTCATGCTCTTATAAAAGACACCCAAATCCCTATATCCCCAAAATAAATATCTAAAAATAAAAGTATAACGAAATAAAAACCACATGTATATAAATTTAAGAGAGAGGAGTGTATAAAGTAAAAGTTTCCTGTGAACTAAGATGAAACAATAATATAGTACCCATGGAACAAATCTCCATTGAAAAAACGCTAACCAATTTATTATGTTAATAAGACTATACGACCATTTAGCATTAACATAATATATAAGTGCAAAGTGAACCAGTGATAGTTTTGGGTATTATAAAAAATGAACCTTGTGTTTCATTCTTGGCAATCACAAACATTGGATGCAATGAAATATGCATTTTTCAATGACTTAAAATATGTACTGTGACAATATGTTGTTCATAAGACATGAATCTGTTTAAAATAACATTTTGTTTTACATGAAAAAAGAAAAACAGAGTTCATAATACCTTTTGAACAATTAATACTATTTATTTGTTAATGACAGGGTACAATTCCCCAAAGACAATGTAAAAGACGGTATAAAAACTGTAGAATCCTACTTATAATAATGTTTAGAAATAAGAATATAAATATAAGGTTTTTATGTATATAGTATAAGAATGTTTAAAAATGTTTTAGATATAAGGACATTTGTTTGGGTCTGATACAACTAACATCAGAACTATAAAAATAGTTACCACTTGTAAATAGTAGAGAGTAATTAAGATGTTAGTTAGTAAAAAACCTTTTTTGTAAGCCATATTTCCATGTTTAGAAATAAGGATTGTGTTGCAAAATGTCTGACTTGAAGACAACCATTTATTTAAAAAAAAAAAAATTCTTTATTTGTTTTAACTATTGTTTGTATTGTAACCAATACTAATTGTTTTTGTGTAATTTAAAAACATGTTTAATTTATAATACTATTTGTAAAAGTCAGAGAGGGTATCACACATCATATATTGTTTGTAAATTATTTTGTAAGAAAAATTGTTAAAAAATCATAGGCCAAAAGAATGGAAACCAAACTTCATCAAAACAGAGAAATTGCTCATTTAAATGCAAATAAACAAAAGGGGTTTAGACAAAATAAACTTGAGATCATGCCATATAATTGCACATACCATTTAGAGAGATTTTAATAAATTATATTCAGAATTATGAATAAAAATAAAATGACTAAACTCAGAAATTTAGACATGGGAGTCATATATTTCAGAATAATGTTTCAGAATACAACTAATTCAATTAATTACCAGAAAATAAGGGAATAGGAACCTTTTAATACAATATAGAATTATTAATATTAAATATAACTGATAAAATGGCTGAATTTATATAATGACAGGAAGTAAATTTTGATGTTTTGGACTCTTCAGAGTATACCCAAACTGAAAGTAAAATTACTATTTTTTGGACAGAAAACACTATAAAATGGCATTATTTAATCTGAAAATAACCAGAATGAACTGAAAGATTAATTTAAATCAAATCTAGTGAATAAAATTGACAAATAACCAAAGTTTAGGCATTCATATAGTGAAATAGTAAAATGTACACAGGATGTGAAAATATTTTTGAACAATGTTAAGGATAATATTATATGGGCTAAGAGTTTAATTGAAACTGGAGGAAACAGTTAGTTAATTATTGGTTTTTGAACGGTTAACATGAGATACGTTTGGTAACGTGCATAACCTAACCTATAATAGACATACAAAGCGAGTGTATAGTGTTATTGTGAAATCGCGAGTGACTTGTAAAATACTTCTAAAACTATCATATTATAACAGAAACGATCAAGTAACACTCCATAACACAGAACAATATAAATCTACTCCGAAAAACACCACAAAACACTAGAAAACTGTATAATACTCTAACCCAAATTAGTGACGGAATCGGAGAAAGTGTTTGAACTAATAATTATACGGATACACTAAATACAACTCAGAAACAGTACACTAGACACTACACAACATTTTACAAGAGATTCGCAGACGTCAGAACAGGAATACTACAGGAAAATCTTTTATTTGGAACGTCCAATATACGAATGACATCTCACTAACTTCACGGCAGCCATTTGCAATATTGGTCTCATCATTGCCAGAACGCCGTCCTCTTAGTTCAACAGCTGTTGGGTGAAAACAATTATTATATTTACAAATTATTATTCAATGTCTGTGTTTATTAATAACTATTAATTTGATTGTAATGTTATACTTTTTAAATATTAGCCCGATTTCTCTGACTTTGGTAATAACTGGCTGTTTAAAGAACCCTATATAATTTTTATAACATATACTTGTAACTTTTTTCGATATCCTGAGAATCGATACTAATCGATAAGAGTCAATATTGCTGTTACTTAATAAAACATTAATACTTTTCAATACTTAATAGTTCTTTATTTCTTCAATAATACTAATTACCAATAATATAATTCTATTTGATAATCTACAAGGACTTTACCACCCGTAAGTGAAGATAACCTAAAAAATAGAAAGGTAAACAAATATCGATTGGTTTACAGACAGTCTTATGAGTGGTGATAGATTATTTAAATTATACTAAAACTTTAATAAAAGTTTTCAGAAGAGCATTACACTGTTTAAAACTTCACAGCCCTATATTAATTAATTGATCCTAATTAATTAATTAATAAAATTAAAATTTTTTTTTATTATCTTTTTTATAAACATAATTTTTTTTAATTTTCTTCAAAACAATAATTTTTGTTTTGAAACTTTCGGTGAAGCTGAGCATATATATTTCTTCATCAACTTTACGCTACTCGACCGGTCTTGCTACCATTGGGACTCGACCAGCTGGGAAACTTAAGGAAGTGTTTCAGGCCAGTAAGACGTCGAGAGCCACACCAATTACACACCAATTAAACACCTTACAACTTACAGATTCACACATCAATCTTATTTATTTTATTACAAATTGGCTAGTCCAAACAGAGGGGCTTGTTTACATCGGAGTCACAAACTCCACAGTCTCTTCTTATCATCAATCAACACAACATATATTTATTTTATTTGTATTATTACAAATTGGCGCACAACTTTAGGGGCTTTAATTAGCGATTGGAAGGCCAATACATTCTGCCCAATCACTAGTTGGAGCTAGGCAACAGCTACAAAGCCAGAGAATTTCGAGGGAAAATGCAACGACGTGCAACATCTAAGAAACGGGCGGCGGAGGCCGAGAAAGAAATAGAAGTTGACATGGACAACAAGGAAGCAACGCCAATAGACGCGGAAAGTTCGTTACCACTAGTGTGGTCCAAACAACATGAACAACCAGGGGAACAACCTGAGATGCCTACTCAGACAGAGGAAGTCAATGTCCAGGAGGGACGATTGGAAAAACCAAAACGGACGGAGGACATGACAACACAACAAATGTTCAGGATGATGATGGAAATGAATAAGAGAATGGAGGAGAGTAACAAGGAAATGAAGGAAGACTTGAGCAAGAAAATGGACGAAAATAATAAGAAAATGGAATCCACAAGTAAGGAATTAAAGGAAGACTTGAGTAAGAAAATGGGGAGTGATAACCAGTCCTTGAAAGAAGAATTAAGTGGGATGAACAAGAACATGGAAGGGCTGAAGGAAGACAACCAGTCCCTGGGTAAGAAGATTGATGAAACTAATAAGAAGATGGAAGAGAAGATGGAAGAAAACAGCAAGAAGATGGAAGAGAAGATGGAAGAAAACAGCAAGAAGATGGAAGAGAAGATGGAAGAAAACAGCAAGAAGATGGAAGAAGAGGTGGGGAAGAAGTTAGAAGAATTGAAGGAAGACAACCAATTGTTCAAGGAAGAATTCAAGTCGACCAAAGAAGAATTGATTAATAAAATTGAAAATACTAATCAGAAAATCGATGAAACCAGGAAGAAGATAGAGAAGAACAACCGACAGTTGAAAGAAGAATTGAAGGAAGACAACAGGAAGTTGGAAGAAAAGATGGGGGAGAAATTGGAAGAATTGAGAGAGGACAATCAAATTCTGAGAGAAGAATTAAGAGAAGTCAATCAGGAGAATTTGGACAAACTGGACGAAAGGATGGAATTGTTGCGAGAAGAACTGAATAAAGAAATCAACGTTAACAAAAAAGTGATGAATAAGAAGATGGAAGAAGAAAATATAATGGTCAATCGACAGATTCGAGAGATTGATGGAAAGTGCAACCAGACCGAAAAGGAGGTCCATGAGTTTAAAGAAGTGGTGAACACCAAGTTCACAAATATTGAAGAACATAGTCGTAGGAAGGTAGAAGAACAGAGGAAGGAAAATCAAGAAGAATTCGGAAAAGTACGCAACCAGGTCACAGAACGATGTAATGATATACAAGAGACCATGGCCAGTATCACCGGTCAGGTGCGACAAAGCCGAGAGGAGATGGAAGCAATAAGGAACAGACCGACTCATTTCACCGGATTGCCTGTCAACGAAAGCCGAGAGTGGCTCAACTTCCGGCAATACAAACGCAAGCCGATGGAGTTCCTGGCAAGGGTAGAAGAATATTTGACCAAGCATAAAATTACCCAATGGAGCCATAGCAGGGAGATATTCGACGAGTCCTTCCGAGACATTACAGATAATTGGTGGATGGCCAACCGGAGTGAAATTTCCGACTACCAACAGTTCCGGAAAATGTTTAAGACAAAATACTGGTCTGAGACCACCCAGAACTTGATACGTGACAATATTTGTAACGGAAGATACAGGTCACAATTAGGTAGCAGTATGACGGCATATTTCTTGGGGAAGGTGTGTATGGCAAAGCACCTTGAGCCAGCAATCCCAGAAGAATGTTTAGTGAATAAGATATCTTATCACTATGATGAGGACATTATCAGGGCCCGGAGAGGTAGTCAGATCAAGACGATCCAGGGAATGACTGAGTTATTGGAGGGATACGAGAATGAAGAGTATTATCGGCAGAGCAGGAAGAGAAATGAGAGACCAGAAGCAAGGCCGACTACTTACCCCAATAACGGCAATAACCATACAAATAACCGGAACCAGCCCAGTAATTACGACGGCCCTAACAACCAGCCGCGTAATAACCAGTTTAACGGAAATTTTAACGGCGTGAGAAATAACAACCCCTACCCAAATAATCGAAACCACTTTTATCAACAAAATAATAATGTTCCATACAGTCAGAGAAATCCATATCCCAACAATAATGGTGACAGACCTTACCCACCTAACCGAAATTACTATAATAATAATATTAGTAATAATAATAATAGCAATAGTAATAACCGAGTGTCGCGCCCTAGGCTAAATTTTATAAGAGCAGAAGATCGCGGACCCAGGAGATACTATCAACCGAGGAGGAGCAGCTTCCACGGCGCCGACCGAAGATGGAGGAGTGCGGAACGAGACGGCCCAAGATACGAACAGGAAAGACGAAGTACCAGCCTGGAAGATCTTGGCAGACAACCGAACAGGGCGTTAAACATCAACCAGGGTACAGAACGTCAGGAGACAAACCAGAGTTTCCCGAACGATGCCTCGGTCAATAATAACTCAAACAATGAACAAAATACTTTAAACGAGAGGAGGCAGTAATCAACAACGATGACCCATTACTGCTTATACTTCCTGGGCTAGAAAAGGATGATTTGCAACAAGCAAACAATGATAAAAACTTCACTATTATCAGTAACCATTATTTGAAAGAGATACGAACTGAACTTTTGGAAGAGAACGAGAAGAGTCTCAGCAACAGTAATAATGAGATAATTTATATAACAGCGGAGGTGGAAGGAGTTCCCGCTAAAATAATGATAGACACAGGAGCTAATATTTCAATAATAAACTCCAATGAGTTGGAGAGAATACAATGTACATGTGGAAAAACTTTGCCAATGTTACCAGTCAACAACATTGTGTTGGTAGGTGCAACTGGCCGCCAGAATAAAACCATTAGGAAACAAGTTTCCTTAAGTGTCGTTAGCCGTGATATAGCTTTAGATATGGAATTTTTAATCGCCACCGGATTACCATTTGACATCTTAGTCGGTTGCGATATTCTTCGTAGATATTCGGCAGTAATCGATCTTAATTTAAATAGAGTATCACTTTTCCCAGACGGAGTAACATGGACCGCAGATCTGGTAGGAAGCACAACTATACTTCACAGCCCTATACATCAACAACTTCGTAAAATAAATGTTATTAGAAACAGCCCTCTTTCTAAACCCATAATATACAATCATGGAGGAGAGGATTTATGGTCAGTTAAGATCCAAGAAATACGGAATTTCCAGTGCGGAAGCGATAACAAGAAGATACCAACACATCTGGCCGATCGTCTAATCGCTATATATGAGAAATACAAGGCGGTGTTTTCTGATGAACCAGGGAAGGTAAAAAACTACCAGTGCCAACTTCGTTTTAAAGAAAACGTAGAGTTTAACCGGAGGTCATATCCAATAGCGCAGTCGCTCAAAGAAGCCATGAGAACAGAGATAAACAAGATGATTGAAAACGACATAATTGAGATTAGTCAATCACCTTACACTAGTCCAATTATTGCTGTTCCGAAGAAAGACGGACAAGTCCGGCTCTGTTTAGATGCGCGTGAGTTGAACAAGACAATTGTGAATGACAGAACATCTCCCGGTGAAATAGAAGAAATCTTAAAGCGTTTTCATGGTACTAACTTTATTAGCACCTGGGATACGGTCTGTGGTTATTGGCAGGTAGAGCTGCATCCACAAAGCCGCCAGTATGTAGCGTTCATTTTCGAAGGGCGCAATTACCAGTTCAAGAGACTGCCCTTCGGACTTGTCAATTCTGTCGCCATATTTGTGGCATGCATGGACCAGATTTTGGGACCAGAAGCGCTCCAATTTACCACCGTCTATGTTGACGATTTACTAATCACATCCGGAACCTGGGAGGAGCATTGTTACAGAGTGGAATTTGTACTAAACAAACTAGCGCAGAACAATATAACACTGAAGTTGGAGAAATCCAAATTCATAGCGCGCGAGGTACAATTCTTAGGCTTCAACCTAGACGACCGAGGTATTACCCCATCGGCGGAAAAAGTGGAGGCAATTCAGAGGTTCCCGCAACCAAGAAACAGGAAACAATTGCAATCTTTCCTCGGACTCTGTAACTATTACAGGAAGTTTCAGAGCCGATATTCCGAGTTGACAGCCAAGTTTCAACCACAGTTATCTGCCAAAAACAAATGGACTTGGGATGAAGATCAAGATATTACTTTCCGATTGATAAAAGAGAAGTTTCTGGAGAGTGTGATACTTCGTCACCCAGATTTTAAGAAACCGTTTTTTCTAAACTGTGACGCTAGCGATCTAAGCTTAGGAACGACATTATACCAGGAAGATGAGGAGGGACAACATCTGGTAATAAGCTTCGCTAGTCGCACACTGAACCAGTGCGAAAAGAACTACAGTGTGACAGAAAAGGAATTGTTGAGCGTGGTGTTCGCATGCAGCAAGTTCCGGACGTACATTCTCGGATATCAAGTCACGGTACGAACTGATCATAAATCCATCTCGTTCCTTCGTAGGTGCAAATTGAGTCACGGCCGATTGGCTAGGTGGATACTCGCCCTACAAGAATATGACCTGAAATGGGAATACATTCCAGGAAAGAAGAACGTGGTAGCGGATGTGTTGTCACGTATAAATCTGGAAGATCAGACTTTCGAGGGAGAGAAGGAGAGCTTAGTAAAAATTTATAACATATTCACGACCAGAGCCGATTTACAAGCTTTGTTAATAAATATCCGAATCCATCAGCAGTCTGATCCTAAGCTGAAAAACATTGTGAGTCGTTTGGAAGCCAATGATGAAACCATTTCTAAATATTACCACCTTAACAAGGGAATTTTATTCATAAAAACCGCCTTGGACGATGAGACATGGAAGGTGATAATCCCACACCAAATCGAAAAGGATGTCATCATCGATTACCATGTCAGATATGGTCACATGGGAGCGTTAAAAGTGATACAAGCTCTAGAGGAAAATTGTAAGATCAAGAATATCAACCGCAAGGTGAGAACATACATCAAGTCCTGTAAGATCTGCCAATGTGCAAAAGTAAACAATGAAAAGACAGAGGGTATCATGATACCGATAACTTCCAACACAAAACTGGAAAAAGTGTTTTTGGATATCTGCGGGCCATTTCCCCGTAGCGGTGGTCGGCACAGATATAAATACTTGGTAATCATAATGGATCACTACACCAAGTATATAAAGCTATATCCGGTTAATCGGGCAACGACAGCAAAGGTTTTGGCGGTGATTATTGATTTGTATATCCCAGAGATCGGTAGACCATTTTCTATTATTACCGACCATGGTACACAGTTTAAGGGGAGGAGATGGCGAGACACTTTATTAGCACTTGGGGTCAAAACATATAAGACATCAGTCTACCACCCAAGTAGCAATCCGGCTGAGAGAGTACTAAGAGAAGTGGGTAGGATATTGCGCACGTACTGTCACAACCAACAGAAAAAGTGGCAAGAGTACCTAGCAGCGACAGAAACATTCCTAAATTACGCCCACCATCCAGCTATAGGAATTCCACCGTACTCAGCCATGTATGAGAAGCCGACTCCCCGAGACATTGAACAAATCATTGAATTTCCAACGAACAACAATAGGAAATTCAACCAGTTGGAGTTTTACAATAAGGTCAGAAGATCAGGAAAAACGGCAAGCCAAATACCAGAAGGCAATAGGGCGAATTGTAACATATAAAGAGGGTGAGAAAGTCCTCCTAAAAAATAGAGAGCTGCCTAGCACCTTAGAAGGCATAACCAAAAAACTACTATTACTATATACTGGCCCATATGTTGTGGTAAATGATAAGAATAACAATACATATGAGTTGAAGGAAATCGTTTCAGGAAAAATCAAAGGAGTGTACAATCAAGCTTCTATGAAGAAATATTATGAAGAATGAGTTGTGAGTTTTAGAATTTTGAATTTCTTTTTTTTTTTTTTAAAATCCAAAAATAATGTAAGTACACCTTACAACCTAATATTTTGAGAAGAACATTTTGGAGAATTATAAGAAGAAGGAATTTAGAATTTATATTTTGAAAAAATTAAAAAATAAGTAAGAACAACTTACAACCTAATAATTTTGGAACAAACTTTATGAAAGAAAAAGAAAGACTTTTGAATTGAAATATAATTATAAAAATTTAAAATTGAGTAAGTACATCTTACTACAACCTGATAATTTAGAACAAAACTTTATGGAAGAAAGAGAAAGAGAGAGAATTTTGAACTTAATTATACGAAAAATTTAAAAATGAAGTAAGACCAACTTACTATAACTAAGTTTATGAGAAAACTTTATGGTAAATAATTAAGAAGAATTTGATTTTGGAAAAATACCAAAACATTCAGAAATAATAGTAAGATAACAGTACTATAAACAATTCTGAATGAAACAATTCTGGGAATAAATGAATTAAACAGAATTTGAATGTTGATAGAACGTCAGTACTTTGAAACAAGATGAGATCAACATATTACAAGGATTTATGAGAAATATTTTTCAATTAATTAAAAAGAATAGTTTGAACTTTACATTAAAACTAACCAAGTTCCAAAAAATAATTATGTGTCAATTATGATTGAATTGAGGAGAAAATAAAGTGATTAATTCAGAAAAGAGAATTAACGTTAATCCAGAATAAATGCTAGACATTCACAATAGCATTTGAAGGAGTAGAGAAGAATAACAAAAAAGAGTGTAATATGCCAGAGAAGAAAAAAAAAAATTTGGAAGCAAAGAGACTAATTACCTATGAAACGATAATGAAAACAGTTAATTAAGAGCAAAGAAGAACAACTCATACCAAACATATGGAGAAGATGATTTTGAACCAATGATAATAATAAGACCTATATGAAATGCAAAGAGAAGAAATACCACATGAAATATAATATAAATGAATTAATGTTAATGAATGCGAAGGCGGATTAATAACTTTCTAAGAGAAAGGAAAGAACCAAAATGTTTAAATAAAATGATCAATATAACAACCTGTATATCTAATGTAAAGATACAATGTCAAAAAATTAAATATAATATATTAAGACCATTCAAATAATGAATACGAAAGACTATTTATAAAGACCATGCTAATACTATGAATAACCAGAAGAAAGTATAAAGAGAATTCAGATGAAGAAGAAAGAGAGTTACACTGTAAACAGTAACCAGAATTATTAAAAGAAAGGTTTTCAACCATAATTAAATTAAATATATCAGACAAGTTAAGAGTTTTGGAAAAATATATATGTAATGAGTATAATAATGATTATGAAGATTTATTAAGATAGAAAATGTGAGATAATCTGAGAGACTACGAAGTGGAGAATCCAAAGATATTTTTATTAGTCGAAAATGAGACTACTTTTTATTTATTTATTCGATGACTGACTGAAGATAATTCCAGCAGCATTATGTTTTTGAGCAGGGATGGATATGCCCCTGTACTCAACTTATAGAAGTGGTGTATGGCCAGTAGAGAAGTAGCGTACAGTGCCCCTCTGATCTGCCCCAGCCCACGTGATAGGGAATGTTAGGGAATTAATATCCCAAGGATACAACACGAAGTTGATATAGAAAGAAAATGTATTACAATAATAATATATCTCAGAAGACACTAACTATCCGAAAAGGATCAGTAGTAAAACAAATAATTATATATATAAAATTAATTAAACTCTAATTATAAAAAAGTCGATATAAAAATGGAGAAGAAAATGAATTATAAGAAATGATGAAATTATCATAAGAAATTATTTCATCCATAAACATGTCTGAAATAATTACTTCTGGAGGGGAGCAATCTGTAACATGACAGATATAAGCATAATATTGAATGGCAATTGATCATTAGAATAATGAAGTTATAATGTTTAAATATGGAAGAAAGCATTAAGTTTAATATAAATAGATTAATTCATAGCAACTGTGGAAAGGAATCATTATTATAAAGAAAATACAAGTTAAAATAAAAGGAGTTACTAGTGATGAGTCACCCAAGACCAGTCTCATAACCAAAGGTTTTCAAGGTATAACCCAGGAAGGTAAAAAAGTAAATAATAAAGCAGTACTGAATATGACCAAACCCACAACGAGGAAGAATAAATAGAAGAGAAACCCTAAAATAAGCCAAGATCAAACAATACAGGTGGTGTATTTCTGAAATAAAGAAGAAGATGGAGAAGATCCCAAGAAACCTGATGGCAACAAGAAGAAGATGGAGAAGATACCAGTCCCAGAAGGCAGGAGAAAAGAAGACTGAAGAAAGAAGAAGAGGGCAGCATCCTGAAGAAGATGTCATGCTCTTATAAAAGACACCCAAATCCCTATATCCCCAAAATAAATATCTAAAAATAAAAGTATAACGAAATAAAAACCACATGTATATAAATTTAAGAGAGAGGAGTGTATAAAGTAAAAGTTTCCTGTGAACTAAGATGAAACAATAATATAGTACCCATGGAACAAATCTCCATTGAAAAAACGCTAACCAATTTATTATGTTAATAAGACTATACGACCATTTAGCATTAACATAATATATAAGTGCAAAGTGAACCAGTGATAGTTTTGGGTATTATAAAAAATGAACCTTGTGTTTCATTCTTGGCAATCACAAACATTGGATGCAATGAAATATGCATTTTTCAATGACTTAAAATATGTACTGTGACAATATGTTGTTCATAAGACATGAATCTGTTTAAAATAACATTTTGTTTTACATGAAAAAAGAAAAACAGAGTTCATAATACCTTTTGAACAATTAATACTATTTATTTGTTAATGACAGGGTACAATTCCCCAAAGACAATGTAAAAGACGGTATAAAAACTGTAGAATCCTACTTATAATAATGTTTAGAAATAAGAATATAAATATAAGGTTTTTATGTATATAGTATAAGAATGTTTAAAAATGTTTTAGATATAAGGACATTTGTTTGGGTCTGATACAACTAACATCAGAACTATAAAAATAGTTACCACTTGTAAATAGTAGAGAGTAATTAAGATGTTAGTTAGTAAAAAACCTTTTTTGTAAGCCATATTTCCATGTTTAGAAATAAGGATTGTGTTGCAAAATGTCTGACTTGAAGACAACCATTTATTTAAAAAAAAAAAATTCTTTATTTGTTTTAACTATTGTTTGTATTGTAACCAATACTAATTGTTTTTGTGTAATTTAAAAACATGTTTAATTTATAATACTATTTGTAAAAGTCAGAGAGGGTATCACACATCATATATTGTTTGTAAATTATTTTGTAAGAAAAATTGTTAAAAAATCATAGGCCAAAAGAATGGAAACCAAACTTCATCAAAACAGAGAAATTGCTCATTTAAATGCAAATAAACAAAAGGGGTTTAGACAAAATAAACTTGAGATCATGCCATATAATTGCACATACCATTTAGAGAGATTTTAATAAATTATATTCAGAATTATGAATAAAAATAAAATGACTAAACTCAGAAATTTAGACATGGGAGTCATATATTTCAGAATAATGTTTCAGAATACAACTAATTCAATTAATTACCAGAAAATAAGGGAATAGGAACCTTTTAATACAATATAGAATTATTAATATTAAATATAACTGATAAAATGGCTGAATTTATATAATGACAGGAAGTAAATTTTGATGTTTTGGACTCTTCAGAGTATACCCAAACTGAAAGTAAAATTACTATTTTTTGGACAGAAAACACTATAAAATGGCATTATTTAATCTGAAAATAACCAGAATGAACTGAAAGATTAATTTAAATCAAATCTAGTGAATAAAATTGACAAATAACCAAAGTTTAGGCATTCATATAGTGAAATAGTAAAATGTACACAGGATGTGAAAATATTTTTGAACAATGTTAAGGATAATATTATATGGGCTAAGAGTTTAATTGAAACTGGAGGAAACAGTTAGTTAATTATTGGTTTTTGAACGGTTAACATGAGATACGTTTGGTAACGTGCATAACCTAACCTATAATAGACATACAAAGCGAGTGTATAGTGTTATTGTGAAATCGCGAGTGACTTGTAAAATACTTCTAAAACTATCATATTATAACAGAAACGATCAAGTAACACTCCATAACACAGAACAATATAAATCTACTCCGAAAAACACCACAAAACACTAGAAAACTGTATAATACTCTAACCCAAATTAGTGACGGAATCGGAGAAAGTGTTTGAACTAATAATTATACGGATACACTAAATACAACTCAGAAACAGTACACTAGACACTACACAACATTTTACAAGAGATTCGCAGACGTCAGAACAGGAATACTACAGGAAAATCTTTTATTTGGAACGTCCAATATACGAATGACATCTCACTAACTTCACGGCAGCCATTTGCAATATTGGTCTCATCATTGCCAGAACGCCGTCCTCTTAGTTCAACAGCTGTTGGGTGAAAACAATTATTATATTTACAAATTATTATTCAATGTCTGTGTTTATTAATAACTATTAATTTGATTGTAATGTTATACTTTTTAAATATTAGCCCGATTTCTCTGACTTTGGTAATAACTGGCTGTTTAAAGAACCCTATATAATTTTTATAACATATACTTGTAACTTTTTTCGATATCCTGAGAATCGATACTAATCGATAAGAGTCAATATTGCTGTTACTTAATAAAACATTAATACTTTTCAATACTTAATAGTTCTTTATTTCTTCAATAATACTAATTACCAATAATATAATTCTATTTGATAATCTACAAGGACTTTACCACCCGTAAGTGAAGATAACCTAAAAAATAGAAAGGTAAACAAATATCGATTGGTTTACAGACAGTCTTATGAGTGGTGATAGATTATTTAAATTATACTAAAACTTTAATAAAAGTTTTCAGAAGAGCATTACACTGTTTAAAACTTCACAGCCCTATATTAATTAATTGATCCTAATTAATTAATTAATAAAATTAAAATTTTTTTTTATTATTTTTTTTATAAACATAATTTTTTTTTAATTTTCTTCAAAACAATAATTTTTGTTTTGAAACTTTCGGTGAAGCTGAGCATATATATTTCTTCATCAACTTTACGCTACTCGACCGGTCTTGCTACCATTGGGACTCGACCAGCTGGGAAACTTAAGGAAGTGTTTCAGGCCAGTAAGACGTCGAGAGCCACACCAATTACACACCAATTAAACACCTTAGAACTTACAGATTCACACATCAATCTTATTTATTTTATTACAAATTGGCTAGTCCAAACAGAGGGGCTTGTTTACATCGGAGTCACAAACTCCACAGTCTCTTCTTATCATCAATCAACACAACATATATTTATTTTATTTGTATTATTACAATATGTATGGAAGAAGGATGTTCTTGGGAAGAAAACACACGATGATGTAACACAACATGTGGACAATATTTATTAAGAAAACATAACTTTGAATTTTCTTCTTCTTTTAATGTATTAAAGAGCCAAATCAAGATGTGTGGTGTGTAGCCTGTAATGGCTTGAGTGTAATTTAACTCAGTACAAAGTAATTCATGATCGGAGGAAAACAGTAATTTAATGACAGAGGAAACAAAAAAATGCAAAACAGAAATAAACATTCACCTGTTTGAGAGTTGAAACCGTCATTATAAACAGACGTTTTAATCTGCATATTGCTGTTTGAAGTGGAAATGTTCAGTGAACATTTCATTAGCTTCGCTTATGTACCGTAGAAAAATGTTACGACAAAAATCGTATACACGGATTCACTTATTGCACAGAACTGGTTTTAAAGAAATATTTTGTTTTACATTAAAACGACACAAACAATTTGTACGGTAATATTTCTCTTTGTAATTATGCTTTGCTGATGCAACATATATATTATACCTCTCGTCTGTCCTACTTAAGTAATTAAAAATTAATATATTCACATATTTTACTTAATAAAATTATGAAGGAGGGTAGTGTTTCTCTCTGAATATTACATACAGAGAAATAATTTCTGATCGAAAATAAAGAGCTCTATATTAACGAGAATAATGGTTTTCATATCTACAATTAAAGTCTTTTTTTTGGGAAATAGATTTTATAATATTTATTATTATAATAAAAGGCTGATTTCAATGTCTCAAACTCTGAGCTATGGAGCCCCTACACTCTCACGCCAATTCTTTGAAATTCTCAAGTCATAAACAATAATCATTTGGAACGGTCCGATGTGTAGGACGTGATAATATTGGAGTCACCAAAAGATTCGTCCCCTGTAAACTCATTACCTGTTGAAAATAATCTACAAAAGGGTGAGAATTATAAAAACCGCAAACAAAATTAATGTGTCCGTAAATCTATTAGGTAATTATTGTCATATATTTTCTAAATATCGGCAGGCCTTACAAGACATACTCCACGCATGATCTCCGATTGGCTCGCAACTGACCGCGGTCCGGGTAGGAAACGAGTTCAGGGGTCCACATCTTATGGATACGGGTTTGGGAATCCCGCTGTGCCCTAGCTGGATTCACACTTTGGTTCAAATTGTCTTGGGCGAGAACCCTTCCTTTAGTCTCTTCTGCCTAATCTCTCTGACTGCCTCTTGTTCTTTTCTGACCCCGACGCTATTCGAGTAATCGAGGGCTAGGATGTCTTCCTATTTCAACTCTAATTTCTTAATTTTGGGTGGTTTAGGATCTTAGAATGCTCACTGATGCCGATAGGTGAGCACTGAAAATACTAAGAAACTTTTAGTATCAGAACAACTGATACAAAGCCATCAAATCCTATCTAAGAAAGACAAGGGTGAGGGCGAATCTCCTGCGCCCCAAAACAGGGGCCTTTCGGCGGCTGAGGTACAGTAACTCTAGCAGAAGAGTCTCTGGTCCTCCCGGTAGGGGCGTGTGCAATAGGCCACTAACCTGTTAATGTAAAACTTTGAAATACTTGTAGTATCCAAAGCAGCCTCGGAGTAAGCTATAAAGCCATTTGTAGATGAGACGTGGGTCGTCCGTGGATGAGATGGGTGCCGGAGTAGGTATTGTATAACCTAATCCTTGAAGACGAGAAGAAGAAGAAGAAGAAGAAGAAGAAGAAGAAGAAGAAGAAGAAGAAGAAGAAGAAGAAGAAGAAGAAAGAGAAGGGGAAGGGGAAGGAGAAGGAGAAGGAGAAGGAGAAGGAGAAGGAGAAGGAGAAGGAGAAGGAGAAGGAGAAGGAGAAGGAGAAGGAGAAGGAGAAGGAGAAGGAGAAGGAGAAGAAGAAGAAGAAGAAGAAGAAGAAGAAGAAGAAGAAGAAGAAGAAGAAGAAGAAGAAGAAGAAGAAGAAGAAGAAGAAGAAGAAGATGATGATGATGATGATGATGATGATGATGAAGAAGAAGATGTTTGCAGGAACGCGGTAAAACTAAATATATTTAACGCCAACAATAAAAGTTTAAGAACATACTTAACGTAGCCGCATAATTTAAGTGTTTAAATAATTACTGATTGTACAGTTGCTTACAGCCTTTGCTCACGAAGTAAAAGGCTCCTCGCTGCACGCTCAGACTACTTAAGCAACACAGCGGTGTTTAAACTAACCACTTTGTCGGTTAAAACGTTGGATAATTAAACATGAAATAACTCGGTCTGCACCGATGATGTACTGCGCTAAGTAGAGCGTGCTAAAGTTAACAGGGAAACCTGTGTTCCGGGGCAATGGCGGTCTGTGACGTCACAGAATTGCAAACTCTGCTGGTGTCAAAACACCCTTTCTGTTAAATGTGAGCTGTTAGTCTATCTATCGTGAATTTTCCTTTAGGATAGTCAGTTATAAGGCAAAGCTGTGCACAAAATTTGTCTTTCAGTATTAAAATAAACCATTGAAATATACTGTTTGGCATTCGCAGATGACTTTGCTATATTTTCTGAACATCTGACATTTGCAGTAACACAAGTTAATTTTTTACAGGACATAACCAGTAGAACAGGCTTAAGAATTTCTGAACAAAAAAAAGTTTCTCACGAACATTAAAAATGCGTCAAAATTCCTGCTAACAGATATTGTTCAGATAGAGAGGGTTAGAAAATTCAAGTATCTAGGAGCAATAATTCAAGAGAATGTTTTAAAAAAAATCTGCTATAGAAGAAAGGATTCCTAATATGGGAAGAGCATATGGTATAAAGAAAGATATTTACAATAAAATGTGCATATCTAAAAAATGCGAAAATAAGGCATTACAGTACAGTAGTGAGGCCAGAATGCCTATATGCAAGTGAATGTTAATTGCATTGGATTATAATTTAGACAAACTATAAATATTGGAAAGACAAATTATTAGGAAAATATTCCCACGAGAAACTCCAGAAGGTTGGAAATTAAGAAGTAATGATGAAGTATATCAAAGTATAGAAAATATAACAGAAACAGTGAGAAAAAAAAGACAAGTATTTTTTGGACATTATACAGAATGGACGACAGTAGGTTAACAAAACAGATCTTTAAATATCTGTGGGGAAAGAAGTCAACATCAAGTTGGATTAAAGAAGTCAAAATGGATTAGAATAAACGCAGAAGAAACAACTGAAAGAGAAGTTTTTCGGGCAAAAGTGCTAAAAATGGAAGGAGTCCAGGGTAGGAGAGAAAAAACGCAGGTTTAAAGTGGACTGAAGCCAGGAGGCAGAGACGTAGTGAAAAGATGAAAGAATATTGGAGAAAAAGAAAAAAAGGTATAAAGAATTGAAATAGGCTTGCGGTCGTTAGATGGCTGATACAAATAGAAAAAAATGAACCACGTAAATTAACATGTTTATTATTGTTGTAGAACATTATTATCTCTCGACAGGAGAATGACGACGACACGATCGGTCGGCTCTATTGAAGGTGATAAGTTACAGTCGTGGCAACACAACGGTAATGTTGACTTGAAACTATAATGTCATGTTACTAACGGCGCAGTCTGATTGGTGCGCGGACACAGTGTCGAGAAAGTGACGCACAATTAAAAACGCATTAAAAGTACTTCAAAGATTTCCGGCTGACACTACTTGATGGTGATGATGATGTATTTATGTAATGCAGTGAATGTAGTTACGTTGAACAAACATAATGGAAAATGGTCGAATTTTAGAACTTTATTAATTTGAGAAATGATGTTGGATATGACAGAAATTGTGATATTGGTGTTAAGCTAGGTGAGTTTCAGACTCTCTGTGGAACACTAAACCGTATTTTTAAGAACAATGTACGTGTTCAGACTTTGAACTGTTAAGCTATGTATTGTAATTACTCACGGCGACACGCACGGATGACGTCACGTTTTTCTTATCTATCGCCTGCAGCCGGCGCAGCTCAGCTGTCTGCAGCGATATTTTCGTTAGTTCTACAAAAGTCTCCGAGTCGTTCACTCGTAATATTTCAGGCCGCGGCTACTGGTTTTCATCATTAGTTTTTAACTATTAATATGTGCAGTATGCACTAATTGTACTCAACGATCTTGCTTGTTATCATGTCTTTCGACTTCTATTATTAATCACCTAACGGGCATCATGTCGCGTAAACGTCTGCGCGTGTCACCAACAGTATTCAAATCCAAAATTATTCAATAAAAGATTATCATCTAAAAGTCATACAGTC
This sequence comes from Magicicada septendecula, assembly GCA_034769895.1. Lineage (NCBI taxonomy): Eukaryota > Metazoa > Arthropoda > Insecta > Hemiptera > Cicadidae > Magicicada > Magicicada septendecula. The sequence goes on along the minus strand of CM068368.1, from coordinate 883,965,306 downwards.
CACTTCTGTCTAATTCAAACCAGCCCTCATCATTCAGCGTTTCCTGGAATAACTCAAGAAGACTTCAAGAGCTTCCAGTACGCACCAGTACGTATAGATACAAAATTAAAGTTTCACAAAGTTATAGCAGTCCCTGTACAGTCCTATGTGTGTGAATTATGGGCAACAACCAAGAAACAAGACAGTAAAATACAGGTCTCAGAAATGACATCGTTAAGAGGAATTAAAAGTTGTTCTAAAAGTGACCGTATAAGAAAATGAGGCCATAAGAGAAGAGTTACTAGTTTTAACTTGAATGAAAAATTAAAAGATTATTGAGAACTGTTATAAGAAATAACGAGATAAGAGAGATAAGACGTGATTTAGATATTTTTTCAGTAAATAAAAGGATTAATGAATACAGAAGAAAATGGATTCAACACATAGATAGAATGGAAGAAAGTAGAATGCCGGAGATAGCAAAAGATTATAATAACCATAGAGCCAGAAGAAAAGTTGGTAGACCTAAAGAAAGGTGGACTGTAGAATAGGAACAAGCCGCTAAAGCCTAATGCCGTTAAGAAGATGATGATGATGAACAACGGTGGAAAGAACATTTAGAAAGAATGTCAGATTCCAGACTGGCCAATCAAGTCTGGAAACACAAACCTATTGGACACAGGTGTGTGGGTAGACCCAGGAAGAGATGGCTAGAGGAACCTCGAAGACGAAAAAGGCAGCACCTTGTCTATACCGTTTTATGAAGATGATGATGTGGATGCAGGATATGTAGGTAGCTCTGACACATGTCAGCTAGTCGGAATTAAGTGCACCTTGTTGGAGGATAATCAAATTGGACTGCTTGCACGATGAAGCTACAAAAATAATAACGTTCACTACAGAAGGATTCATGCATGCACGGCCTGTCCCGCGCTACACTAAACCGTCTTTCCCCCAACTGTTTAATTATTCATGGAGCCCAGCGTGTGTGGGTTAGCACGACCTAACCCAGTGGCTGCATTATGTATTGTAATGCAGAGGGCGGGGTTTGTAATGTGTGCACAGTAACCAGTTCCTGTAGGCTCTTGGTGTCTCTGAAATAGTGTGTGTGTGTGTGTGTGTGTGTGTGTGTGTGTGTGTGTGTGTGTGTGTGTGTGTGTGTGTGTGTGTGTGTGTGTGTGTGTGTGTGTACTTGGGCAGGAGCGCCTGTCTGATTTTATATTTATAATGTTTATCTCCTAATAACACCCTTCAAAACCTTGAAATAGGCACACAAAATATACAGGCAGTAAAAGAGTTCATATATCTTCGCTCCCAGATAAACAGCACTAACACATCAACACTAAAACAATAAGAATATGTCTCGCAAATAAAAGATATTATGGATTTGAAAAGTGCCTGACATCTAGCTTCATCTCAAGAAGCTCGAAATACAAAATTTACAAAACATTTATCAGGAGCGTGCTGACATATGATTCAGAAAACTGGAGAATGACAAAAAATAGCGAGAGACGTCTAGGTTGCTGTGAAAGACGGATTCGAAGACCAATAGAGGAGTACAAGAAAATGGAATGTGGCGCAGGCGCTATAATTATGAACTACACCATCTTCACAAAGAGCCGCACATCATCATCATCATCTTCACCTTCAGGTATTAGGTCACAGACCTGTTGCGCCCTCCGGCCGTGAAAGAACTCACGCCGCACCCCAGCCAGAGAGATATTAGCCAAACTTTAATCCACGCCCGGAGGCAAGCCGTGCGGTGGGGGGGGGGGGGAAGAGTGTTCTTTATGTGTGTAGTATATTGTGTGCCCTTGTTACTTACCTGGCCCGGGTATGCCAGAGAAGACGTACGTATTATTTGTCCGCGCACGTGCGGGTAGACGAGCAAATCGAGCCGTGACCTTGACTAGATCTCACCACATCGGCAGCACAGCAACGCTCTGATTGTGAGTCAGAGACGCTAACACTGTGCCGGCTCGCCTACTCAAAGAGCCGCTGACAAAGAGCCGGACATTGTCAGGATAATCAAAATATACAGGCTAAGGTGGCTTGGACACATAGAGAGAATGTAGGAAGGACAGCCTACGAAACATATTTTCTACCAGAAACCAATCATCATCGGTTCTTCTGCTGTATAGCAGGTTTTCTTTATGAACTCCTCCACTGTTCTGTGTCTTCTGCCAGCCTTTTCGTGGTAATGTAGTTTTCCACCTTGATGTTGTCCATCAACTGTCGTCTCTTTCTTCCTCTTTTTCTTTTTCCGCTAACCATGCCTTCTAGACTGTCTTTTATAATAGAATTTCTTCTTAAACAATGTCCTATCCAGTTCTTCTTTCTCTTCCTTATTGTTTTTAATATTTCTCTTTTATCTCCTCTTCTAACACTTCCTCATTCCGTACTCTGTCTTCCCATTTAACTCCTTCCATTCTTCTCCACATCCACATTTCAAAAGCTTCAATCCTTTTTTCATCTTCCTTCCTTAAAGTCGACGTCTCCCCTCCATACAATGCCACACTCCATATATAACACTTTTCTAACCTTTTCCTTAGTTCTTTGTTTAACAAAATTTTCTTTTTATTGAATGCTTTTTTTGCTATTGCAATCCTAGTTTTTATTTCTTTCGTGCTTTTTATGTCATCTGTAACTATGCTTCCCGTGTATTTGAAACTGTTTACTTGTTCTATTTGTTCGTTATTCATTCTAATATTTATTCTTTCCCCTTTTCCACCAACTACCATACATTTTGCCTTATTCTCATTAATCCTCATTCCGTACTGTTCACACATACTGCTTAAGTCATCTAGCATCGTACATACTTCTTCCTCACTTTTACCTAATATTACCATATCGTCAGCAAATCTTGTACATTCAATCCTCCTTCCTCCCAAGCAAACTCCTCTCGTTCCTTTAAAGCATTAGCCTATAATTTCCTCTATGTACATGTTAAACAAGGTTGGTGACAGGCAGCATCCCTGTCTCACTCCTCTCCCTATTTCTATATCTTCTGTTAATTCTTTCTTTATCCTTACTTTTACTGTTTGATTTAAATATAAATCTTTAATAAGTCTTCTTTCTCTCCAGTTCACTCCATGTCTTTTAAGTATTTCCATTAGTTTATCCCATTTAACTCTATCAAATGCCTTTTCCAGATCTATAAATATTCCATATACTTACCTACATTTTTCTATATATCTTCCACATATTATCCTTAACAATCCTATTGCGTCTCTTGTCCCAACTCCTCGTCTGAATCCAAACTGTTCTTCTCCAAAATTTCATTCATTTTTGTACATAATCTTCTGTTTAGTGTCTTTAGTAGTACCTTAGCTGCATGGGAAATTAAACTTAAGTTCCTGTGTTCTTCACACTTTTTAGTGTTTTTCTTCTTTCCGATTAGTATCATAATTATTTCTCTAAAATCCTTTGGCCATTTACCATTTTTATAGGCTATATTTCATTAAAAAGTTCAGTAAACATTTTCCTTCCTTTCTTCTTCTAATGCTTTCATTATCTCTATTGGTATATTATCGCTTCCCATTGCTTTCCTATCTTTCAATGAAAGAAACCAATGGATAGTAGAAAAAGGGCAAGACCCCAAAATAGTTTCAAAGACCAGATAGAGGAGGACCTTAGAAAGCTGAACATAAGAAACTGGAAAGCCAGGGCATGCAATAGGGAGGAATGGAATCGACTCTTGGAGCAAGCCAAGACCCACCAAGGGTTGTAGAGCCACGTTAATGATGATGACGATGATCAGCTAACAGCTGTTTTGTATTAACAAAGAATAACATGATCATCTCATTATGTTAACAACATGGTGTAGGCGAGATACTGCCTGTTTCGCCTTCAAAGATTCTCCACCCATCTTTTCCTGGGTCTACCTACACATATGTGTCCTATAAGTTTGTATTTCCAGACTTGCTTGGCCGGTCTGGAATCTGACATTCTTTCTAAGTGTTATTTCCGCCGTTGTATGAAATCTTTTACGTTTTAATTCCAGTTAAAAACTTGTAACTCGTCTCTTATGAACTCATTATTTATACGGTCGAGTTTAAAACACCTTTTAACTAGTCATAAGAAAGCCATTCGAGAGGTGTTTTTTTTTATTGTTCTGTATAAGTCACACCCATAGGACAGTAAAAGGAGTGTCATTAAACTTTGTAGAACTTTAATTTTGTATCTCGATGTACCGTCTTCTAAATAACATGGATGATTGTCCGACAGATCGTTTAGGACTTACGCAACTTAACATCAGTGCTATAGCTTCCTGTAACAACCAATATCTTTTCCCAAATAATTAAAGTTGCTCACCTCTTCTATAATTTGATCACTGGTCATTATTTTTTGTTCTTATTGGCTCCTTGCCTCGAAATGCCATTGCCCTTTGTTTTTATAGTACAGATTGTATCCATTACAATCGTACAGATTGTACGAAACTGACGAAACTTAAAAAAACAGATGTTTGAAAATCTGACTCTTTATTTTAAAGTACGAGCTAGTCGTCATCAAACAACAGCAGATTCAAATATCTGTTTCGTGACAATTTAATACCAGGGTTTACCAGATATTTCCATTTCCTTACCAGATCGTCAATATAAGTGTTAAAAAGAGTAAGAGATATACTGCACCCACCTCTAACACCTTGATTGACAGATATTTTTGATATATCATCATCATCTTTAAGGATTAAACCAAGGGTGGTTTCTTCCGGTCTCAAACAGGCAAAGATTACAGCTGGTCACTCGGACGTCCCACACCTCTCCGTCCCCTCGGCTTATAGTTCCATAGTTGTTTCCGCATGAGGGAGTCATCCACTCAGCAAAGTTGTTCCCACCAATTCAGCCGATACTAAGCAATCCTGTCGAGTATACTCATAATATTCAGTTCCTGCCGTATATCTGTGTTTCTTCTACGATCATGGAGAGTATACCCTGCCACGTGCCTGAGAAATCACATTTCACCCGCTTGGATGCGCCTTTCGTTAAAGTCCAATTCTCAGACCTATAAAGAAGTGTAGAAAAAGCTATCACCTTGTAGAATTTTAGGTGTGTTCCTTTACTTGCTGACTTAAGGGTTCGCCTAATGGTCTCGCACTTAAGGTTGAACTTATGCAACTTATTCACAACGTCGTTGCTTGCATTATAAGACACACAATCAGATATCCTATAATTATTTTTAACAACTATTCTTGTTGCTTTATATAGATGTTCTACAGTTCTTATAAGTTGTTGAGTGTATTTTTCTAATATTTGCCACAAAACATTCCTATCTACTCTATCAAAGGCCTTCTCAAAGTCAACGAAATTTACGTGTGTTTCTTTATTGAATTTGCTGTGCTTCTTAATTATTTGTGTTATAACAAAAAGCATTGTCTGTACAAGATCTGCTCTTCCTGAAACCGTTTTCTTTTTCCAAAATAAGATGCTCGGAAATAGTCTTCAGACGGTGGCTTATGAATCTTGCAGACATTTTATATCCAGTATCAGCCAGTGAATGGCAATGACCTATTTTAACAATAAATTCAATCAAATCATGACATTTAATTTTGTACAGTTTTCAAAACAAATGTGACACGTAAATTTCAAACAGCTGACAAAGAATCAATAAATCGTCTGACAGACTTGAAAGTTAACAGGTGTTTACAGAAAAGTATGAACCGTACAACACACTAAAACTTTAGTACTACCGCTACGCTAAAGTTACGCTGCCCCGCAAACATTTCAACTAACCCTCCTCGTATTTTGAATTTAAAACTAATCCGCTTATTGAGCTCTCCATTAAAAAATATTGGCAACAAAGTTTTAATAAAACCCATACACTGGAAAGGTTTTCAAGCAAAGTTTTAAGAGTCGACATGAACAATGTTCTCCTCATTTGTACACTGCCATTGACGTTAGGTCAGAAAATAATTCATTATGAGGACTGTTAATTAAGGACAAGTGCTCGTCCCCGTTTGCAATGTTTGAAGAGTAATTTTTAAATATGCAAATTACTTTTCAATTATTTGTTAAAGTCGGCGGCTTGGACAATAAACAATTCTTGTGCAAGCAGTAATGGTAATGTTTGCACTGCCTCTGTTACTTTATAAACAAACACATAACGTTCCTTTGAAAACTGCTGCATATAAACTTTATAACATCTGCTGTATAATGTTACGTCGGTCTCACGGATCGTCGTATGCTACAGTGGAAACAAAGTGACACTAATCAATCAATAATTACCAGATTTAGCCAAATTAGGCACAAATCACATTTTGTAATCATCCAGGTACTCTCGTACAATAATTAGAGTTTAATTTGACCGCACGCAATAATAATTCTCAACATTTAAGAGTTAAAAATAATATATTATATTTATACAATATTTATATTATATTTATTATTATTATTATTATTATTAATATTATTATTATTATTATTATTAGCGGAGGTATTACAGTCTATGCCGCATCCCGCATTTCGATTGCCATTTCTCCCTATCTTTCCAGTCATCGTCTTCAATAACTCGATCTCTCATGCTTTTCCTAATTCCTGTTCCCCATTGTGTTGTCAGTCTTCCTTTTCTTCTCCTGTTGTGTGGTGTATAAGTCAATGCTTTCTTTGGCCATCTCTTCTCCTCCATCCTCATTACGTGACTATACCATAACAACTGTCTGGATTCTATTCCTTCTGCTGTTGTAAATATGCGCCCTGTTTTCCTTCTTATATCTTCGTTTCTAACATGTTGCATTCTAGAAATATTACACGCTCTTCTTAAGAAGTCCATTTCCACAGTTTCTATCAACTTTTTCTCTTTATCTGAAAGCTGCCAGCATTCGCAGCCATAACTTAAAATGGGCTCCGCAATTGTTGTGTAGATTGTCAGTTCAGTTTGAAGTTTCATTTTATTCGACCAAAGAATGAGTTTAGCAAACGACTAGCAGCCTTTTTTCCTGTTGTATCCTATTTTTGATGTCATTCTTTGTTGTTACATCTTCTGAAATAATGCTTCCTATTATATTTAAGAAACAAACAAAACAAATTGAATTTAATAATGTAATATATTATATCTAATATTACAAGTATATTGATTATAACACAGTAATCACATTCCACTAATCAGCAAGAATCAGTTGATCCGCTTTCAATAAATCGCCTGCTATAGCTTCTAAGCCGGCCGCTGGTCCTTATGGGTGCTGCAGATGTTCCAGAATGATTTGAGGAGGCTTGCCGGCATAATTTGCGTAGTCGTGGCTGCGTAGTTCGACTACTGTCGAACAATCTGTAAGATACGGCGTTCCAAGTCGAATGACACCTGAGGGATTAGGAGATCCTTACACACACACATACACAAAAGCAGCTGGCCCGCACGTCTGGGGTATGAGTCATCTACTGGGGCGTCTACTACGTAACTCCAACTTTTATAATATAAATTTTTTAACAATGGAACTTAGCATATTTGTAATCTCCATAAAATTGTAACGAAAATGACACCAAACACGACATGGTTGTCACATATTTTTTAAATGAACACCTAAGTCTATCTTTATTAAGTACTAAAATTTTGCTTTGTTTGCTTCAGAAATTCCTAAAGTACTCATATTTATCGCAATTATGTGTTGTTTGGGCTCATTTTCTCACAATTTAAGGAAGATTAAAAAAATTATAGTTTAATTTAGATTATAAGCTAAATAAAAAAATTTATAGTTTTTAATTTGACCGTCCCTGAACCGCCCGGGTTGTGCCTGCCAGGGGCCAGGCCGGTTGCGAGAATGCGCGTGTGAGTGTAAGGGTCTTCTAATCCCTTAGGAGCCAACCGGTTTGAACATCCTCTACTGCATGAAAAGTGCATGTCACGGTGTACTAACCATGTGACTTCCATCCACCAATAGAATGCTGAGTGGTGGTTGGAAATTTTCTTAAGCCTGTTGTTACACAGGCAGTTCTTCTACGCCATCTACCGCGAACGGGACGTGCACTCCTTGTACAAGATTCTACCTGCTTGCAAAGTGTTGTAAAGACTATTCGTCGTTAGTGAAACGGGAAGACTCAGAACTGTGTGTGTAGTACATCTGCACACAGTATTGTTTTAACGCATTGCGCGTATAATTACAGGCAGTTCTTCACTGCTGCTACCGCGAACGGTACATACAATTCTTGTTCAAGATTCTGTCGCTTGCAGGAATCTGCAAAGACTATTCGGGGATAGTAACGCGTGTGACGCAGAACGGTTGAATATTAACTCTTTACACACGATATTAGTATTGTAGTATTACGTGTGTAATTAGTGAGTGTAACTGTATCACTGTGCGAGATTTTCCGCAGTGTCAGTATCATTAATAGTTACGCAATAGTAAGTTGTTCCATCAAGACGTTTCCGTGTTAGTGCAAGATTTCCTCATAGGGTGGTCTGCTGATCGCGGTAGACCTGGGTATTCGCGTGAACACTTAAAGAAGCCGGAGTGGTATAAGTTCAATATACCGTTATTAGATTAAACTCACTGTCACCTGAGATATTAATTGGTCATAAACTCTATATTAATTTTACGAGTAATAAGATCCGTAGTACCGTTGTGTGTGCGAAGCGTCAGATTCATCGTGGGAATTACAGGACACCAGCCCAGCTGTCTGGACACCAGCCCAGCTGTTACAGGACACCAGCCCAGCTGTCAGGACACCAGCCCAGCTGTTATAGGACACCAGCCCAGCTGTTATAGGACACCAGCCCAGCTGTTATAGGACACCAGTCCAGCTGTTACAAGACACCAGCCCAGCTGTTATAGGACACCAGCCCAGCTGTTACAGGACGCCAGCCCAGCTGTAAACGTTTCTGGGGAAACGTCTGTCATTTATAAGCCGCACCTGACGAACCAACTACACCGCAAAGACCTGCCCTTCTCTTCAGCAACATCATCGTGGGAATCTTCTTTATTTAACGTATCACGTCTTGCGTATGAACAGTATTTAACATTTTAAAAGAAAGACTCTATATCAAACATTACATTCTGTACATATCAAATATACCATATAAAAAATTACTTGTGTTTTGTGCAATAAATAATCTTAAACCCTCCAATATAGACTTTTAATTTGAGATACACATACTATCATATCCTATGCGCCAATAGTTTAGTAATTTGTGTTGTCGCAATATATATATATATATTTACGTAAACGTTTTTATTAAAATACTGTTACGACATCACAGATTGTCGAACGTTCCACAGAGATCCAGAATGTAAGCGTGTGGCGTACGTGGTTGTTGACGCATTTTCTAGACGGTGTAAGAATTCACGCGGCCGCTCTCACTGTTACAATTACAAATTCAAGGGCGCAAGCAATTACATCATTGTTTAGAGGTAATACGTAGTATGTGGAATCGTCTAGATTTTCGGCGACTATAAATACCAGTACTCAACGACGTTCAATTCAGTATGGCAGCAATATATTTTCAGTCCGGTTCGAGTTATAATCGGGCGAGATTACTGTGTGCGTTCAAGTGGTTATTAGTTAAGTGTTGTCTTTTATAATCGGACGGTATATTGTAATACAATTGTGTTTTAATATTAGTTGACGTTTATTTGCGTGTAAACAATTTTTATTTGATTTGTTATAAGAGACTGTGTTGTTAATTACGAACTGTTTAACTGTGAAAATTAAAGCTGGTGATTAGTGACTTATTTGGTGTCTTGTACTGTATTTTGTTTCCACTGTACCATACGACGATCAAGTAGACCGTCGTAACAATACTTTTGGTACGCCATTAAGAAATATATTCAGACCACTACTGAACATTTTAATTTGAAACTATTATATTAGATTACAACCTCTGTTTCACGATGATAATTTTAAATTCTCAAACGGATAAATAAGTATTCGTGTTTTTGTTCATTCCCGAGTCTCTATACTTGTGTAAAATATACTCAAGTCATTGAAGATTATAGGGCTACACAGCCTGCATTGAGTGTTTCGTAAGGTTTTTTTTTTTGACTAGTCCTCTCGGGCTGTTTTGCACCAAGCTCCCTTCAGCCATGTGGATAAGGAAATGTGGGTAGGTAGTGTACGCCAGTAAAGACCGGGCGGTGAGAAGGTGTTGTTACCAGCGAATAGGGAGGATGTTGGTGTTCAGGTGTTTGTAGCATCAAGGAGAGGGGGAGGTGGGGAAATCAGTGCCAAACTTACGGACTGTAATTAATAAGTATAACGCGTTCCCTGCTGTCGTATTTAGCCTATTCGGTCCCCTCTTGAGTCAAAATTTTTAAAATCATTTTTGTGTCTATTAAGCTACTAAATTGAGGTCGGTTGGTATTATTATACCCAGAATTAAAGAAATGTTGTCTTACGAGCTTTGAATGTGACCGAAGCGGGGTGGTGTGGTTATTTTAACATTGAAAATGTTTATAAGGAGTTGCCGCCCATTTGAAAACGACCGCTGGTGCGTGATCGAAAATGGGAACCGGTGAGTTTCCATAGAAACTACTTATTTGTTGTCAATAACGTAGTACACATATAAAACTTCGCTTATGAATGCGACTACATTTAACTTATAATCTGTACATTGGTAAATGAAGAATGAATTCATTGATTGGTGAATGAACATAAATATATATATTTTTTAGATTTATTGAAACATTTTCAATGCCCTTCTCTGTGCATTTCATTTGTGCACTGCCAGTAAATTTTTTCATCCTACGCCGCGTCGTCATGCTTTCGGTCGTCGCTATGACGCCATGAGTTGATCATAAGGGAAAAAAGCAGTGAATGTGAGGAAGCACAGTAAAAAATGTTAAAAAAAAGCTGTACGAGAAGGAAAAGAGCTTCGAGAACGAACAAAATTTAAAAAAAGTTACTACGAAGAAAGAATACCTGTGAGTGTGTTCAAATACAGACCTAGCAACAGAAGGAAAAGAGGCAGGTCTAGATTAAAATGGACAGAAGGGATCGAAAGGAGTATGAAATAATAGACTCTGAAGAATTACAGAATACAGAAGAAATACAGAATAAGTTGATATGGAAACTGAGATGCGGGATTCGGCAGTAGCTGATGAGAGTCCTAATGGAATTGTCCATTGCGGATACACACACGCACGCATTTACGTTTTCGTTACGATAAATCAAAGATGTAAATACAGAGCGGTCTGGGCGATCAACCTCCCAAAGATATTAAACATGTTAACCAATCACTTTAAGTCAATAATCTCTTAACGTGGACCAAATTCTAAGCAAGTTGCTCGGGTTTACTAAACAGCTTGCAAATAATAGTGGAAATCAAAAGATTTACAACATTTATAAATTAATAAAATGACATTTCGGTTAGCATCAATGGACGTCAGGTGGAAATATTTAAAACGGGGTGTTTAGATGCCGCAATTTAAATAAACACTTGTGCAGCGGAGGAGCACAATGGAGGAAAAGTTTGAAATCACATCGACTGCAGACGCTATAACCGATCAATGATGATAATAATAATAATAATAATATTTTTTATAGAGGCGGATAATGCTTTATGCACCGTCAGAAGAGGCCGTGATTCTTCTGGTGTGTAGGACTCTCACCCACTAAAAAACCCACCTCTAATTCTGTAATCCAGCGTTTCCCAAATGCCGGGTCGCGAAAGCAAGATGCAGGGTCGCAGAAAAATTTTACGAAAGTTACGAAAATATGTTTTTTAAAAAAATAATCTAATTAAAATAAGCGCCTAATAAAGTCACTAGATATACATCTATATCAAGTGACCAATAATACATAATAGGGTTTGTATGTAATTAAATACATAAGTACATAAAAGTACAGAAAACCTGAAAAATTCGCAACGTTTTACTGATTAACTGATTTTTTAAATAGGAGCAAGACATACATAGCATAATTTGCCGGGTCGCGAAGTTAAAATGTTGAAATAACCGGGTCACGAAAAAAATAGTTTGGGAAACCCTGCTGTAATCCATATCCATCCTGGAACCACTTAGCGTATTACTTCAGGATGGAGCCTACTGACCCCTTATCGGGCTCGTTCTAGTTGTTCCTCATCTTCTACTGCCCGTTGGGTGCAAGTTGGGCCTGTCTTTGTTTTCTAGTTTGGCCCACTGAATAAATGCATTGATGAGGTACCATTCCGTCTTACCACGAACCATAAGCGCAACTACGCTCTCGGGCGTGAACTCCCCGAGCTCCGTTTCCAGTGCCAACGTCTGTCTTGCGAATCTGCAGCACTTGAAAAACTTGTACGAGGCATCTTCATGGGGAGAGTCTCCGTATTGGCATGCTGGGCTTTGCACCTTTCCCATTCTGTGGAGGTAGGCATTAAAATTGCCGTGCTCACTGGGCAACTGGGTCAGATGGTAGTTGACCTCACCGAGTTGGCGGTCGATCCATACCTTCAAGTTTGGTATGAGCCTTGCGGTCCATCTTCCTCTCTCCTCTCTATCCCAACGACTTCCCAGTGCCGGAGACCGAGTTCTCTGGCTTCTAACTTTGCGTCATTTCTTCCAGTTTCCTGTCTTCTTCGAATAAATGCTTCCATTCTAGAGCCAACAGGTATATGGGAATCACTCCCGCTATCACCAGGACTACTGGCTCTGGCACTGTCCGGTAAGAGGATGCTACTCTGAATGCTCCTCATTTCAGCACCGATGCCATACGTTTTCCTTGCCTCTCCGTCTTTAGTGCATCGGCCCAGATTTCGCAACCGTACAGAAGGATGGATTTTGTGAACGCCATCAACAATCGCCTCTAGCTTGCAGTGGGACCTCCTACGTTGGTCATAAGTCTGCTGAGCTTGGTTGTAGCGTTAGCCGCCTTATCACCTACATACTTTATTTACTCCCAATAGGAGAGCTTTGAGTCTAGACTCACCCCTAAGTATTTACAGAGTTATTTGTAAATATTGTCTCAGCTCCTACTTGCAGCGGCATGATAGTGGGAACCCATCGCCGGGTGAGCAGTACTATTTCGCTTTTATCCGTGGCTAGATCCAGGCCGTGTTCTTCAAGCCATTAGCCCACTCGCCTAGTTACCTGATTCAGACTTCTTTGTGCATCCTCAGCATAATAATAATAATAATAATACATACATACATACTTTTAATTATAGTAATAATAATACGACTTTGATATAATTTTTGAACATCTTACATCTGCAGTAACACAAGTTAATTTTTTAGAGGACATAGCCAGTAAAACAGGCTTAAGAATTTCTGAAAAAAAAAAATTCACAAACATTAAAAACGCGCCAAAATTCCTAATATTGGTCGAATAGAGAGGGTTAAAAATTTTAAGTATCTAAGAAAGATAGTTCAAGAGAATGGCTTCGAAAAATCTGCTATAGAAGAAAGGATTCATAAGATGTAAAGGGTATATGGTATAACTAAATATAATTACAATAAAAATTGCATATCTAAAAATGCGAAAATAAGGCATTACAGTACAGTAGTGAAGCCAGAATGCCTATATGCAAGTGAATGTCTAGCATTGAATTATAATTTAGACAAACTAGAAATATTGGAGAGACGAATTATTAGGAAAATATTAGGCCACGAAAAACTTCAGAAAGTTGGAAATTAAGAAGTAGGCCTAATGATTAAATATATCAAAGTATAGAAAATATAGCAGAAACAGTGAGAAAAAGAAGACTATTATTTTTTGGACATTTATATAGAATGGACGACAATAGGTTGACAAAGCAAATCTTCAGATATCTGTGGGGGAAGAAGTCAACATAAAGTTGGATTAAAGAAGTCCAAAAGGATTTAGAAAAAATAATATACACGCAGAAGAAGCAATTGACAGAGAAGTTTTTCGGGCAAAAGTGCTGAAAATGGAGGGAGTCCAGGGTAGGAGAGAGAAAAATGCAGGTTCACAGCGGACTGAAGACAGGAAGAAGAGACACAGTGGGAAGATGAAAGAATATTGGAAAAAAAGAAAAGAACAAAGAGTAAAGAATTGAAATTGGTATGTGGTCCTTAGATGGCCGATACGAAAACACAAAATAATAATAATAATGCAAATAGTGTATAAGCGTACAATAGCATACCTATTATGTAAATACGTAGATGATATATGTATGTATGGAAAGGCTTAAATCGGATAATATTGCTACAACATTAACAATATGTCCAACAACGATGGACGATATATTTTGGTAAAACACCACACACAGTATTTACCGCATTAAGTTCCAGTGACAGTGCATATTTGAAATGCATAAAATATGGAAATAATAATTACTGAATACAGTGCCGTTTGCGTAGTTAATATCCGTGCTTAATCGTTGCTATTGTGCGCGTACTCCAGGTATTGATTGTGAAACATGAAAAATGTCGTTACAAAAGAATTTTTAACAAATACGGTTGACGTGCATTTAAATGCGTTCCCGCAATGACTGTTTCGCGTTTTGACAATGATTACTGCAGTTAATGCTAGTTTAGTGGTATCATATGGCACACCGAGTCTCTTATTTTTCAATACAATGTAACATAGTTTCAAGAATCCGTATAAATATTGGTTTTCTGAAACTGAGATCCTCAGTCTTCATAATATAGTGTGTGTGTGTGTGTGTGTGTGTGTGTGTGTGTGTGTGTGTGTGTGTGTGTGTGTGTGTGTGTGTGTGTGTGTGTGTGTGTGTGTGTGTGTGTGTGTGTGTGTGTGTGTGTGTGTGTGTGTGTGTGTGTGTGTGTGTGTGTGTGTCAGAGAGATCCTGTTCATACGCGCATGTGTGGTTGTATATTATAATATTTCCAAACACATTTTGCTACTGTCTGTTTCTTGATGCGTATATAATTTATTTAATCAAACACTTTTTGCTACAGTCTGTTTCTTGATGTACATAATATATTTCAAATTTATATTTACTTTACCTCAAGATGTTATTTCTCCCTTATTTGGAACATGTTTAGTACTTGAAACATTCCACAAGATTGAAAATTAGAAAGGCTTATGATGGGAGCACTAGGGATCCCGAAACATGTTCCAAATAAGGGAAAAATAACATCTTGAGGTAAAGTAAATATAAACTTTAAATTTATAATTTATTTAATATTTATAAATTCTTTACCTCAAGATGTTTTTTTCCTTATTCGTTACGTGTTTCGGGAATCTTATTGTTCGCATCCTTAGCCTTCCTGATTGTATATATTGTGGAGTACTTGAGTTTTAGCTGGTTGTTGTTATTGGCTCCTGTTGGACAAAATACCAAAAACCATAATATAATATTTTTCATGCTAACAACTCGTTTTTTAACAATGAATGACAATGTTTTTTTCATTTACCAATGAATTCAATCGCAGCGCGATATTTGAATTTTTCCAGTTTTCAAAACACATGTGACATGTACATTTTAAAGAGCTGGTAAAGAATGAATAAATCGACCGACACGGATTTGAAAACCAACAGGTGTTTACATGAAGTATGAATCGTAGAACATATTACAAATTTTAGATCTACCACAGCGCTAAAATTGCGTTTCTCCGCGAACATTTCAACTAACCCTCCTCGTATTTTGAATTTAAAACGAATCCGATTATTGAGGTCTCCATTAAAAATATTGACAACAAAGTTTTAAATAAAACCTTTACTCTGGAAAGATTTTCAAACAAAGTTTTAACAGTCGACATGCAGAGTATTCTCCTTATTTTTATAAGTGCCATTGAGGTTCGGTCATCAAGAAAATAATTCACGAAGAGGACTGCTGATTAAAAGAAAAATGCTTTCACGATGTTTAAAGAATAATATTTAATCATGTAAATTACTTTTTAATTATTTGAGAAAGACGGTGGATCGGAGAATATATAATCATGTGAAAACAGTAATGTTGGTGTTTGAATTGTCTCTCTTCCATTATAAACAAACACATAATGTTTCTTTAAAACAGCTGTATACAAACTTTATAATAATTTCTATAAATTTACGGAAATGTTATTTCAGATAATTTTTGTACGGGTACTAGAATATGTATTGTTACGACGCGGCGGTCGCATTCTGATTGTCGTATGGTTCAATGAAAAACAAAATACAAGACACCAATGAAGTCACTAATCACCTGCTTCAATTTATCACGAATACAGTTTATAATCAACTTGTACGATAATCCGAGCAAACTTTGTCCACACGAAATAATAATGTCAACCAATAGAGTCCCTCCCGCACAATTATTGTAACACTTCGCCACAATAGTTGGAACCTCACTTGAATAAACCGCCACTTGACACACACTGATTAATCGCCCGAAGTAAACTGACTGTCCGTCGCTGGATGCTTATATTTGTACCCCGCTGAAATCCTTTATGGGTGGTTTCTGGTGTCAAGCAAACACCGTATTACAGGCGCTCTAGAATCCACTGGAAACAGTTGAACCAGTCTGGCCTTGAACACAGAGCGCCGACCCGTATGGTCTGGAATAGCCTCGATTGTTGACGCATGACAAGTGTCACGTAATTGTCTTTCACTTGAAAGGATCAGCAATATGACACACACATACACATTACCGCTGGGCTCTGCTGGGATAGCGGAGATACTTGTAGAAGGTTTCTTATTACCTAACAATATTAAGGGGATGCGATTTATAAACAAAAAAAAAAAAAAAAAACACTTATTTTTGTAAAATTTATACAAATGAATATTTAGATCTATCTCTTTAAAATGATGTATAATTTTTAGTTATTTCGTCTGTTTTTTTAACTAAAATAAAAAAAATGATTTTGAAAGTTACCGTCTCACGTACTTTATACGAAACTTTTTGACATCTGGCCATTACATTTTGGATCTGCACTTTTAATTATTTCTTGCTTTTACTATAGATACTGAGGTAATTTTTAAAAATACAATGTATTTTTTTCTTGTGCTACAAATGTAGTAGACATGCCTTTAAATTTGTTCGCGCAATGAGTGGCCCTCGTTGACTATGATTACTGCGGTGAACGCGATCAGTGGGATCGTATAGCACATAGAGTCTTGTAATTTTTCAAATACAACGTAACACATTTTCAAGAATCCCATATAAATATTGACTTGTAACACTGAAATCTAAGGCTAGTATTAGGTTTCTTGCTTTTTAAATTTTTTTTGTATGAAATGACGTGCAAGCCCATTGTCACAACCCCCTGAAGAAGGATCCAGATTTTCTGTTGGGGGTTTCTTTTCTTAGCCGATGTGTTCCAGTTAATTACAGTCGCTGAAAACTCGCCTTTTGACCCTCTCTCGTATGCTAGATAACGTACACACACACACACACACACACACACACACACACACACAATGAACGCAACGTACCCAGGGGCTACGCGACACAACATGTCATCGAGGACGGGGTCAAAAACGTCCTACGTCGCTGACCGATCCCCAACTTTCACAGACAACAATGGACGGCGGGCATCGGACAGCGACGTAGGACGTTTTGACCCCGAATTAAAAAAAAAATCACTGAAATTCTTAATCATTTTCTATAACTTTAAATTCCTATCACCGTCATCATCATCACTACCACAAACCTCAACCGACAGATTTGTCATGGACTTATAAAAAGGTTCTTGATTATAGCTTCCGAGATTGTCCACCACTTACGAAAGCCTGATTAGGAAATCTTTTGATTCTATCAGGTTAAACTGCTGCTGTTGTCACGAGGACACATTGTTACGACAGTCTCGCGGATCGTCGTATGGTACAGTGGAAACAAAATACAAACACCAGTTGAAGTCACTAATTACCAGCTGTAATTAGTCACAAATAACGTGTAATCAACAAGATACACTCATACAATAATTCAAGTAAAATTTGTCCACACGCAATAATAATGTCAACTATTATATTTCTCTACTAATAATTTTATACAAACCACTATGTTGTCTTTGGTATTGACGAGCGCTTTCGGCAGTCAAGCCATCTTCAGGTCATTTACCAACGTTCAATACCAAAGACAACATAGTGGTTTGTATAAAATTACTAGTAGAAATATTTGAGACCACTAACACTCCAATATAACAATATATTATATTTCTGCACTAATTATAAGACAATAATCACTTTTCACTAATCCGCAACAATCGCTTTATCTGTCAGTGTAACAACAACAATATCACCAGGAGGATGGGTACAAGATAGTACCCGAAACATGTTCCTAATATGGAAAAAAGGTATATCTTGAGGTAAATTTATTTACAAATATTAAATGTATTATATATATCAAGAAACGGATTGTAGCAGAAACATATTCTTTTCTTGATATATATAAAGTATTTAAAATTTATAATTATATTACCTCAAAAACATCTTGAGGTAATATAATTATAAATTTTAAATACTTTATATATATTGTAACGGTACATAACCCGGTCCCAATAAAGTAAATCATGAGAATAAAAGTCAGAAGTGGGTAGAACTAAAGCTCGCTCAAAATTTAATTATATCACTCCACATAATAAACAATTCGAGTGGTATATAGTGCGAAGTGAGTTCTAGTGTACCCATTGAGGTGAAAAACCAAAGTGAAATTAATGTATTACTAAACTGTGCTGTATGTTTTGGATAGGATAAAACTATGGAAGTAGTATGTAATAATACTAATTGATTTTTGTAATTTTATTTATTTATTTAATTTATATTGTATGAACCACAATTTGTTATACCCAAGTTAATATTATATTGTTTCAAATAATTATGTTAGATTGTAAGAAAACCCAGGGTTAATTTTAAAAGACATACAAATTTTAACTACCAAAGATAATATAAAATTAAAATAATCCTATGAAGGAAATGACAACAGAAAGTAGTACCGGGTATGAACACTATTCGAGACAAAATAAATAATATATAAATTTATTTAATGATAATAAAATGATAAAATATTTATATACAATGTCATAAAAAAATTAACCAAAACATATTATGTAAATTAAATTAGTAAAGAAACCGGAATGGAAGGGAATTATTTTTCCATAAATAAAATATAAATTTATAATAATCACAAACTGCCTACATAATAAAAATACTATGTGTTGCTAAGAGTGATGAAAAATAACAAGTATTGTTAATAAGATATAAAAATTTTGAACTAAACCGGAGAGTTGAAGAAACGATGCGACAAAAATTATAAAAAATAACCTTTTTTGGACGTTGGAGGAGGCGAAATTCACGCAAGAGTAATAAACAAAGTGAATACTAACTAATTATACCTGAGGAATCCAAATTAAATGGTGTTATACATTAAAAACCCGTGGATGAAACCATTCTGAGGATCCAATATAGTTCGGCCTACTTCCAGTATACAATCAGAAAATACTCTAAACGAAAAGGAAATAATAACGCAAGACGTACCTCATCACAGAATAAAACTTCAATTCAGTAAGGACAACACGGAGCGAGGTAATATAAACATTTTTTCGTAATAAGTCCAGAAGGAAACTCGTTTTTTAACAGTGAAATCGAACAAAAAATATTCATTTTATCATATGTTTCTTTCAAAAGTAAACAAATATATGCTGCTCTCTTACGGCAATTCCGGAAACTGCGTAATATTTGAAAAATAAACAAAATTATTTATTAATTTTTGATATTTGTAAAGCGTAGCAATTATCCATTTCTGACACTCTCATAACACAAAGAATTCACCCTGAACCCTGGGGAATTACTAAGAATTATGTAATAACTGATGTATTTTATTATAGCGTAATATTGGTTAAATAACAACATATATGTTTTGTTCCTTTGACAGATCTATGTTTACTCGGTAAAGTCGATATGATGTTTTTTTTTTAAAAAGATTAATTGTGATACCTATACTTTGGTGGCTGGAGACAAAAGTCAATAATCAATAAAGCAATATTATTAAAAATTAATATTGAATTATAACGTGTTATAATTTATTGTAGTGGGTAGTTAATGAAAATTTCAGCACAACATACAGAAGGAATCGTCACAACAGAGGGGCAATAATGATACTTACTCTCTCTTCTGCATAAGGCTGAACAAATTACCTCCTTGACCCCAAATCACACACTCTCGATGTCTTTTAGATTGAGTAAAACAAGATAAACAAAATTCTTTATTTATACCGTTTAAAACGTCAGTTAGTATAATTCAAAATTGACGCATACTACTTAAGGTATATCATAAAAAATCTAAAAGACCACATCATAAAAGTAGCACGTTACAGAAATGACGCTAACAACGTGGGGCATATAATTTAACTCTACTGTACCTCACTGAGTTACGTTACAGAAATGGCGAACCCAACATTTGGGGCTTGACTTAAGGTGTACGTTTCGCTAGTACCTCACATAAGTAGTACGTTACAATATATATATATATATTCAATCACTTTCTGCTATAGTCCGTTTCTTGATGTATTAGTATATTTAAGGAAGGCTGAGGATGGGTACAAGATGGTACCCGAAACATGTTCCTAATAAGGGAAAAAAACTATATCTTGAGGTAAATTTATTTATAAATATTAAATGTATTATATATATATATATATATATATATATATGGCCCTCAGAAATTCTAGAACAATTTTCCATACTTTTGGCGGCGTGCCAGCATAATTTACGTAGTTACAAGTGCTCGAACAGTCTGGAGAGTTACTAGACAGAGACGCTGCTCCTGCTCGGCAAGCCGAGAAACGTGTAGAACTTTTGCGTAAATGTACCCGACGACTTTTCGAGAGCGTTACGTAACAGCAATAGTAAAAAATATATACAAGTCGTTGTTATAAAGTTTATATATAGCACTTTTCAAAGGAACATTTTTTAATTGCTTATAAAGCAACAGAGGCAATACAAAGAGTACCATTACTGCTTGTACATGAATTGTATATTGCAAGTGTATACACCGGCACAATTTGCGTAGATACATGTGCTCGAACAATCACGAGGCTACGTGATTGCACGGCCTTGACCGAGGCGCTGCACCTGCTCGGCTAGCCGAGAAACGTGTAGAATGACGCTCTCGAAATGTCGGGAGCGTTACGTAATTATCATAGCAAACGCATATTTAGACACGTTGTCATTGCAATTGAAGTTATTTAACTTTTTACGGATGTCGTTGGTGTTTCACCAGACTTTCAACGTATGCTCTGCATCTCCGCGTGGAAATTTCGTTTCGTTGCTTAATTTTTGTTTTGTTCCCCAGTTCTTTCAATCCAAATTATGATCGCATCGAACCAGTTACGTGATTTGTTATTGTGCGTGCGTGAGGGAGTGATAGGTAGGTAGCTATCTATCTATCTAGATAGATAGATAGACAGTAGATAGATAGATAGATAGATAGATAGATAGATAGATATATAGATAGATAGATAGATAGATAGATAGATAGATAGATAGATAGATAGATAGATAGATAGATAGATAGATAGATAGATAGATAGATAGATAGATAGATAGATAGATAGATAGATAGATAGATAGATAGATAGACAGACAGACAGACAGACAGACAGACAGACAGACAGACAGACAGATAGATAGGTAGGTAGGTAGGTAGGTAGGTAGGTAGGTAGGTAGGTAGGTAGGTAGGTAGGTAGGTAGGTAGGTAGATAGATAGATAGATAGATGGATGGATGGATGGACGGATGGATGGATGAGTGGGTAGATGGATGGATGGATGGATGGATGGATGGATGGATGGATGGATGGATGGATAGATAGATAGATAGATAGATAGATAGATAGATAGATAGATAGATAGATAGATAGATAGATAGATAAATAGATAGATAGATAGATAGATAGATAGATAGATAGATAGATAGATAGATAGATGGATGGATGGATGGATGGATGGATGGATGGATGGATGGATGGATAGAAAGATAGACAGATAGATAGAAAGATAGACAGAGATAGTGAGCGGGAGGGGGAGACAGAGAGAAGGAATTAATCAATTCGTACCTTCATTTTTCAAATGGTCAACCTACTCCTTGCCAAATCTTCATCATCTTGTAATTATAATTAGCAGTCTCTGTAATCCCAACTTTGCCGTGTGAACTTGCTGAACTGCTACTTGTCCATTCCAGTCGAGACGTTTCAGTGTTTCCACCAGCTCTCGTAGTTTAGGACTTGAAAATGGTGGAAACACCGAAAGGTCTCATCCGGTACATGACAAGTAGCGGTTCAGCAAGTAAACACGGCAACGTTGGAATTACGATCTTCTCGCGATCTTCTTAACCCTTTATAGGACGAAAATGTTCAACTAGTTTTATTGACCTGATATTTTAGGTCACTAAATATCATAATAATAAAATTATAATTATTGAAAATGAGGATGAAATAATATCCAAGAGTCCATTTAGGAGGAAGATTTCAGCTAAGTGGTCAAGAGGAATTGGTCGTATAATAGTTTGCCAGTAACAATTTTTAAATTTTATATTTTTTATTGGACACAAATAGTACTACAGTAGGTAAACGTGATAAGGATAACACAATATAAACTGTTTTAAGTATACTAGGAACGCTTACTGGTATACTAGTTTACTGCGTGTAAGGTTTTCTCTCCTTATTTAAAACCAGCTCGGTTTACTGACCATGAAAAGCAGAATGGCTACTACAGACATACTCAACTATCATACTATCCAACTGCTAAATTATTATGGCACTAAAAGTTTAGGAGAAAACCTTTTTTATAGCTGGTAAATTATCATACCACCATCCAGTAAAGGGTTAATCACTCCTTGTTTTGAGAGTAACAACACGAACATAAATGACAAGCAAAGATGTTTGGTACAGCAGCTGTCTAAAACGATTATGTGCGTGATAATGTTCAATATTCTAATGCATACATTCATAATAACATATATTTTGGTTATTATGTATTTAGCAGAATAGGCAAAAACACAGAAATAACAGCTATTGAGCGGTAACGCATTCTGTATGGAAATCGCGTACATTGCTTTGTAATCCTTGCTTAGGCTGGGAACAACATTCGAATGCTTGCAGCGACTTTTTAAACAAAAAAAAACTATGTCAGAGAGATTACGATGGATGCGGTTAACGTGAGTTTCAGTGAGCTCTGGCCACAACGAAATCGATTTTGTATTTTATTCGTATCACGAAATTTATTTTAAAAACTTTATATGCCTGGTTTTTGTGTGGTACTGAAAACCTCAATCCTTCTCTATAACTTGTTGCCTTTCTGCAGTTAATATTTATTTGTATTTCTACGACGTTTGTTAACCCATCTGTGTAACCCTGACTGAGCGCGTCTGAACAATAAATTTTTAAATTTATGAAATTTTCTACGAGGGATAGTAGGTCGAATGTATCCCTAGTTGAGGTATAACCAATATGTTTTTTGGGGAACCGATGTCCCCTATGTAGGTTACAACTTAACAATGACGTAATTTTTGAATAGTTTTGCTACTCTAGAAGACCTCGGGTGGGCGGCCAAAACTTCTATAGAAGAAACAATGTCACAAACACCATAAAGCTATAGACCACGATCCAATAGGTTCTTCTCCTTCTTCTTCTTCTTCTTCTTCTTCTTCTTCTTCTTCTTCTTCTTCTTCTTCTTCTTCTTCTTCTTCTTCTTCTTCTTCTTCTTCTTCTTCTTCTTCTCCTTCTGAACTACAAGGATTAGGCATTTGCCTGTTCCGTCCTCACAAACTTACGATCACCGTTTTCGTGGTCTCTTCCTATATCTCTTTTCGCTCTTGGGTTGTAGTTAAGTATTTTTTGGTGTCTCCCACTTCCCATTCTATTTACGTGGTGTTTCCATGTTTCATTATATTCAGTTATTTTTTTATTTATTACATTTAGTTCATTTCGCACGTCTTCATTTACTACTAAATCTCTTCTTGTGCAGCCTTTGGCCCGTCTCAAAAATCAATCTCATTTCTGCTGCCTGTATTTTGCTGTCTCCTTTTTTGGTATTTATCCAACTTTCACTCCCATACATAAGTGCAGGTACAGCCTGGTTTTATAAAATTTAATCCGTGTGTCCTTTTGTGTTTTATTATTTAATGTTCTCTTTATTGTGCCACATATTGCCTGGAACTTATTTATTTTGTTTTCCATGTCATTGTCATAATTGTAGCTTGTGTCGCAGCTTAAGTACGTAAAATTTGATACTTGTTCGATTGGCTTATTGTTGACAATTATTAACGAGATACTTGCCTTGGAAAGCCGTAACTTTCGTCTTATGCAACGAAATTTTAAGATTATATTCTGGACATATTTGATTCAGTCGGTGCACTGCCAGTTGTAATTTATCTTCACTCTCTTTAATTATTATTTTATTGTCAGCAAATAGTAACGTACTCAGGTACGTATGTCAGTCTAGCTGGACTCCAGGATATTCCTTTAATTGCCATTTTTTAAGAACATCATCAATATATATATATATATATATATATATATATATATATATATATTGAAAAGAGTGGGAGACAAGCTTTAATTCTTCTAATAAAACTTAATATTTACTTCTTTTCTTTTTCTTCATCCCTAACAAAGATTAGGCCTTGGACCTGTTCCGGCTTAGAATTTATTTTTCCATTTTCTCTTTTGTCTCCCTGCGCTCCTTCATCCAGCTGGTTTGTATCTACTTGCCGCTTTTAGAAGTCTTCGATGATCCATACGCTCTAGATAGTCCTTCCTATTCTGTGCAATTCTATTTTTTCATTTAACCTGTATATTTCCAACTCTTATCTAATCTCTTAATTTCTAAATCTATCTTGTTTAGAACATCGATCTAAAATGATTAGAATATTTTTCACACATCTTTGACCAATGTTAGAAATTTCATCTCCGCTGGATGTACGCGGATTTTATGTCTCTTTCTCATTATCCATGACTCATTTCCATAAAGAAGCACAGGGTCAGCCATTGCCTTGTAAGACGTGAGCTGAGTATCTTTCCGCGTTTAGTTTTTTAGTGTTCTTCTTGTAGTGCCGCACATCATTTAAACTTCTGTAGTTTATTGTCTATGTCTCTATTGTTCTCATATGATATATTACACCCTAGGTAGTTAAAGTGAGAGATATGTTCAATTCGTTGGTTGGATATCATTATTTTGGATCTTACAGGATTCCTTCCCAGGAAAGCCATCACCTTCGTTTTACTTGTAGAAATTCTTAAGTAATACTAAACTTAACAGCGTAAATGTAGTATTTACGCCTCTGAAAATATTGACAACAAAACTTATAAGAACGTTACACGAAAATGATTTTCCAATAACGTGATGCAGGCTGTTTCCTGATACTTATGCGCATGAAGATATACAGCGACCCGCTGGACACGTAGATGGTTTGAACCACCCAAACCGGTTGCTATTATTTCAAACCGTATGAAGGGGCCTTGTCACCAAGACAGACCGAAACTAGCCCATACGGACAAGCCTCAAACAACTCGGAAAACAATTTTCCAAAAACAGCTTTTAATCAACTAAACGCTGTGATCAGCTTTTAGTCATTTTCTGTGTTGTGAAAATCTAAAATGTAAAATCTAATTTCGCTAAACATCTTATTGATGAAAATCACAACTATACTAATTTTCATACCAACTTGATACCCCTTCACTTTTGTAATAAAGGACGTTACATGAACGCCCTTGAAGAGTTTGAAATATATGGAGCGTATAATAATCCTGTTACCAGGCCACATGTTTCAAATGATCAACTGAACTTTAAATCTAATGTCCTGTATGATACTGCGTTGCGATATTGTCGCGACACGAGTCAAATATGAACCAGTGCGCTGTCGGTTACCGTGCGGTGTACACCGAAAATTGTTGTGTGCGTACTTTGTGTAGTGTAATTGTGTTTTGTGTTATGTGGATTTTAATATTTTTAATATACTGACGACTGTGCCATCGTATGATGGTATGAAGAGACTTTTTTAAATATTCTGAGGATGGGACAAGTGTCCCGAAACATGTCAATTGTATAAAGACATTTACTTAAGCCACAGACGGTGAGTTGCATAGCGTTTAGTTGATTATAAAATACGTGGCTTGGACTATAAGCGGATTTATTCCATTAACAACAGCTTTTAACTGTTGACATGCAAAGCATTATTCTCATTAATACATAGCTCTTTACGTTTTGTCAGAAATTAATTTTCTGGATGTACAATTTATATAAAAACTCAGTCCTTGTTCCTAATTTTGTTAAGTACAATATGTAAATATACATTACTTTTTAATTACTTAAGTCGAGCGGAGGAGCGGTATAATATATACGTTTCATCTGCAAAGCATAATTACAAAGAGAAATATTACGATATAAATTGTCTGCGTCGTTTTAACTGTAAAACAAAATATTTCTTTAAAACCAATTCTGTGCAATAAGTGTGCTTGTGTATACGATTTTTGACGTAACGTTTTTCTACGGTACATAAGCGAAGCTAATGAAATATTCACTGAACATTTCCACTTCAAACAGCAATATGCAGATTAAAACGTCTGTTTATAATGACGGTTTCAACTCTCAAACGGATGAATGTGTATTTCTGTTTTGCATTTTTTCTCTGCCATTAAATTACTGTTTATCTTCAATAATGAATTACGTTACACTGAATTGAATTACACTCAAGCCATTACAGGCGGCACACGTCCCGCGTTTGACCTTTAATTCATTTAAGAAGAAAATTAAAAATTATGTTTTTAACATTGAAAATGTTTATAAGGACGTGTCGCACATTTGAAAACGACCGCTGGTGCGTGATCGAAAATGGGAACCGGTGAGTTTCCATAGAAACTACTTCTTTGTTGTCAATAACGTAGTACACATATAAAACTTCGCTTATGAATGCGACTACATTTAACTTATAATCTGTACATTGGTGAATGAAGAATGAATTTATTGATTGGTGAATGAACATAAATATATATAATTTTTAGATTTATTGATACATTTTCAATGCCCTTCTCTGTGCATTGCATTTGTGCAATGCCTGTACATGTTTTTCTTAAAGATTGTCCACATGATATGTTATGACATCGTGTGTTTTGTGTCCGCGGGCATGCTCCCTCCATGCTTACGTAATCTCTCATGTGTTACATGGAATCTTTAACATAAATTATATATTGCATTAAGCATTAATTATAATGGCATTACGAGATAAGGAGCCAATTAGTAAAAGTAATGATCACTGATCGAATTCTAAAACAGGTGAGCTACTTTAATTATTTGGGAAATAATATTACCTGTGATAGAAATTGTGATATTGTTGTTAAGTTAGGTAAGCTCTAAGCAATCTGTGGAGTAATCAACCGTACTTTTAGAAATAAGGTATGTCAAGATACAAAATTAAGGCAGTCCCTGTACTGTCCTATGACTGTGAATTATGGGCAACAAGCAAAACGCAACACAGTAAAATACAGCCTTTGGATGTGGAATTCATAAGATAGGGTTAAAAATCGTTCTAAACTTTATTGTAGAAGAAATGAGGACGTAAGAGGAGAGTTACAAGTTTTTAGTTTCATTGGAAACTGTTAGGTAAGAACGAAACCTTTGCCTTCTGAGTGTGTTACCCAACAGAGGTTTCAAGTTTTTTTCACTATCTGTCCTTAGACTAATCGCGTTAATCTGAAATAAGATGAGGTTGTTATAACTTGTTTTCTTTAATAGCACTTAACAACACTTCCATAGAGTAATTAGATATTCCAAATAGAGGATTATAATTTGTCCTCAATGTGGGTTAAGGAAGGGTTACACATATTTTTACTAAGTGCACCGATACAAGAATTAGTTACAATAAACATCAATCACAACCTAACGAGAGACGCAGACTTTAACTATGTTTAGTGTTTGTATACTGCAGCAACTTGGAGAAAAGTTTACAGCCAATATTTTTGCTGTTTGCGACTTTTGGGCAAGTAGTGTAAAATTTCAAGATTGTTTTTTATGTTGGTATAACTGTGGTTTTCTGTTTATATGTGTGTGGCAAATGTGGATTGTAAGTTGTTACTGGATAAAGCTTTTGTGTGTTCAGAAAATCTGGAGCAAAAAGATCTTTCTGTCTGGCCTATACAGAATTTTTACAATCGTTGCAGTTTAATTTATATACGCCTGTTTTGTTGTATATGTCTATGTCTTTGTTTGTGTCCTTAATGCGTCTCTTGATGGTATTGTTAGTTCTGTATGCTATTTTGTAAATGTGTTTTCTGAATGTGTTGGCAATTTTGTCTGTGTTAGAGTTGTGGTATGTGAGTGTGATGTATTTGTTTTGTTGTGTGTTACTTGTATTTTGTGTTGTTTTATTGTTTTTATAGGATTTTGCTATGTAATTTGTTTATTAATTCAGGGTTGTATCCGTTTTTTATTGCTATGTATTTTATTGTGTTAAGTTCTTCATTGTAGTCTTGTTTATTTAGTGGTATTTTTGTGAGTCTATGTAGCATATGGTTGAAGGCTGCATGTTTATGTTGTGTTGGATGATTTGATGTGTTGTGTATGACCATGTTAGTTGTGGTTGGTTTTCTGTAGATTTTGTATGTGCGCGTATTGTTTGTTTTGTTGATTGTTAAGTCAATTTGAAATCTACGAGGTACTTTTATACAATACTCCAACTTCGTCGTGCCTGTTTGCTGATCTGCTAAATGTCACGTTCTGGACGATGCCTTTCGGTCTTTCCACCATTTGCAAGTCATAAATCACGACAAAAAATACCCCGATAAAACCCGTATATATATTGTAACGTTACATAACCCGGTCCCAATAAATTAACTCATGATAATATAAAGGTCAGAAATGGGTAACCTGTAACTAGCTCTAAATTAAAGTATATCATTAAAAATGATAAACAATTCGAGTGATATACGGTGCAAAGTGAGTTATAGTGTACCCATTGAGGTAAAAAATGAAAATGGAGGTAACTTATTACCAAACTGTGCTGTGTGTTTGGAAATTATAAAACTATGAGAGTATGCTATAATACTAATAACTGATTTTGTAATTTTATTTATTTATTGTAATATTTATATTGTATGGACAACCAATTGTTATACGTAATTTAATGTTATATTTTTTAAAATATTTGTGTTGTAATATAGGATAACCCAGGGTTAGTTCGTTTTAAAAAACATAAAAATTTAAATATAAAAGGATAATAAAAAATTAAAATAATACTAGGAGGGAGATGGCAACAGGAAGTAGTGCAGTGTAGTAATACTACGAGAGACTAATAAATAATATATATAAATTTATTTAAAGATAATAAAATTATCAAATATTTATATACAAGGTCATAAGAAAATGAACAAAAACTTATTATGTAAACAAAACTAATAAAGAAACCGGAATGGAAAAGAATTATTTTTCAATAAATAAAATATAAATTTATAATAATTACAAACTTCCTGTATAATAAAAATACGATGGGTTACTAAGAGTGACAAAAAAATAACAAGTATTGTTAATTAGAAAATGTCGAAATAAAACCATAGAGTTGCGGAAATGATGCTACTACAATTATAATAAAAATAACCTTTTTTGGAACTTTAGAGGAGTGGAAAATAACACAAAATTAACAAGCAACATGACCACTATATAATCATCCATACTTTATCAAAATTAAATGGTTGTACTCCTTAATAAACAGTTAAAGAAAACCTTCTGATGATTCAACCTGGTGTCGCCATAGTCCTAGTTGACGATCGAAAAATGCACCAAACAGTAAGGAAATTATAACGCAAGACGGACCTCACCAGATAAAAAAGCTTCATTCCAGTAAGAACCCTACGGAGCGAGGTAATATAAACATTTTGTTTAATAGTTCAAGAAGAAAACGCATTCCGAACGTTGATAAAGAACACAAAATAGTTAGTTAATCATATGTTTTTTTAAGTAAACAAAAGCACGCTGCACTCTTACGGACATTCCTGGAACTACATACGACACGAAAAAATAAACAAATTTATTTAACATTTTTCCGGTATTTGTAAAGCTTAGTTATTATCCATTTCTGACATTCTCGTAACTAAAAGAACTTACCCTGAACCCTGGGGAATTATTAAGAATTATATATTAATTGATGTTTTTAAATAGAATAAAATTTGGTAAATAAAACCATACCTGTTTTTTTCTTTAGACAATTCTATGTTTGCTCGGTAAAGTCGAGATTATGATTTATTTAAAGAAAGATCAATTGTGATACTTGTATTTGGTGGCAGGAAACAAAAACCAATAATATAAATAAATAATATTATTGAAAAATAATCTTGAATAATAAAGTGTGTTATAATTTTTTTGTAGTGGGTAATTGTTATAATTTTCAGCACAAAAAACAGAAGAAATCGACACATCGGATCAGATTTTGCTATAGTGTAGGCTGGTTGAATTAAGCGTAGAAACTTATCACACCATCAGCTGATTTAAATCATAGCGAACAACTTGAAAAAATCCTGAATCGTCTAAACCAAGTGCAAATAATTGGTACTTACTCTCTCTTCTTCATAAGGCTGAACAACTTCCCTCCTTGACCCCAAATCACACACTCTCGATTTCTGTTTAGATTGAGTAACATTAAATAAAATATTTTATTTATTATTTTAAAAAAAAGGAAAAATATTTTATTAAAACTTCAGTTATTATAATTCAGAAGTGACGCATACTGCGTGAGGCATATAATATAACTCTATAGTATCTCACATTAAGCGGTACGTTATAGATTTGGCGAACCCAACATTTGGGGCTTGATTCAGACTGACGTTTCGCTAAATAACACCTCAAAAGCGGTACGTTACAGATTTGGCGTACAACTGTGGGACTGAATTAACGAAAACTGAAATTGCAATACACTAGTAAGTGGTGGACGCCTCACATTAAGCGGTACGTTACAATATATACACCCGTCAATCTGCCTTCACAAGTCAAATTTGTAAACACATTTCATACAATAATTCAAGTTAAATATGCCCACACGCAGTTATAATGTCAACTTTTGGAGTTCCGTACTAATTATTACACAATAGCCACTTTCCACTAATCCGCAACAATCACTTGATCCGCACTCTACAACACGTA
The DNA here is from genome assembly GCA_034769895.1 of Magicicada septendecula. Classification (NCBI taxonomy): domain Eukaryota; kingdom Metazoa; phylum Arthropoda; class Insecta; order Hemiptera; family Cicadidae; genus Magicicada; species Magicicada septendecula. The sequence goes on along the minus strand of CM068368.1, from coordinate 883,934,399 downwards.
AGGTGTAATGAACGTCTAAGCCGGCCCCTGTTACGTATATAGGTCCCGCAGATGTTCCAGAATAATTTTACAATCTTCTGGTGGTGTGCCGCCATCATTTGCGTAGTCACAAGAGCGTAACAAGATCTTTCGTGAACGTTACCTAATTCGCGTAACAGTACTATCACTTATATAGTTGTGAAAATATGATATGTAATGTCGCAACATAATGGCAACGTATGCTAAAAAAGTAAACTCAACTTACTAACGCTGCAATCTGATTGGTCCATACTGTCGTTATTGTAAACTGCCGTTTAATTGACAATGTATTATTTCATAAAATGCTTCCGGCTTTTTTATCCTTTTGGCCGATACAGTGTTCCCTTCTTTGGTCTTTTCCCATATTGATAATCATCAGTATTTCTCTTTTAGTGAATTCTTTTATGATTTTATTATTCAAAAATGAAACTCCTTTTTCGCATAATGTTCCATAAGATACTGCTTACACGACCAAGATCCTGCACAGGCTACGAAAAAAAAACCTGTTTTTCAATGTTATTAGAAATTTCTACTCGTAATTTTGTACAAACCACTATGTTATCTTTAGTATTAACGAGCGCTTTCGGCAGTCAAACCATCTTCATGTCACTTACCAACAAAACCTGGCGTTGGGATAAAACCTGTGACTTTATAATGTGTATTTCAAAAGAGAGGTTTAATTTCTCTCTGTCCTTAAACAACTCATGTTAATCTAAAATTTGATGATATTGTTAAAATTAATTGACTTTTAAAATCATTAAGAATATTTCCAGATAGCAATTAGACATTCCAAGAGAAACTTATAATTTGTCCTCAATATGTGGGTAAGGAAAGGGTACACCTCGCCTTGCTAAGTACACCTGTGCAAGAATTAGTTACGATAAACATCAATCAGTACCTAATGAGAGACGCAGACTTTAACTATGTTTAGTGTTTGTTTAGTACAGCAACTTGGAGAAAAGTTAACAGGCGATATTAGTTGAGCTCCAGCGAGCGCCAGAGAACAGTCTCGTCGCGACCGTCGGGTAGAAAACTTGTGGCTGTACACAACATCGTGGCCTAATTAAAACCTCTTACTGCAGAGAAATTAACATCATCATGCTGATGGCGGTGTAGGCAACTTTAGCGAACAGTGGAGTAAACAGCACCAGCTGAGAAGAAACTTAATTAAATTAGACTTTATTGATCGAGTGGCTTTGTACCGACACCTGTGTACATCGAGGTGTTCTGCTGGTTCTCGGGGAGCGCCACGCAATTACTACAAACACATTATTGTATCAGAAAGTTCAAAACGTTATCCTTCTAGATGAGGCAGTATTATATAATACTCATTTTATGTTACTTTACATTCTACACGTCAACTAAGTGCCTATATCTACAAGCGCGCGCACGCGTGTGTGTTGTGTCTTCTTCTTCTTCTGACAGTTCCTATCCGTTTCGGATGTTGGATGTCGTACAGATTACTTGAACTTTCTGTACTGAATAAATCAGTTGCATTTATGCCAAAAACCAGGCCCTTAAATTTCTCAGCCATGATATTTTCGGTTGCCCAACTCCTCTCTTTCCAAGTACTTTTCCCTGTAGTATGGACTCCAATAAGCAAAATCCCTGTTCATTTCTCATGAGATGTCCCAGATACTCAAGCTTTATTATCTTCACTGTGTTAATAATTTCCCTTTCTTTCTTCATCATTCTAAGAACTTCAACATTAGTTAGGCCTATATGTGCTGTCCATGAAATGCTCAGTATTCTACGGTAAAGCCACATTCCGAAAGGTTCCAACTTTTTAGTTGTGGTTTCAGTCAAAGTCCAAGATTCTACACCGTAGAAGAGGACCGTGAATACGTAGCAGCGTATATGTCGTATGGTGTTAAATATTATAACATTATTCAATATAATTTGTATCTATATTAAATTTTTTACAAAATTAATGAAAGTTTTAATAAATAAATTAAATTAAAACAAAAATAAACTATAAATATTTGTTAGTTTATATACTAACATAGAATTATTTCAATTGTTGTTGATTTATTTACAAACCTCTGATAATGCTGATGAACAGTTTGAAATTAAACCACTAAACCTGGAAATAGTGAATCAGTTTAAATATTTGGGATGTTGGATGGCAGAAAACAATAAAGAAATAAATGAAATAAGGAAAAGGAACAGGCCGAAAATAGATCATATGCTTCGTTGACATCTATATTCAAGACACGGAATATCCACCATCAGTCCAAGGTCACATTATGTAAAGTTATGATGAGACCGGTGATAACATATGGCAGCGAGACTTGGACTCTGAACAAAGAAGCCGCTAACATAGTCAATACCTTTGGACGGAGAATATTGAGGAGAATATATGAACTAATCCAAGTAAACGGGACACAGAGAATGCGTCACAATGAGGATCTCTACAAGCTGTATAATGACTATGATCTGGCCACCAACATCCAACTGCATAGATTGCAATGGGCAGGACATATCATTAGGATGGAAGACAACCGAATACATAGGAAGGTACTGTTTAGTCAGATCGAGGGTAGAATGCCTGTCGGAGGATTCAAGACACGCTGGATTGATGCAGTGGCGAGGGATGCTGATAATTTACTTAAAATGAAACGGTGGACATCGAACGCCAAGGACAGGGAAAAATGGAGGCGGATAATTATGGAAGCCAAGGATCGACTTCGAACTGTGACGTCACAGAAGAAGAAGAAGAAGAAGAAGAAGAAGAAGAAGAAGAAGAAGAAGAAGAAGAAGAAGAAGAAGAAGAAGAAGAAGAAGAAGAAGAAGAAGAAGAAGAAGAAGAAGAAGAAAATGCTGATGTGTTTCAGTAAAACGTGCGTCAGGTATTGAAACGAGAAAACGTAATGCACTATTTGTAGAAGAAACTATATTGAATAATGTCACAATATTATATAATTGCTGCAAGAAACTTTGAGTTAAGTGTATAGAAAATGACGAATATGCCTACATGTCGTAGCAGGTTTTTGTGCACATCTGTTTATGTGATTTTTATATTGCCGACGTTTCTTCCCGTAATCCCATGACACTTTCGAGGCATGCTAATGTTGACTTAACTACGGCGCGCTTTTTATATCTTGCTTCCCTTGTGACCGTTGCCGTGGGAGGGTTTGTGCGTAGCAGTGAGTGTGTTGTGGCCATGTGTTGTCTGATAATTTGAGAACTGTCAGTTAGGAATTTTCAAGCTGTCGCTAATTTAGTATATTCATTTCTGTCGTTGACCGCCGCCTCCCACTTCAGATAGATCTCTATGTCTTCCCTGTACTGTCTGATTTTCTTAGTGTTAGTTTCAGCCAAGATTTTGTATGTTTGAAATTGATTGTGTGCCCTGTTTCTTCGGTGTGTTTTGTCAGACAGGGATGCGTTGCCTTTCTGTTTTGTTACCGACAATTCGTGTTCGCTGACGCGTTGACGGATATTTCTTCCAGAGTGGCCGACATAAAATCGGTCGCAGTTTTTGCATGGCGTTTGGTATGGATGTTGTCCCTCTACACACACCTACATGCATGGTATGCACACACACACACACACACACACACACACACACACACACACACACACACACACACACACACACACACACGCACACACACACACACACACACACACACACACACACACACACACACACACACACACACACACACACACACATTATAATATGTATATATACGCGCTTTAGTGTGTGTGTGTGTGTGTGTGTGTGTGTGTGTGTGTGTGTGTGTGTGTGTGTGTGTGTGTGTGTGTGTGTGTGTGTGTGTGTGTGTGTGTGTGTGTGTGTGTGTGTGTGTGTGTGTGTGTGTGTGTTGGCTAGTTTAGATATACTTAAAGAAGTAATGGAGCATTTAAAATGCGACGAACCGATACAGTAAGCCTTGGAAAGATATTTCCGAAAACAACAAACAGACATTAACGCCTAATAATGCGGCCAAATGTTCACGAGGGTAAAAAAAAGGGGATAGGGGGGTATGAATGTGATGTTATCGAGGTAATGCGGAGAAACACCCCTAAAAGTGGAATCTCTACCCTATATCTGAGCTGCTCACCCCCAGACTGCAGTGCGAGTGGAGTCTGGGGGATGAATAGTGCTTCCCCCCCATTAACGTGTATATGCATATACATACAAGCAGCATCTGGCTTAATATACCGCACTTGTTATATCCTTGTTATTGAAACGGGTGTTAGTAAATAAGCTGAAATATACAAATAGAGGATTATTATTAATAATAAACAAAACTTTTCTTACAAGAATTTTTTTGTATTTTAAAATATTTACAGTGTTTAAATACTATCAGAAAATATATAATATATTCTTGTAAGAAAAGTTTTATTTATTAATAATAATAATAATAATAATAACAATAATAATAATAATAATAAATATATATAACAATGATGTGAGCAAATATGAATGTATTAAAAGAATGAATCATAACACAATGGACAATATCATAAAAACGCAAGTACAGTTATTGGGAAAACAGGTTTAAAAGTGTTAAAAAACAGAATTTATCTCGAACATTCGAACATTCAAAATTGAAAAAAAAACAGATTGATTTTAAAAACAGTAAAATAAATAATGATCCAAAATGTAAATACCCTGGAGAATTTATAACAGCAACAGAAATAGAAGGTAAGATGGAAATGACATACCCTCTAACAGAAGTCCATAAGTAGAAACGCAAAAAAAAAAAAAAAACATTACTAAACTTCATTATTTCATAAAGCTTTATATGCATGTCAATGCTTTGGAGACTTTTCCGCCGAAAAACTGTGTAAATCAGAAGAGAAATTATTTAGAAAAGACATTGCAATATATAAAGAACAAAATACAACACAAACATTTTAGGATGGTACAAAGAAATACAGTCAGATTTAGATCTCATCGTAAATATAGGCAAAAACAATAAGAATGTAGAAAAAAAGTTATTAAAGAAATATCATTATCGTCATCGTCTGTACAACACGCCACAGTCAAAGTGCTGCCAATTCCGCCTTCAAAATCCTCCAGCCATCTCTTCCTGGGTCTATCCACACTCCTGTGTCCTGTAGGTTTGTATTTCCAGAATTGTTTGGCCAGTCTGGAATCTGACATTTTTCCTACGTGTTCTTTCAACCGTTGTTTGTAACCTTGTAATTTTAATTGAAGTTAACAACCTGTAACTCTTCCTTTATGGCCTCATTTCCTATACGGTTAAGTTTAAAACAACTCTTAAGAATTCCACTTTTTAGTGTATACTCGATATATTGTGTATTTCACTGTAGTGTATTTTAATAATTTGTTTTTTCGTTATTGTCCATAATTCACACTCATAGAATAGTTCAGGGAATATCATAACTTGTAAAACTTTAATTTTTCATCTTGGCAAATCTTGTTTCTAAAATTACGGTTGATTGTCCCACAGATCGTCTTAAACTTACCTTACTTAACATCAAGAACATAACTCTTATCAATGCCAATATCATTTTCCAAATATTTAAATTGGCTCAGCAGTTCTCCAATTCAATCTGTAATCATTATTTTTGTTCTTATTGGTTCCTTGCCTCGAAATGCCTTCATCTTTGTTTTTTTTTAAGTGCAGATTTTCAACAAGTTTAGTGTAGAATTCGGTCAAGTTTAGGACAACTTTTAACAACTTTCAAGATTGGGACTTCCGAGGTTTGTATTTTACTCTCTTGTTTTTTGTTGTTGTCCACAATTCACATCCATAGGACAGTACAGGGACTGGCATAACTTGGTAGAACTTTAATTCTGTATATTGGCATACCTTGTTTCTAAAAATACGGTTGATTGTCCCACAGATCGTCTAAAACTTACTTAACCTAACATCAATATCATAATTCCTATCTTAGCCAATACCATTTACAGAGAAACAATATAGAAATTTAATCTGAAAGAAAAAATTAGGAGACAAAGAAGGCGAGGTGAAATCGTAGAAGAGAAATCATCAGACCACTGGAAAAGAAAATATAGTGATCGGAAGAAAACAATCTCATGATGATAATATTTAACATTTATAAAATTTGTCGACTGTATGTAGTTTTTATTAAAGAGAAAAGTAGGTTCTTTTAAATTATTCCGAGTCTCGAAAGCCGAGCTGAAATTTTATTTGTAAACGCAAGTTTGACGGGAATGACTAACAATGATGGTAAGAAAACACTTAAGTCGAAGAATTATTTTGTATTCTATTAATAACTCCAAATGTAAATATAATTAAAATACAAAAATTAATAATTTAAATAAACTCATTTGAAAGTGATAAAATACGGCATGGATTATTGAAATGGTTCTGCGCCAAGTACAAGTTGCAAGTACAGTATTATAAAATTAATACACTTCAGTCCATGTACCCAAAGCAGGCACATCATTTTATACACCTGCTAGATCGTAGGATTTTTGTGTCGTTCGTTGCGTTAAGTATATGTGGTTGTACAATAAACGTATTTTTAAATATAGGAATGAGACGTTGATGACATGAAATAATTAATTAAAGCATAATATAAAAGAATCAATTAACGTTTTATTAAATATTGCAACGAAAACTAATTGATTATTAAAATTTGAAATTAGAAAATTAAAAATATTCTCTTGTATAAGGTTACACTCTGTAAAACATAACATACAAAGGCTATTCAGCACACATTAATAACATATGATCTTAAATATCTAAACATATATGGTAAAAAAATTATAAAATTCTTTTATATTGCATGGGTTCTTAAAAATTTGTTCAAACCGAACGTTACGGAGGACATCTTCAGCGGTAACGCTCGCGGCAGATGAAATCTAATCTCCGTAGCAGCCTTAACTTATGAAAAAAAGTTTCAGGAAAATTAAAAGTATCTGTAGGACTAAACCAAGTATCATGTGTTAAATTCAAGTATTAATAAATTGTTCAACCAAGAGCCAAGCGATTATTCGATTACTGTAATTAATATACTTGTATTTTAAAACCGTAATGCAAAATTTAGATTTATGCATACTTTAACTTAAGCCGATCTAGCAAATTTATAAAGAACAGAAAATAGAAATAAAAAAATGTAGGAAAGTATTGTGGAGAGTTTAGAAAGGAAAATTCCTGGGGGAAAACGCTAGCGCCTAAAATCCTCAGTCAAGGCCGTACAGAGACTGGTTGACGGTTCATGTGAAATGAAAAAATAAATACATGTATCAGCGAAGAGCCACAAGCTATACAAAAAGGGATTAAGTCTTGACTACCACAAACATACATAGACATATACAGTTTATAAAACTTATATTTACGCTTTACGAATAAAATACAAAACCTATTTCGTCGCGGTAGTCAGTCGATGTATTTCAATTCACATTAACCGCACTCATCAATATCTCTGGTAAAACAGTTTTTCTTTATTTTTTTTTTTTAAATAATCAATCCAGGCATTGGCATATTTGTTGTGATGTTGGCAGCGACAGAGTAGGAATTACAAATTGATGTACGCGATTTCGATACCGACTGCATTCTCTCGCGCGCGCATTAATTGTTATTTCCATATTTTATGTATTCCAACGATTTTGCATTATTAATGTAGCTAATAGAATGTCCAACGTGTGTATTGTCTGCCGTATAATCGTTTCCGACAGTTATTTTACTAAATTATTGTGTTTGCCATTGATTTGCGAAGAATTATATTTTGGAAAAAGCTTATTTCCGCAATCTATTTTGAATAATGGTCATTGTGTTGGATTCGTACGATATAAGCGTCGAATATTATGTACTATATCTACACACATGCTTACACTCTCGCACACGCACACGCACACGAACAAACGCGTGCGCGTATATATCCTTTTTTTCTTCTTAACAAGACGATCGGTTGTTCATATCTAGTTTCTCTGAGACGTCTACTATTTATTCGACAGGGGTAGCAATGAACCGATCTTGTAGCCTCCCATACTGCACCTTTCTTTCAAGGTCACGGAACACTGCAGCAGATGATTCCCAGTAATAGTTCTTCGTCTTTTCATTGTTTTGTTCTACAGCTAACGCATTGCCACGAATGTCTCAGTTGCCAGGTATCTACGCAGAACAAATATAGGTGTATGTTAAGATTTAAAAAAGTTAACTTGATAATAATATTATTACGACTGTCTCACTGATCGTGGAAACAAATGGAGATTATGTCACTAATAACCAGCTTTAATTAAACACAGATAACAATTTGTAATTAACAACATACCCTTGTACAGTGTATGTACTTTATTACTTTATTAATTCTAGTAAAGTACAGTAATAATTTAATAAACCGAAAACCAGCACAGTTAAATGAAAATACAGAGGTGTGAAAATTATTAGAATAATTGTGATCTTTTTTTGGTTTCTACTTTTAAGTAAAAGCAATATTTCATGGCATATATCTTTTCAGTTGTTGATATAATTCATTTTTCATTTCATAAGAATGATTTGGTGTACTTATTATTTAATTTTGAGTGGTATCGACGTGTTTAGAAAAAATTGTCAGAAATATGTCATGTTGCCATCACTGAATAGAGAAATCAGCTATTTAACAGACTATTTTCAAAGTGAGGTTATGTTATGTTTTAGTGTTGTATCATTATTTCATGTTGCTACAGGTTACCAGAAAACTTTTTATGTAATTATTGCAGTTTTAGCGTAAATTTACACAACTTTTTAAGTTAAATATTATACTCTGCAGAACTTTGTGAGTGTTTTGTTAGGAATTTTTTGGACAATGAGCAAGACAAGTGATCTTTCTCCTAAAAAAGTGGCTCTAGCCAAGTGTGTTTTGCAAGAAAAACGATATACATAAGGAGAAATAGCAGATAGGTTAAATATTTCGCAAACATCTGTGTGGAGATTGAAGTAGTCTTTAGACTCTGGCTGTGAGTATGCACCCTTTCGTGTAGGAAAATGTGGTCGGAAGAATACATTTATCCCAAGAACAGAGAGGAAACTAATTCAAATTGCTAAGAAAAAAGAAGAGCCACCAGCAAAGACTTCAAAATGAGTATGGAGCAATATGGGGTGAATGTTTGTGATTCTTCTATATGTCGAAGATTGATCGCTGCTGGACTACCTGCACGCCGTCCTCGAAAGAAGGCTAAAATCACCCCTGGTCTGGCAAAGAAGAGGCTTGCTTTACCAAAAGAAGTAATATAACAATTCGGAAACGACTGGAGCAAGGTAAGAAATACGAAGTTTCCTTTAATTAATCAGTAAATTTGAAGTTTCATTTTTTCCTAAAAACATCAAAGTTTATCAATAAGTACTGACTAAAATTTTAACAGCACAGCTGCCTTAGGTAGTTTATACTGTACTGAAGGATATTTTTATCTTTCAGGTTTGTTTTTCTAATGAATCCGTGTTTGCAATATTGGAAGAAAGCAGCCAGTACGTAAGGAGAAGTGCTGATGAAGAATTCTCACCCCAATGCGTAGCACAAACGGTCAAACATCCTACACAGGTGATCGTTTGGTGTGTAATGTCAGCTCAAAGTACAGGACGTTTATACATTGTGGAGGGTATGATGAACCAGCGTCAGCACAATAAAGTACTTGAAAATAGGTTATTACCACAATTGAAGGACTGGTTCCCAAATAATGACTTCGTATTCATGCATGGAGGTGCACCGTGCCATAAAGCAAAGTCTGTTACAAAGTTTTTAAGTGAAAACAATATAAAACCCCGCCATGACCTGGAAATAGTCCAGATATGATCCCTATAGAGAACCTTTGGTCCATTGTGAAGAGGAGACTGAAAAAAATTACCATTACAACAAATGTCTATCTTATAGCGAAACTTATTAAAATTTGGCACCATGATGATGAAATCAAAGACTCTTGTAAGAAACTTTTGGAAAGCATGCCAAAACGCATTGAATCTTTCATAAAGAACCAGGGAATGCATACTAAATACTAAATGTGTCATTATTTTTTACATAAAGGAATATTTCATTGATGTTACATGTTTTTTTTTAATTTCCAATTATTCTAATCAGTTTTAACATATTATTACATATTTTACTTAAAAGTTGTGAAACTTTACGTTAAAACTGCAAAAATTGCACAGAAAGTCTCCTGGTAACCTGTAACAACATGAAATAATGGTACAACACCAAAACATAATATATCCTCACTTTGAAAATCGTCTGTCAACCAGCTGATTTCTCTATTCAGTGATGGCAACATGACATATTTCTGAAAAATGTTTTCTAAATACGTTGAAACCACTCAAAATTAAAAAATATATGCACTAAATCATTCTTAAGAGATGAAAAATGAATTATATCACCAAATAAAAAGATATATTCCATAAAAAACTGCTTTTACTTAAAAGTAGAAACTAAGAAAATAAAAAAAATCACAATTATTCTAATAATTTTCACACCTCTGTAGGCTTGAAGGTGAGGAAGAAATTCTTACTGACCTAGAAATCCTCTGTGTGCAGTGTCGCGTTATATCAAAGCGAGTAATGAGCAGTATGGGAGTGAGGTGCTTCCTAAATACAGAGAAGATTGACGTTACGTAAATTAATTGTAAAGAAGAAGAACTCAGCTGACTGAACATAAATTGAGACACGTAGCCTGACTAAAAGAATCATAGCAGGCAAAATAGAGAGAGAAAGCTATACGGAAAGGTTACGCTTAGAATTCGTGATTTAATACATTGGAGGCATAAACTGTCATTCTTACATCGCATTAATAAGGAAGTTAAAGAATAAGGAGAGCTAAAACAGTAAGGAGAGCTACTGCTAACTGGCCTGGGGACTGTGAACTAAAAAGAAGGAAGAGTGTCGACTACTCAGTCTCATGCGTATTGTTATCCGTAGGTCTATACTGTTACAACAATCACAAGGTTCGTGACCTTAAAAAGAGTGGAATAACATTGAAGATCATAAAAATAGATCTACATTTTTATTAACACTGTTTAAAACTAACTCATATTAAACCAATTTTACTTATGCAATAGTCAAAAACTTCACTACACACGAGCGACAATTCTAATCGTCAAGTTGAATAATTACAATAGAATCTAGTAAAACTCATCATCGTCTTAATAACACGGCATAGAAAAGGCGCTGCCTTTTCCGCCTTCACAGTCTTCTAGCCATCTCTTCCTTGGTCTACTCACAAACCTGTGCCCTATAAGCTTGTATTTCCAGACTTGTTTGGCCAGACTGGAATATGACATTCTTTCTAAGGTTTCTTTCATCCGTTGCTTGTAATCTTTCAATTTTTCATTCAATGTAAAACTTGTATCTCTTTTCTCTTATACGGTCAAGTTTAGAACACATTTTAACTCTTCTTAAGAATGCCATTTCTGACGCCTGTATTTTATTGTCTTGGCCTTTGCTTGTTGCCCTTAATTCAAGGGCAACAAGGACCCATAATACAAGGACTGCCATTAGTTTGCAACAGTTTAGTCTTGTATCTATACGTACCTTGTTTATAAAAATACGGTTGATTGTCTCACAGATCGTCTGGAACATACTTATCTTAACATAAATATCATAATTCCTATCATATCTTATTATAGTACAAGTAAAAATTGAAATATTTTAAACGCATAAATGTTAAAAGTTAATTACTTTAACTACTTCAAAGTCGTATAAAATGAGATTTATGGTTCCTTAAAAGTTAATTACTTTAACTACTTCAAAGTCGTATAAAATGAGATTTATGGTTCCATGATAAAAATCGTGTGGAGAAACTAAATAAAATAAAACAGCTTTCAACTACATGCTCCATAGGCTCACGTCAATACCCCTAAACACACATGACTACCAAGATGAATTAAACACAATTAAATACATAGCAGTCAAAAACGGATACAACCCCGAATTAATAAATAAACTACACAAACGAATCCTCAACACAAAAAGTAAAACACATCTGACCAACAGCACACAACCCAGTAAATACATAACACTTACATACTACAATTCCAATACACATAAAATTGCAAACACATTTAGGAAACAAAATTATAAAGTAGCCTACAGAACCAACAACACCATTAGAAAACACATAAACAATACTAACAAAGACATTGACACATACAGCAAAACAGGGGTTTATAAATTAAATTGTAATGATTGCCAACAATTCTACATCGGCCAGACGGGAAGATCTTTTTCTTCCAGGTTTTCTGAACATTTAAAAGCCCTCACCACAAACTACATACATTCCACATTTGCCACACATTTACATAACGAAAACCACAGTTACACAAACATAGAACACAACATGGAAATATTACACTACTTACCTAAAAGTAGAAAACTAAACACAGCTGAACAATTTGAAATATACAGATATCACACACTACAACCAAACAACATATTAAATGAACAGATACATTACAAATCACATACACTATTTGACACACTGATCCACACACATAATTCGAACCTCAGCGCCAATCCCTTCCCACCATCAACCCCCACCACACACTTCATTCCGTAACGGTTATTCTGTAATCGACGGTTAGTATTAAACCCAGTGAAGAAGAGAAACAACATCTCGAAACGTTTGGGAAGTGACAACAGTAAGTTCATAAGTGAAAGTATTATATATATTATTAAAAAAAAAACAGTTCGACTACACAGTAGCACGTGGATTGTTATGCATGGAGTGTATTGTTACAACAATTGCATGGATCGCGACCTTAAAAACGAACCGTGGACTGACTGATTATACAGCAGAAAAATACGATACAACCTTTTTCTAACACTGTTCTAAAACTAACTCATATTAAAACAATTGTGATGAGTAAACCTTCTGTTCGGACTGCTTCCATAGTAATACTTTTCTTGGTGGACGTTTCGATACCGAGAATCTGCGTCCGTCCTCACAAGGTGTGAGTAGCGGTTGAAAGGCTCTTTTAAAATTCCTAAAACAACAGCAGGTCTAAAACTCACCACACAGAAACAACAATTCGATCATCAAGTTGAATACAATACATTGTATTAAAAATTAAAAGATGGATATTTTAACGGGTAAATGTTAAACGTTAACTGTGCTCTCTAACTGCTTCAAAGTCATGTCAAATACGATTTACGGTTTCATGTTAAAAATCGTGTGGACAAACTGTTTAAAAAAAGACAAAAAAAAAAAACAGAACGTTTAGTTTTCATCTCATCAAAGAGCCAAACCCAGCAAGCTGGCGTATGCACCCTTTAATCGCTGAGTACAGTTTGTTACAGCGTAGTGTTTCACGTTTAACGAAGACGGTAATTTGATGACAGAGATAAACGCTAAACTCTCACATTTATCCGTTTGTTTGAGAGTTTTAAACCATCGTCATCATGCAACAGGGACTCTAATCTACATATTGCCGTTTCAAATGGATATATTCAGTGAATATTTCATTATCTTTGTTTGTACTGTAGTAAAATTATCATCTCAAAAAAACCTCTATCCGCAAAATGGAATTGTGAAGAGCGATTTTATAAAGAAACATTATTTATGTTTGTATTACAAAAGTGACGCAGACAATTTAAACTGTAATATTTCTCTTTGCGATTTACCCGCGCAGCTAAACTGGATAATGTACGCTGCGCTGTCCGTTTGAAAAATTAAAAAATAATTTACATATTTAAATATTATACAACAAAATATTAGAAATGGAGAGAAGCTTTCTACTTAATTGTCATAACTGAGCATTACTGACTGACCGAGTGGCAGACAAGTGCTGTATACTGTAAATGGGGAGAATACACTGCATGTTGACTGTTTAATATATTTTGCGATATGGTCGTCTTGCTTTACAGGGGTTTTACGCTAGTTTCATCTTTGACGAACTTACTCTAACCATCTACTTAATGTGTCCGCACCACTAGAGCTGGGATTTTTATTTGTCTCAATAAACGGGCCTAAAGGCTAACTATTTGTTTCAAAATTTTATTCAAACAATATTAATAAAGTAAAATTTGTAATGTCGCCTTTTTTTGTTAATGACCAAATATTTAAATATAATTAATTCACTACCTACTCGGAACACAAAGTTTTTTTATAGGTAAAAACGTAAAATTTTTACTTTATAGCCTGAACCGATTTTTGCTTTTAAAAAGCTTCTTGAGAGGCTGCCGCTGGGAGCGCTGTCCGTCTTGTTGTTGGCGACGGTATCGACTTTTGAAAGATCGATATTATGTGTGTGGGGTGTGATATGTTCGAATAATGCGTGTGATTTGAATTGTGTCTGTTCTTTAAGAATCGTATACAAAACTACTAACGAAACAGAACACACACTATCAGAAATCAGAACACGCGCACAAAGCCCAAAACAAATTCGATCTACCTGGTGTCTACAAACTAAATTGCTCAGATTGCAACAAATTCTACATACGCCAGACAGGACGTAGCTTCAAGCAAAGATACATTGAACACACAGAGGCACTACACTCCACTACAGAATCCACCATTGCAAATCACCTCATTGAAGCAAACCACACATACAAAAACATCGACAATAACATGGACATTGATCACATACACACAAAAGGCCGAAAACTAGACACTCTAGAACAATTGGAAATATACAAACACACGAAAACACAAAAAACGAAATCCTAAACGAACAGACACAATTCAAATCACACACGTAAATCGAACATATCACACCCCACACACACAATATCGATCTTTCAAAAGTCGATACCGTCGTCAACAAGACGGACAGTGCGCCCAACGGCAGCGTCTGAAGAAGCTTTTTAAAACCGAAAACCGGTTCAGGCTATAAGGTAAAACCGTTACGTATTTACCAATAAAAACCTTTGTGTTCCGAGTCGGTAGTGATATAATTATATTTAGTTAAGTAACGGACACGTCATGGACAACGAAATCCAAGACCAAATATTTGTTTTGAACTACGAGGGTAATCTTCAAAGACTAACTTACTAGTTAAAAAATGAAGCTAAATAATTTAATATACAGATGTTTCCTAATAAAAGTAAAATAATTTCCAGTTCATAGAAAGAAAGTCTAAGGTCTACAATTGTAATTGATGATAACAGTATTGATCTAGCTGAGAAACATTTAGTACTTTGTGTGCACTACATCGAGATCAGAAAATTATTTTGAATGAGAATAAATGACGAGGCTTAACCACGTACAAGTTACTACTAGGAGAGCATTATCATTTTACAGTGTAATCATTATCATCATGATCTTCATCATCTGTAAGGATTGATTAAACTAAGGATGGTTTGTTTCGGTCTCAAACAGGCCACGTCTAGAGCTTGTGACTCTAGAGCTTCCTTGAACGTCCCACACATCTCCGTCCTCTCGACTTATAGTTCCATAGTTTTTTGGGGATACGGCAGCCATCCATTCGGCAAAGATGTTCCCACCAGTTCAGCCGATACTGGGAAATCCTGTCGGGTATGCTCATAATATTTATTTCCTGCCGTATCTGTGTTCCTTCTATGATCATGGAGAGTATACCTTGCCACGTGCCTGAGAAACCTCATTTGAGCCGCTTGGATGCGACTAGACTGGCCTTTCGTTAAAGTCCAATTCTCAGACCCATAAAAAATGTGGGAAGGCCCATCCACCTTGTACAATTTTAGGCGTGTTTCTTTACTTGCTGACTTAAGAGTTTGCCTCGTGGTTCCGCACACAAGGTTGAACTTACGCAACTTATTCACAAAGTCCTAGTTTGTATTATAAGACACTGTAGCTCAGATATTCATAATTGCTGACTTGTTCCAGGACAGTACCATCTATAACAATTTTTGTCCGTATGGGATCAGTTCGACGAAAAGCCATCACCTTAGTCTTAAGTGTGGATATTTGTAATCCAGAGTCTTTGCGGATTCGATTTAACAAATGTATACCCATTTACAACCTGTTTTCCGAGACCAACAGAATTGTCTGATTGTCCGTAAACAACAAAGTACCGATTGCAGAGTGGCCAATCATAGAATGCTCCGGAAGTCACATCTACCAGTTTTGTATGACATCGTCAATATATAAATTGAAAAGAACAGGTGTTAATGGACACCCTTGATGTACTCCTCAACTGATCAGGCCAACCCTAGGAGCTGTTCTCGGTTTTTCTCCTTGAATTAAGATTTTATTTTCTACATAAAGGCTCTGTATAGCTCTAATTAGATGTCGTTGGATCCCTTTCCTTGAAATTATTGCCCATAGTTTGCTCCGATTTACCCTGTCAAACGCCTTCTCGAAGTCGATGAAAGCTATGTATGTGGGCGGCTTATACTCTCTACGCTTTTCAATGAACAATGCATATAGGTCACTAAATTTGAGGTTTCGACCGCAAAAAACACAAATCGCTCTTAACCGTCTCTTTAATACAGCTGGTACTACGGCGTCTGTTCTGCTGTGGCAGACGCGACGCTACGTGTACCCACTAACATTGCAACGCTCTGTGTACATCACCTCAGGCTGAGTTATGTCGTTCTTTACTTACTTAAAATTTAAAGCAACAAAGTGGATAGTTTCAAGTGGTTAAGTAGTTTTAGAGCCGCAGCGAGCCACTTACTTGATGAATAAATACTGTGCAGATAAACGCACAATTAATAATTCAACAATTAAGCTGGGACGACAAGCGTACGCTAAAAATTCATTGTTAACGGAGAACTAAAAGTTCCTTTTGCTACCTACAAAGAGCCGTTTAAAAACACAAATAAAAACAAAATAATGTAATTTATAAAATAAATTTAATATAAATGTATTAAATTTATAAATATAAATTATAAATTATAAAATGTATATACTGGTATAAAATAAAAATTATAAAATATAAATATTAATTATAAATAAATATTATACGACCAGTGTTACTTCTGACTCTAGTGTTACGAATAGAACCACCTAGAATAGCCGAGAGAGTCCTCGCCCCGTCCTCTCACCTTGTGTGGCAGGTGTTGCCTCAGTCAAGGCCGCCGCGTACAAGTAGGTTCTAGTGTGTTGAGATGTGCTAAATGCGGGCGTGCAGTAAGGAGGGAAAGCTATACTGGACTTCTGCGCTACCTATATAAAGCATACCAGCCGGGTAGTCATTAAGTTACGTGAGCGATTTTCCTTATAGCGGATCGAGTGTTTGTCTGGATGTGTTATTTTGTTGATAATCGTGTGAAACTCTATTAAGTGACATTGTTGTTGCGTGTGGACCAAATTTTATTTGAATTGTTGTACGAGTATAATCTTGTTGAATAACTTGTTGACTACAAATTGTTAATTGTGATAATTAAAGCTGGTTTTTAGTGACTTCATTGGAGTCTTGTATTTTCTTTTCCACTGTACCGTACGACGATCAGTTAGACCGTCGTAAAGGTGGGTCAGAAGTGGAACAGAACTGTTAAATGTGGTAACCGTAGACACTTTGTACAGGACTTTGTATAAATTACAAAGTTTAAATATACATATAAAATAAAAATAATAAAATATAAGTACAAATTATAAATAAATAAAATTATAAATAACTTATAAATACAATATAATAAAAAAATATAAACATGACGTATTTTAATATGACCATGAAATCAGCTGACTACACAAGCTGTTTGATTGTACTTGTTCTTATTTTATTTCTACTTTCAGAGTGTTTGAGGCATTCCTACCTGGATTATCAACATTTGGGCTTAAGTTAATGCCTATCCCTTCGGACACTTCTATTTCCGTTTCGCCAGTATTGTCTAAAAATATATGGAAGTGTTGATGGTTCCACCTCTGCAGATAGGATATCTATCTGTTTTAGTTATTCAAATAAAATATGTTTCTGATTCTACAGTCATCATCATCATCTTCTACAAGGTTTAAACCAAGGTTGGTTTGTTCCGGTCTCAAATAGGCAAAGATTACAGCTGGTCACTCCAGCGCTTCCTCGGACGTCCTACACCTCTCCGTCCCCTCGGTTTAAAGTTCCATAGTTGTTTGGGGATGCGGCAGTCATCCATTCGGCAAAGATGGCACCACCAGTTCAGCCGATACTGGGCGATCCTGTTGAGTATACTCATAATATTCGGTTCGTGCTGTATATCTGTGTTTCTTCTATCATCATGGAGAGTGATCATTTCTGTTGTCTCATTTCAGCTGCTTGGATGCAACTGGCCTGGCCTTTTGTTAAAGTCAAATTCTCAGACCCATAAAAAATGTGGGAAGAGGCATCACCTTGTAGAATTTTAGGCGTGTTCCTTTACTTGCTGACATATCGGTTCGCTTAATGGCACCGCACATAACGTCAACTTATTCAACTTATTCACAACATCGTTGCTTGCATTGGTTCTTCTGTTCAAATTAAATTATATTTGTAATTCTTTGCAAAAGTCAATATTATTTTTTTCTATCCAATTTCCTATTTCTTGGTACCAGACTTAAATTTTATTTAATTTGTTTGCAGTCTTGATGTGCTCCCTTTTTTTCAATACCACTAATTGAGGCAAAATGTATAATGTTTAATGCGCTCCTGATGCTACCACTGACGTGGTTGAACCTCTCAATTTTATATTACACTGTCCTAACAGGAAAACAGTGTACACTAAGTGCTACTTAAAGTTATCAACTCCCTCAATACTGTTAACATTAAATACAATTTTGGACTTCAGACCTTCATTCCGTGAAATGGAAATTAATTTACTTTTATTAAGAGATGTCTCCGTATTAAATTTCTTAGCTTTGTTATTTAACCCGTTTATTGATCTTTAAAGATTATCCTCACAATTCAAGATCAGTATTTGGTCATTAGCAAAGATATGCGTCGTAATGACTTAAGTATCAGAGACATGGACGCTACCTAGATCAGATGAGAGGCAGTTAAATATATATGGAAGGCGGTTCCCTAGGCAAATGTTTGGTCCAGTCGAAGTAGGAAAACCTGTAGCTCTAAATTGTGGTCATCTTTATTAAATTAAGAAGATTAGAATGGGCTGTGCACATTATACGTGCATGTGAAGACAGAGTTATTAAGAAGATTCTTAATGCAAAGCCAGAAGGTAAACGAAAGTATGGAATGCAAAAACTTAGATGAAAAAACGGGGTGAGTCAGGAGATCAGTAGTCTTGGAATTGGAAACTGGAAGAATATGGCTATGAATACTGAAGAATGGCGAAATCTTCCAAAAATATTTCCGCAATCATATACGTAAGCAAATAGGGAATTACAACCATAATAACATGAAATCTAATTTTGCTCGATATTTGATTTCATACAATCATAATTACACAAACTTCAACTCCAATTTGATACCGTTAGACATTTGCAAAAAGGGCTGTTTCATGAATGCCTTGGAAGAGTTTGAGATTTATGGAGCATACACGAATGTCAGTAGTCGCGATTCTGTGATGAATGATCTGTTGGACTTTAGACCCAATCGGTCGTACGATGCAGCCTTGAACCTGCTTGCTCGGATAAGGACTAACGACTGTGCAAGTAGTAGATTGAGCTTGCACCTAACACCGCGTACAATCCATATGCTGAGTTAGATTTTAGTTAGTGACGACCTCAAAAGAGTGACGTAGTTTATTTGATGTTACCTGATGATGAAGCATATGCTTCGAAACGCGTAGTATCAAACTCTACTTGCAGTCACACTACGGATTACTAAAGGTTAGTTTGTTACTTAGGGTTCGAAATGGGGTGTGACGTGAACATATGCTTTAATTGAAGTTAAATACAGCAGCTCCTCCACCCCAACTCCACTCTCACCTACACGTTGGTGGGCCCTGTTACGTCGAGCAATCCACTCCAAGGTTGTGATAGACAATCCCTTCGGGGGAGTGGATCGGTAAGCAAACGAATGATGGGGGTTCTGTCAGGGCAGCCTGGGGGTATCCTGGGTCTTGGCATGGCAGGATGATGCACATCGGCAGCAGGATGTCCATGTAGTGTGGAGGCGGAGGAGCCTACAGTAACCCAACGGCTGCAGACATGGGCTAAGCTAGTTAGTCTATGCGATCGTGATTTAGTGACCTATATGTCTAGGGGAGAGCAGCCCGGTATCAAAGCTCATGCTCTTCCAGGTTGGGGGTTTTACAGCAGGCCAGTAACCTGCTTAAGTAAAAATATATGTAGTTACAGAACTCATACGAGCCAAGCGAATCGGATGCGAAGAGAAATGTCTTCGGATGACGAAGACCGAGAAGGAGATGGTTTCCGCAACAGGTCTAAGGCCTAGTCCTTGTAGTGGTGAGGATGATGATAGTATGCTGCTTTAGAAGAAGCCAGTCGAACCGACGACGATGATGATGAAAGATATGCGTCATTACACAGATCTTTTATTAGGATTACTTGAATACAATTTTGAAACAAATAGTTATTCCTCATTTAGTTGAACAAACATAATAACCGAGCCCCAGAGGCTCAGAAGTAAGTGGACAATGACAGTTTGCCAGCAATGGATCTAGCACGAAAACCCGTTGAAACAAAAAGACCAGATCTCAGAAACGACTTGACAATCGATATGGAGAGTATTCTCCCCACATTTATGCACAGCACTCCGATCATACAGTAATTCACTGTCATGACGCTTGTTTCCATTTATAATATTTGTTGTGTTGTGTTGTGTTTAAATATGTAAATTATTTTTTAATTTTTAAAACGGACAGCGCAGCACTACATTATCCAGTTTAGCTGCGCGGGTAAATTACGAAGAGAAATATTACAGTTTACATTGCCTGCGTCACTTTTGTTACACAAATATAAATAATGTTTCTTTATGAAATCGCTCTTCACAATTCCATTTTGCGGATAGAGGTTTTTTTGAGATGATAATTTTACTACAGTACAAACAAAGATAATGAAATATTCACTGAATATTTCCATTTGAAACGGCAATATGTAGATTAGAGTCCCTGTTGCATGATGACGATGGTTTTAAAACTCTCAAACAAACGGATAAATGTGAGAGTTTAGCGTTTATCTCTGTCATCAAATTACCGTCTTCTTTAAACGTGAAACACTACGCTGTAACAAACTGTACTCAGCGATTAAAGGGTGCACACGCCAGCTTTCTGCGGTTTGGCTCTTTGATGAGATGAAAATTAAACGTTCTGTGTTTGTTTAAAAGGTTTGTCCTCAGGATTTTTAACGTTAAACATAAAATATCATTTGATATAGCTTTAAAACAATTAAAGAGCTCTATAAAGTTTTAACATCTACGCCTTTCAAATGTTTTTCGTTTTATTATTTTACGATCTACTGTTATTGAATCTGATATTCCTTCTAAGTGTTCTTTTCACCGTTGTTTCCTTCCTCAATCTTGTCGTATTTCCTTCAAGTTAGTAATTATTCCTTTATGGCTTCATTCTTTATACGGTCCAAATTAGAACACCTTTTAACTCCTCTTAACAACGTTACTTTTAAGACTTATATTTTACTGTTTTGTTTCTTGGTTGTCCTTAATTCACACCCACATGGACAGTACATGGACAGTACAAGGACCGCCATAACGTTGCAGAAAGTTAATTTAGTATCTCGACGTAATTTGTATACATATGATACATAATATTCGTTGCATATATAGTACGAATTCAATACCATCAGCATTATTCAAAATATACAGGGTGTCCCGGGAGGAGAGGGAAATAATTTGAGAAATGGTTCTATAGTGTAAAAGAAGAAGAAAAATTCATATAAACATATGTCCGGAAACGCTTTGTAAGCGAGTTACGGCTAGCGAAAGATTTCGCCCGGGTTTAAGTTCCCCCGGGTAAGTGAAGACTTTCTGAAATTCTGGGAAGGGGCGAATTCTGTTGTTTCTTATGGTTTTTGACCTGAAAAATCGAATAAATCAGGTCGCAGAACTGTGTCTCCCATAGGTTTCATGATATCCGACGTAAAACAGAAAAATCTTTGCCTAAAAACAAATTTTTGAAAATGGAAAACAATTGGAATTTTTTGTTAATTTTTATTGACTTTATTTACACCATTTTTCTCAGAATTAAATTCTTTACAAGTTTTGTTTTTAACGTTTATGCATTTATTAATCATTTAACAAAGTTATTGTACTTCTAACCTAAAAAAAACGTGTTTTTAGGTTACAAGTACAATAACTTTGTTAAATGATTAATAAATACATAAAAGTTAAAAACAAAACTTGTAAAGAATTTAATTCTGAGAAAAATGGTGTAAATAAAGTCAATACAAATCAACAAAATATTCCAATTTTGGTTAAAAACAATACAATACGTTTTTAGGCACAGATTTTTCTGTTTTACGTCGGATATCATGAAAGTTATAGGAGGTACAGTTCTGCGACCTATTTTATTTGATTTCTCAGGTCAAGGACTATAAGAAACAACAGAATTCGCCCCTTAGTTTACCTTTCCAGAATTTCAGAAAGTCTTCATTTACCGAAACCCGGGCGAAATCTTTCGCTAGCCGTAACTCGCTTACAAAGCGTTTCCGGACATATGTTTATATGAATTTTTTTTCTTCTTTTACACTATAGAACCATTTCTCAAATTATTTCTCTCTCCTCCCGGGACACCCTGTATGTGCTGGACATTCTACTAGCTACATTAATAATGCACAGTATTTTTGGAATACATAAAATATGGAAATAACAACTATTTCGCGCGCGAGGGAGAATGCGGTTGGAATCGAAATCGCGTACACCAATTTTTAATTCCTACTCACGTTGCCAACAACACAACAAATATGCTCACTGATTATTTTTAAACAAAAAGAATTTCGACGAAACCGAAACATCGAAGCATGATAATGTTTTTAGCCTTTTGAAACGTATAATGTGGATTACGTTTGGTGGATTACGTAAATAAGTTCCAAACCACAGACGATCACAAACAGAGCATGTAAAACTAAATTTATTCTCACTAAAACGTTTGCTAAACTCAATGTCAGCACCGATTATTTCTGTCTTGATGCGTTTACATATCAAATTTCTAGACTGTGGGGAATCGAAAGTGTGGAAGCGTCACGTATTTCGGTGACGTTTTTGTGGAATGACCCCCAGCCTAAAAACATTATCATTTTAAAAAACTGTTACCAGAGATATCGACGAATGGGTTTAACGTGAATTTAAATACATGGACTGACCACCGCGACGAAATATGTTTTTGTATTTTATTCGTAAAGCGTAAATATAAGGTTTATAAACTGTATATGTCTGTCTGTGTGTGTGGTAGTGAAGCCTTAATCCCTTTTTGTATAGCTTGTGACCCTTCGCTGATACATTTATTTATTTTTCCATTTCACATGAACCGTTAACCAACCTCTGTACGACCTTGACTGAGGATTTTAGACGGCAGCGTTTTCCCGCAGGAATTTTCCTTTCTAAATTCTACACAGTACTTTGATACATTTATATTTGTATTTTTTTTTTCATTTCTGTTACTTATAAATTTGCTACTTTGGCTTAGGTTACAATATGCGTTACTCTAAGCTTTACATTACCGGTACGTTTTTTCAATAAAAATAAATTACAGTAATCAAATAATCGCTTAGCCCGTAGTAGACATTTTATTAATATTTGAATTTAGTAAATGATCACTTGGTTTAATCCTACAGATACTTTTTATTTTCCTGAAATTGTTTCGACAATTAAGGCTGCTACGGAAATTAGATTTTATCTGCCGCGAGTGTTACCGCTGAAGATGGCCGCCGCCGTTGGTGAGGTCGAAACGTCTTGTTGTGAACAAACTAAGGCCGCAGTCAAATAGCCCGGCACACAAGCGTTTGAATAATCCATTACATATTTTATCACTTACAAATTATATTTTTTTAATTTAATAGTTATTGTATTTTCATTATATTTAAATTTTTACTTATTAATAAAATATAATATAATCCTTCGGCTTAAAAGTTTTCCTATCATCATTGCCCGTCAATATGCGTGACTCTCGGTTTTACATTACGGTTTTGACAATAAAAATAAATTACAGGAATTGAATAATCGCTTCGTCCATCGTCGAATATTTTATTAATATTTGAATTTAATAAATAATCACTGGATTTAGTCCTACAGATTCTTTTTACTTCCATGTTCCTTAAGGAAATGGAAGTATGGTGATGGCAAAAAAAAATCGTGTTCGAGATTATTGCAGAATATGATTGTACTACACTCAAAACATGAAAAAAAGTAATTTTTCGAAAAGTGTCTGTGTGTGTGTCTGTAGATTTTTTTCTATGGCAAACGATAACAGCCGCAAATTCAAACAGAATCAAATAATGTTTTGCATACTGCCCTGAATTGTAGAGAGCTCAACGTCTATTGATTTTGGTGAAGATCAGTTAAGGGAAAGGGGTAGTTTACCTGCAACATTTTATGTTGTAAGAAGAGAAATGTTTCCATGACGAACGATAACTGCCGCACATTCAAACAGAATCAAATATTTTTTTGCATGCTTCCCTGAATTGTAGAGGACGGAAGGTCTGTTGATTTTGGAGAAGATCGGTTAAGAGGAAGGGGTAGTTTACCTGAAACATTTTATGATTTAACAAGAGTAAAGTATTTAATTTTTATAAATAAAGTATCCTGATAAGAAGCTCATAGTAATCCATTGTAGAAACGTAGATGAAATATCTATAAATGAAGAAGTTAGGTGAACGGGGTGGGGGTAATTTTCTATTATTAAAAATTATAGTTGAAGGTGGAGGGGAGAATTTTTTGTATGTGTACTACGTTATCGGCAACAAAGAAGTAGTTTTTTTGTTAAAATTGCTTCCCGGGCTCTTTAGCCGTAGTCCAATGTTTTCTGCAAAACCAGACTTTTCGGCAGTGCCATCGACTGCCATCATCGGTGAAAATCGAGTGCGAAAACGTGACGTGGTATACGTTAGTGACCACAGTACTGTGGTTAATGCTGAAGCAATAAGTAGAAAGACGTAGTTTCTATGGAAATATTTCATTTCGAATATGATTTTAAATATAAATCTTAGAACATGGAAGTCATGTATGGTTCTCCATACCGATATTTTTCTGTAGTTAAGGCTGCTACAGAGGGTAGAGATTTGAAATGTACATGAGGCTGGAGTGGGATTTTATTTTTATACTGCTACGACAATTTACGTAACGTTCTTGAAAGTCGACAGATGGAGTTACGTAATAGTTGTACACGTTTCTCGGCTAGTCGAGCAGGTGCAGTGTCTCTGTCAAGGCCGTCCAGTGTAGTACCCTCTAGACTGTTCGTGCTCCTGTAACTATGCTAATTATGTGGGCACGGGGCCAGGAGTATGAAACGTTATTCTGGAAACATCTGCGGGATCTGTATAAGCCACAGCGCCCTGCTAAGCCAGATATTTTCATCTGGCGGATTTGTAGAGTGTGGATCAAGTGATTGTTGCGAACTTAATTTGTACAATTTAAATTACCGGTGCTCATAATGTAATGGTGATTGTAATTAATGATAAAAGCACATACTTACATACACAAACACGTTCACTCAAACAAAACCCACACGCTCACATGCACAAAGACGTTCACTCAAATAAAACCCACACATTCACATACACAAAGACGTTCACTCAAATAAATACAATTAAAATTTTTAATATTGTATAAATTAAGTTCTGTGCTATTATAATTTTCTCGTTTTCTTTACAGAAAACATTTGATGATGTAAAGCAAACTATCTTAACTCCTTCACATATTCAAGGATAAACACATACGCACGCGCACGCGCACTTTCACATTCACAAACACGTTCACTCAAATAATTGTTCCGTTGTGTTTGACAGTTGTTTTGTATTCATACACAGGTCCTGATGATAACGATATACATTGTCGAAATGGCGACACATATAATTTAAAATTTGTGTTATATTTTTTGACCGATCCTTACAAACCCTTCACAGGAAAAATTCATTGATTGACGGTCACTACTAATTTAAGGATTTAAAGTTTTTTTTTTGTATCGGCCATGTAAGGACCGCATGCCAATTTCAATTAAATTTCAACTCTTTATTCCTTGTCTTTTCTTTTTCTCCAATATTCTTTCATCTTTTCACTATGGCTCTTCTTCACGTCTTCAGTCCACTTTGAACATGCGTTTTTCTCTTTCCTAGTCTGGACTCCTTCTATTTTAACACTTTTTCCAGAAAAACATCTATTTCAATTGCTTCTTCTGCGCGTATATTATTTTTTCTAAATCCGTTTGGATTTCTTTAACCCAACT
This sequence comes from Magicicada septendecula, assembly GCA_034769895.1. NCBI lineage: Eukaryota > Metazoa > Arthropoda > Insecta > Hemiptera > Cicadidae > Magicicada > Magicicada septendecula. The sequence continues at coordinate 883,908,282 of CM068368.1, read as the reverse complement.
TGATGTTGACTTCTTCCCCCACAGATATTTGAAGATTTCCTTTGTCAACCTATTGTCGTCCATTCTATTATAAACGTCCAAAAAATAATAGTCTTCTTTTTCTCATTGTTATATTGTTATGTTTAAAGTTTACTATTTATTAACATTTTTACTGTAAGATTTATTAGATTTTAAAGCAGTCTGTCAATATTACCGCTCGTTGGATACCTTAATATAGTTGACAACAATTTACGTTTGCGCCTGGTTGGCGTTGTTGGAGAGACGGTACGTACCCCCCCAACGGCAGATGACGCGACGAGCGTTCGTTGTTAACAGACTCTGCTGCTGATAACGAGCAGCGAGCGCTTCCATTGACGCCCGCGCGTCACCGTCAGACACACTCTCCCCATGCATACATAACGTTCATCCCTAACGCCTCCCCGGGCGGTAATGTAGACTACCCCCAATTTTGCTTCGTTTCGGCGTCGACGTTGTAAATATTTCAATCACCCCTCTCTGCACTTATGGTGCGAACGTTGCTTGATTTGTCGTCATTATATCTCGTAGCTTTCTCAATATAACACACACACAGCAGGGTTCATCATCGAGCGTTGGCCAATTTACAAAAATCAGACTTGTAGTTTACTTGTCAGGTTCTTTCAAATGATCATTATCATCTTCACATCACAGCATAGGCAAGGCGATGCCTGTTGCGCCTTCAAAAATCCTCCAGCCATCTAATCCTGGGTCTTCGTATTGTTTAAATTAGCAGCCATCCTTACTATTTCTTTTATGAATTTGCTAACTGCTATAATTTTTTATTGTTCGACTAAGCTTTTCGTCATTACTGACATCTGCAGGTCTTAAACAACACCTGAAGGGTTTTCCGTTTCAGGTTGTTTAAGACCTGAAGATGTCAGCAATGACGAAAAGCTTAGTCGAACAATAAAAAATTATAGCAGTTAGCAAATTCATAAAAGAAATATTCCTGGGTCTACTCACACACCTGTATCCTGTACGTTTGAATTTCCAGGCATTCTTTCTAAGTCTTTTTTCCACTGTTGTTTGTAATCTTCAAATTTTTCGTTCAAGTTGAAAACTCGTAACTCTTCTCTTATGGGCTCATTCTTCACACGGTCAAGTTAGAACACTTTTAACTCATTTTAAGAACAAAATTTCTGAGGCCTGCGTTTTAACGTCTTGTTTATTGATTTTGTCCATAATTCATACCCATGAAACAGTACAAGGACTGCTCCACAACTTTATAGAATTCATACCGTATTTTGTATCATGGTTGCTGCAGAAAACGAATGTGTAAAAAAAAACAAGAACGATTAGGACGTTTCTAGTTATACAACATTTTAATACATTTCATCCAATTAGTTCACGGATAAAGAATGATGTTAGGTAAAGTTGGTAAGATTCGTCATTCTGACTTTTAGGTCATATTTAATTAACACTGTAGTTTTCTAAATATGTGTCTACAAAAAGAAAAGAAAAGAAAGTGGACCTCAGAGTATTGTTTTTTTCTATCTGTATCGGCAATCTGAGAAGCACATGCCAATTTCAATCCATTATTCATTATTCTTTTCTTTTTCCCCATTATTCTTTCATCTTTTCACTATGTCTCTTCTTCCTGTCTTCAGTCCACTTTAAACCTGCATCATTCTCTCTCTTACTCTGGCCTCCTTCTATTTTTTACACTTTTGCCCGAAAAACGTTCCTTTCATTTGCTTCTTCTGTGTTTATATTAATTTTTTCTGAATCCTTTTTGACTTCTTTTATACAAATTGATGTTGACTTTTTTCCAGACAGATATTTGAAGATCTGTTTTATTAACCTATTATTGTTCATTCTATATAAAATCCAAAAAATAATAGTCTTCTTTTTCACACTGTTCCTGTTATATTTTCTATACTTTGATATATTTCATCATTTTTTCGAGGGTCTATACACTGATTTCGTCAGTTTTTCGTGGGTCTAATAATTTCCTAATAATTCGTCTTTCCAAAGTTTCTAGTTTGTCTAAATTATAATTCAATGCTAGGCATTCACATGCATGTATCATTCTAGCCTTACTATTGTACTGTAATGCCTTATTTTCGCATATTTAGATATGCGGCTTTTTGTGTAAAGGTCTGTTTTATTAACATATTTTTGTCCATTTTATATAAATGTCCAAAAAATAGTAGTCTTCCTTTTCTCACTAATCCTGTTGTATTTTCTACACTTTGATATATGTCATCATTAATTCTTAATTTCCATAGTTTTTCGTGGGCCTAATATTTTTTCTAATAATTCGTCTTTCCAATGTTTCTAGTTTGTCTAAATTAGAATTCAATGCTAGACATTCACTTGCGTATAGGTGACAGTATGGTTTATTCAAGTAATTTTCCAAAACAATTATTTTCAAACACATTTGCACAGGTAACAAAATATGTAAAAATATACAAACATTCTTTTGTGTATTCCTCTACATTTTTCGATAATATGCAAACAGAAATAATAGTTTCATTCTCATGCTTTGCCAATAGGCGTAGAAGATGATAAATTCACAAACCTCTTGTAGATTAAGCAGTTGCACATTTTTTACAACACGTCATCCTACGTTTGGTTTATAGCCACTGTTAATTGTTCTAAGTACTTTCTTTCATAATTTTACGTACAGAAGTAGACATTATATCGCTCGGCTGATATAATTCAATGAACTCGCAGCACAGAAAACAGGGTCAGCGGGGGAAGCGTGTTTCATCTAATAATAATCCACAATATTCCAGTTTATAAGTACATACAATTTGCGGCAATTTGGGCGTCACCGCCAATCGAAATTACTATAATTTTTCCGCTCAACTCCAACGAAACCGTCTTCAACTTAACTAGGCCACAATACAGGGAGAGTATTACTTAATTTTAACGGTTACAAGATCGAAACATTTGATACTTTTAGAACGCACCATCGTCTATTTAAACATTACGCTAATTTCTATTATTACTAAATTTTGTTGTCCATGACATGCCATGATGGTAGGTGAAAGTCTCTGTACACACTAGGAACCCCGGTAGTTCCTAGTAGTGTGGGAATCTAACCCACTAAAAACACCTCCCTTAATGCTACAACTGAGCAAGCTCATCCAGCAGTTTCTCCTTCATGTTTCCTTCACGGGTGATGGGGTGAAACCCAGTGGCTAATCCCAAGATTATTCTGTCTTTCTCTCACATAGAGTTTTATGGATCCATACATATTAATCGCTTTCTATTGCGATACCAGATCATGTGGCTTCTGTCTTTTGAGTCGCCTCAAGGCGTGTGGAGCTTCTTCTACCACGTGTCGCATTATTCGGTTATCCTAGATCTGAATCCCCTGATCATGTTTGTCTGCATATTTTATTATTATTCGCTGACATATTCTACAATGAGGGCTCTACGTATGGTATTGATAAAAATGATGCATTTTTACCTGATGGCCCAAAACTAGTTTTCGCTCCGTTAGAGCTTTGTTAGAAGGTGCCGCTAGTAGGGCTGTCCGTCCTGCTTTTAGCGACGCCGCAGTCGTTCATGAAGTCGTTTTGTGTGTGTGTATGTGTGTGTGTGGTGCAATATGTTCAAATAGTATGTGTGATTTAAATTGTGTATGTTTGTTTAAGATGCTGTTGCCATGCGTCTTTGTATGTTTGAATATTTCTAGTCGATCAAGAGTGACTAGTTTTCGGCCTTTTGTATGTACGTGTAGGATTTCCACGTTACTGTTTATGTTTGTGTACGTGTCGTCTGCCTCAATGAGATGATCGATATGGAAACAGGATTTTTACTAATAAGAGTTTGTGATCCAAGTTGGTAATATTCTATGTAGTTAATTTTATTTGTATTTTTCAATAACTTTTTACTTCTATGTTTTGTAATGAAATGGAGAATGGTGATCGCGAAAAAAATAGTCTTCAAGATACAATTCTGAATCTGATTGTACTACTCTCAAAACATGAAGAAAAGTCTTCTTCCGAAAAGTCTGTGTGTGTGTGTGTGTGTGTGTAGAATGTTTTCTATGGCGAAGATAACTGCCGCAAATTCAAACAGAATGAAATAATGTTTTGCATATGTGCCCCAATTGTAGAGGAAGTAAGGCCTATTCATATTGGTGAAGATCGGTTAAGGGGGAGGGGTAGTTTACCAGCAACATTTTACTTTTTAACAAGAGTAAAGTACTTAAAAATTCATTTAAATATTTTCAAATAATGGTAATTGTTAAAAATAAAATAATTTTGTTGCCAGGTTACCAGGTTGTTTGGTTAGGAGGAAGAGGTATTTTAGATGCATAGTTTTGTGTTTTAACAAGTGTAAAGTACTTAATTTTAATAAATTAGTACCTCGAAAATAAAGTCATGTTAAGCCACTGCAAAATGGTAAATGAAATAAACAAATGGTTAGTTGTAGGGGGATGATTTTTTGAAAATTTCTGTGCTGAAATCAAGTAAAGTATGCGTATTTAATTTTGAAGGCTAAGATACGTTAAAAGTTATATATGATAAAACAATTACTCTATGAAAGTGTCAATATCATTAATGGTGGGGATCGGTTGAAGAAGAGGGATGATTATCTGCATAGTTTAGTTTCTTTATAAGAATAAAGTACCTAATTTTTATAGATAAAGTGACTCGTTTAACGACTACCCCATAATAACAAAAATATCTAAGAATAGTGAAAATAGTTTGATGGTGGGCGATATTTTTTTAGACATTATCGAACTGAATTCAAGTAAAAGATTTTAAATATAAATCTTAGAACATGGAAGTTCTGTATGGTTCTCCATACCGATATTGTATTTTTATAATTCTATAAGTTATTAGTCAGTTACCAGGCAACCAAGTTATATTAGCACAAGGTAAATGTTTTATATAAAGAAAAATCAAAGAAGGGTACAAAAGTGGGAATTATCCGGAAACAATGATAAAAAATAATACCTATGGATAGAAAGTCCGCAAAGCAACTCACAGTTAATAGATAACGAAGGGATGCTACAAAAAGCTATACAATACAAGGTAATCTATACAAATGTTTACTTTGAACTATGACTTTACTTTCTCTTATGACGACATGTTTAGTGCAAAAGAAACTCATAGCATTAAATTTTCTACGCACGAAGATTCAGTCCATAGTAATCCAGTCACAGCACTGATGACAGACGAGCTGTATGCCGGAAATACAACGTGGGAAGACAGTTTATGTTGCAAAAAATAATGACGGATTTCCTCGTACGCCAAAACAAGCTTGACACTCCCGTTGCTTAGCAATTTATCTTCCTATTTTAGCAATTTTCTTACATTTTAACTGACGTAACCATTTTTGCTTGAACGCGCTCGTATAACTATTGGTTTGATGTCAGCTGCCTGTCTCCAGATTAATGACGTCAGAATGTAATACCTTGCTAGAGTTACTTTCAGACAGAATCGAACGCGGGGCGGAGTTCAGTCTTATTACTCCATAGCGGTACTATATTGTTTATTAGGATCTGTACTGTTACCATGAAACAGAAATAAAAACAATATGTGTGTTTTGAAAGTTACATTATTTCCATTTTAGTTATAAAAGGAAGATAAATAAACCCCGATTAATTGTTGTAGGTCACAGTCTTTTCTCCTTCCTTAGTTAGCAATACACAGATTTGTTTGTAGTAGCTGTTCTCTACACCGATTTTCTCTGTGCTTTCCGTTTCATCTCCTTATAGCAATTACAGCTTACATCACCAATAATCGGGTCCATATATTGGAGTCCCAGTCTTCCTCTTCCTCTTTTCCATTCAATGTAAACTTCAATTAATGTTTTTACCTAATTCTCGTGACGCATAATATGGCTAATAAGTTTAACTCTTTGTTTCACAATATTTTTGTCAAAACTTTTGTTTCTCCAACTCTAGTCAGAATCTCATCATTGCTAACCTTTTCGGTACGTCTTACTTTCATTAAATTCCTATAACACACTTTTCCAGTGGTTCTGTTCTGGAAGTGTTCAGTTTTATCGCACAGAGGTATAACATTGTTTATTAGGATCCCTATTATTACAGTAAAGTGGAAATCAGAAGAAAACAGTTATACTTAAAGTTATGCTACATCAAGTCCTGCTAAAGCAAAGAAGAAGAGAAAAGTTCATAAATTGATTAGAGACAGTACACACACTCTTGTGGACAGTAAATAATTTTTCTGTGCTCGCTGCATTAAATCATAAAACAATTACCGCGAACTAAAAGTAAATACTTAAGTTGTGTAGACCATGAAGTACAGTAAATGCAATAGAAGTTTAAATAGAGGCGTTTTTTTTATTTATCAGTGTCCGTATTATCATGGTTAAGCAGAAACCATGATAAGACAGTCCTTTTTTACATTATTGTACTTCAACGAGGACTAAGGATCTTAGTTTCCCGCACTAGTTTTGCCTTTTTGTACATAATAAATGAATTTATATACTATGTGAAGTGATCACAACGGTAGGAAATACCATTCTAGGCTAAAGCCCAACCGGTTTCCTACTAGCTGGCAGTTGTTAGATTAATGACGTCAAGATATAATACCTTTAATACCTTTCTCAAGTTGTATCCAGACCGAATCGAACTCACGGCGTTCATGTTTACCGCATAGACTTATAGAATTGCTTATTAAGATCCTTACTATTAAGGTTAAGGAGAAATCACTTTAATACATTTGTTGTTAAACTTATGTTACTTCCAATTTAATTTTTAAAGAAAAATAAGAAAACACTCAATAATTGATTAAAGATAATAAACATATTATGTAAATAATTGTCTGTGCTCACTGCATTAAATCATAAGACAATTAGTGCAAACTAAAAGTAATTACGCAAGTTGTGTTGACCAACAAAAATTAGTGTAGTTACATAAAACGGCGCGGGGGGGGGGGTTACAACCAACAGACCGTGAGTAAATGTAATTTGCCGTTAGCAGCAACAGCAGCAGTATCCACAGTCGTCTTGAACCCGAATTTTCCGCACGACTTGACAGTTACACAATTGTGTTATGTCGTGTTAACTTTGAACCCGACTCCGACTGTGGTGGAAACAATGTCCCGCCACAAACTGGCGTTCTCTTTGTTCAACTGTTATCTTAAATCATGAGTCGTGATCAAAGAATATTCCCGTAATAACACTGTCAGTTTGTTCTACACAGTTATTACAAAATAAAAATTAATATGCCTCAAAAAACTAATGAAATGCCAAATTGAAATTTTTGTACATATTATACACAGGAAATACTAAAATTATGAGTGTTTTAAATAACAGCTTTGTTTTAAATGCTACAAATGTTTAAAACAATACATTTTGCTGACTGTTTACATGATCAACAAATAGACAAAACTTTAATGCTTGCATCAACAAACATACAACACTAAAAATACGTATCAAGAAATATTTATGTATACGTTACAATTTAATTAATGTCGAATTATAAGTTTTCGTTTGGATTTATAAACTTGTAAACTATGTTTCATAGTTTTTAAATTAAGACCGTTGAATGTTTTGAGTCTATGATATAAAATGTTCTACCCTGTGCCATTAAAAAGTGTTTATTTTATCAAATAGTGTATATCATTTGCTTATCACGGTTTTTCTGTCGTAATTAAGTTTTTTGAAACAATAACTAGGGAATTTAATTATTTAAACAGTTAAAAAATTAAATAATAATGTTTAAAAAACAGTAATTCATTTATAAAACAATCTCTGTCGTAATTAATGATTTTTAATATATTCCAATATAATTAAGGAACTCAGTTATTTAAACTTTAAAGAATGTAATAATACCGTTGAAAATAACCGTAGTTGCTTTATACAAATTTCAATAATTGCTTTAAAAATTTTGAGTTTACATTGTTACCAATAACAAGTGTATGAGTACAAAAACCGATAGGTTAGTTAATTTTAGTGTAGCTAATTTTGAAAATTTTAAATAAAAAAGTGAGTGAATTATTTGCCAAAATTCTTAATGTTATGCTGTGTCCCATTACAGTTAAAAAAAATAAGAAGAAACGCTCAATAATTGATTAAAGACTGTACACATTTTATGTAAAAAAAATCGAACGGAATCGAATTCACGCCGTACATGTTTACCGCATAGAGGTATAAAATTGTTTATTACGATCCCTATTATTACAGTAAAGTGGAAATAAGAAGAAGACAGTTATACTACGGTTATGCTACATCGAGTCCTGCTAAGGAAGGCAAAGAAGAAGAAGTAATTGATTAAAGACAGTAAACACACTGTTTAAATAATTTTTTGTGCTCACTGCATTAAATTCTAACAATTAGCGCAAACCCGAAGTAGTTATGTAAGTTGTGATGACCAAGAAGTAAAGTAAATGTAGTAGAAGGATAAATAGAGGCGTGGGTTGTTTATTTATCAGTGTCCGTATTATGATGGTGAAGCAGAAACCATAAGAAGACAGTCATTTTTTGCATTATTTTACTTCCATTCCCACAAGTGAATGATATCTGTTTCCTACTAGCTGGCTGTTGTTAGAATAATGACGTCAAGATCTAATAACTTGCTAAAGTTGCATCCAGACAGAATCGAACTCACGGCGTTCGTGTTTACTGCACAGAGGTATAAAATTGTCTACTAGGATCCGTACCATTACGGTTAAGCAGAAATCACTTTTAATACATGTTTGGTTAAACTAAAGTTACTTCTAATATAATTTTCATAGGAAAATAAGAAGACGCTTAATAATTGATTAAAGACAGTACATATATTATGTAAACAATTGTCTGTGCTCACTGCAATAAATCATAAAACAATTAGCGCGAACTAAAAGTAATTACGTAAGTTGTATTGACCAACAAGAAATAGTGTAGTTACGTAAGTCGGTGGGGGTTTACGACCAACAGACCGTGAGTAAATGTAATTTGCCGTTAGCAGCAGCACCAGCAGTATCCGCAGTCGTCTTGACCCCGAATTTTCCGCACGACTTGACAGTTACACAATTGTGTTACGTCGTGTTAACTTTGAACCCGACTCCCGGTGGAAACAATGTCTCCCAGAATATAGCTGGCGTCCTCTTTGTTCTACTGTGATCTTAAATCATGTGTCATGATCAAAGAACATTCCCGTAAAAGCGTTGTTATCTGTGGAATTTTCAATTTTCCTTCTACACACTTGATTCGTTGTAGTAATTCTTTTTTACTTATATTAAATAAAACGAAAAGTCAATAATATAATTTAAAACGACATAATAATTTGACAAACAATTGGTTCGCTTCCCTGTGTGTCACAGACGTGTTCGTTTACATAAATATACCGCACAATAGCGACAGTAAAAAATTTGTATGGCGAACCGTACATGACTTCTATGTTCTAATACTTACATTAATAATCATTTTCGAAATGAAATATTTCCATAGAAACTACATCTTCTTTCTACTTCTTTCTTCGGCCTTAACCACAGTACTGTGGTCACTAATGTATACCACCTCACGTTAGTGCACTCGATTTTTAATAATGATGGCAGTCGATGGCACTGCCGAAACGTCTGGTTTTGCAGAAAACATTGGACCATGGCCAAACAGCCCGGAAAGGAATTTTAACAAGAAACTACTTATTTGTTGCCGATAACGTAGTACACATATAAAAAATTATCCTCTCCCCCTTCAACTATCATTTTCATTTATAGAAAATTACCCGCTCCTCCTTCAACTACCCTTTTCATTTATAGATATTTCGTCTACTTTTAAACAGTGGATTATTATGACCTTCTTTTCAGGATACTTTATTTATTAAAATTATGTATTTTACTGTCGGTTAAACGTAAAACGTTGCAGGTAAACTATACCCTTCCCCTTAAGCGATCTTCACCAAAGTCAATAGGCCTTAAGTGCTCTAAAACTCAGCCACACATGCAGAAAAATTACTTGATTCTGTTTGATTTTCGGCAGTTATTGTTCGTCATAGAAAAATCTACACACACACACGCAGGTACTTTTCGAAAACTGACTTTTCTTCATGCTGTGAGGTTAGTACAATCATAATCAGCCCTTATCTCAAACACGGTGTTTTTTCGTGATCACCATACCGACATTGTTTAGTCAGTCCACCCTAAGATAAGGTCTGCCAGTTTGTTCAAGCCGGATTCCGTTTATAATCGTGATATTAACTAATGCCTTAGACAGCGTTAAATTACCACCAAGCTAATATTATAGAAGCAGATGAGAGCAATTGTTACAATTAGTTTGCAAGGTCAACATCTGACTGCAGCTGAAATTACTCTGGTAGTTACTACAATCGTTCAAGAATCTAAAACAATTACTTTATGACAGTGTATTTACTGCCAAGACGACAAATGAACCAACCAATTATTAAAGCAATAATTGTGGCGCCCAACAAAAAATATTGTACTAATTCCTTGTCACTACCATGGCTACAAAGTTAATAAAAATTACATATATATATATATATATATATATATATATTGCAACGTAACAATTTGCAAATTAAATATAATTTAAATTTGTGGAGCCCCACGATCTTGGAGCGCCAAATTTATGCAACGTTACATATACATAAAATAGGCGTGACCGGTCTCACGTTCAAGATTGACAAATTATTTAACAATATAACATTTAAATTGGGTGTCAGGTGTATCTGTAATAAGAACTCTATGTAACTTGAAACGGTAATTAAAATTTATTTGATACTATAAAAAAATGTGCACATGGCACTGACTTCGATTTAAAACATTCGTTATTGTTTGTTATTATACCGTAAGGCTTAAGCTATATACATCCTTACTGACTAAATATTCTATTCTACTAATTATTGTATAAAAGAAAAATCTCATTTTCAGATTACTCAGTCAATTAATGTGTTTCAAAATATCAATATTTAAATCTTTTTTTCTATATTGTAATGTACTCAAAATATTAATAGTTATTGAATTGATCTTTTGTTTCTCAGTACTGTTCTCTCAAATACTAATTGTTTTCATTTAAATGCTTTGTAATCATTTTATATCATATTAATTTGAGCTCTTGTTACGTTAATCGTATTTCTAAAACATCTATGATTTTAATTCTACTATACAAGAAACATTGCTCTTACTTTTAAATAAAATAGGAATGTCTTTAACTGTCTTTGAATTCTTTGTATGATTAAGATATAAATAAATTGTTTATCACCTTATTGTCGTCAATCATACTCGATCATTTTTGTTCCATCGGTATTCGTCCTCGTCTCGCCTCCAGCGTCGGCTGTCTCTCTTCTCCTCTTGTCCAGCGTCGTATCAATCTCTCTCTCTCTCTCTCTCTGGAACACTCCTCTTGTCCAGCGTCGTATCTCTCTCTGGAACTCTCCTCTTGTCCAGCGTCGTATCTCTCTCTGGAACTCTCCTTTTGTCCAGCGTCGTATCTCTCTCTGGAACTCTTCTCTTGTCTAGTGTCGAATAATTCTCTGGAACTCTCCTTGTGCTGTTTCTGACGTTAATGGATCTTCTTAAGTAGTGCTGTTATTAATTAAAATGATTGTCTTTACAGCTTAGTTACATATTTGTACGTAACTGGCAAATTTAAACTGTTTACAAAAAAAATAAATACGCCGTGCTGACGGGCATAAGCTCCCGCTGCACCGTGGATGATTCAAGAAAGAGAACCACTGTAGCTTGCGTGTCCTATTTATACCCATGTCTTGGTCGACACCCTGCAGTGGTACGAAATCGACATGTTAGAAACTGTCTCTGGCTTCAGTTCCCCCACTCTTTGTCAAATTCGCTATTTTTTATATTTCTGCGAATTGCAGAGTCCTGTAAGTATACTCTTATACTTATCTTATAACTAATTTTACAACACATGTTCACTGTAATTTTGGACATTGCAACTTAACCCTTTCGATTTGTACACAGTTATTTCACTATTACACTCGTACGGTGTGTCACTTTCGCGTGGTTTTCGTACACAGTATTTAGTAAATTTTATTACATTTTATTGTGCTTTTGTATTTTAATTCTTAATTCTAGTTTATGAATAATTACGGAAAAACAGTAATTGTGCAATTATTCATCTTGGGGTGGCAAACTCGCCTGCAGAGACCTGCGTTCACACACACTAGCAAAATACTGGTGTACACACTTTCAGTTACATTTGTGTGTGTGTGCACGTCGATTCAGGTCGAAACACCTGTTCATATTTTTGTCTGTGTCAAGCTTGCAATCCCCAACATGCTTATTTCTAATATATTATTAATTATTTACAGTTTATTAAGTAAATTTAAATTTTTATATTCCATGCTCAGTACATCACTTATTTGTACTGTCGCAATATATATATATATATATATATATGTTATATGTATGATATATGTTATACGTTGACATATATATGTACGATAAATGTTTTCTTTACCAATCCCAATATGTAATTGTTGATTACTTCTTTTATAATTAATTACAAATACCATTTTGTTATAAGTAGTTTAAATTGTAATATTGTATAAATTTGTTCTCGGATATTATAACTTATTCGTTGTATTTAAGGAAAACAATATGTAATAATGCAATTCTTTTGATGACGTAAAACAAACTGTTTCAACTCCCTTACATATACACAGATACAAACATACGCACGCGCACCTGCTCGCGATCGCGCTCTCCCCCACATACACAAACACTATATATTTGATCTGTTTTGTTTGATATTTTCTCTTTGTACTCGTACACAGGTCCTGATGATGGCAATTAATATTGTCGAAACGTCGACACGAATAATTTAAAATTTGAGTTATACTTTTTGATCGAACCTCGCAAAACTTCATCGTAAAATTTCATTGATTGACGCTCGCTACAAAATTAAGGATTTAATAAAAATTATGTTGTTTTTATTTCAGAACCAATTATACGACTAAAGACGATGCGGTCAAGAAAGTCCGCTAGAAAATAAGTTGTTTCCATTTGTACGTTATAAATAATACAGAACCAAAAACCGTTTGTCGACTTTGTAAAACAGGATTTCGTGTATATTAAACAGCTGGATCTAATATTGTTGTTATATTCATGCCCGGACTATTTGGCCGTGGTCCAGTGTTTTCTATAAAAACAGAAGTTTTGGCAATGTCATCGATTGCCATCTTCAGTATAAAATCGAGTTACGCTAACGTAAGGTGCTAGACGTAAACCTTACGTTAGCGTAACTAGATTTTATACTGAAGATGAGAGTCGATGGCACTGCCGAAACGTCTGTTATTGTAGGTAACAATGGACCACGACCAAACAGTCCGGGAATGAATTTTAACACTGACATCGGCCGTGTAAGCCTACGAAGTATATAATTCTAATAAGTTTAATTACATTTTTCATATACTGGAGGAGTCAAAGCCCGTTAAAACAATCAAGTAGTCAGACGTTATGCATAGCGTCATAAGTCAGACGTTATGACGTGTTATCCGTCATAAGTCGGTTATTTTGCAGACATCTGAACAAGCAATATATCGTTTTGTTTATAAGTAAAAGGCCTGCTATTTTATACAATAACTCATAATTTGATCAAATTAAAATTTACAGATACATTAGTGATAAAAAAATTAAGTGGCTGCGATTTTGAAATTTTACATCGTAAAGTAACCGTACATTTTTATTTATTAAAAACCATTAATGTTTAAACGTGTACCAAATTTCTTTAAATGATTTCAGTCCCTTCTTAAGATATAAAGTTCTCTTTAAAAAAAAAACACAAAATGGCGGCCAGACAGGAAAGAAGACGTTCCAGACTTATGTTCATTTGTCCGTTTTTCTTTATTTTCAACAGTAAAACACATCCTAAATGTTTCTCTGTTTCTTATTGAATTCTTGAATCACTCTGTATAACAAATTCCTTAAAACACCATACATAGGTTAGCATCTTAAGGAAAATAAAATTAAACTTGATACTAAATTCAACATTCACAATAAATTTGGCGTTTACAAAATAGAATGTCCAGATGTTGACATAAATTTTACGTAGGCCAAACGAAGAAAAAAACCGGCCGTAAGATTCATTCAACATCTCAAAGCGTCTTTTAAACCTAATATTTACAAATCTAATTTATCCACACACTGTTTAAACGATAATCATAAATTTTCAGACATTAAAAATGTCGAATTAATTAAAAACGTACAAAAATGCATCGAAATGAATATCTGAAAAATTCTTTATATTTAAAAACACATAATAATAATCTGCTAATTAAAGAACAAATTCGAATTAAAACAAAACAAACGATTTATTAAAACTCATACACTTATTAGAATAATAAAAATAAACATTAAATATATAATAAAAAGCTGACTATTCAAACATTACAACAAACAAAATTATGAATCGAAATAAAATTGAGTATCCTTTAACTGTATTGTAAGCAAAACTTTCCATTACAATTCAAAAAACCTCTGAAGTACAGAATAATTTCTGTGAAACGTGCGTCAGGTATAAATAATCCTATTTGTAGTTGTATTTATTTGAAGATATTACATGGTAGATCTGCAGATAACTCAACGAGTTACAAAGAATAGTATCTTAAGGGAATTAAATTTAAATTTTAAATATAAATAATCGTTTTGATCTCTTTACTCTAATAATATTTTTATTTATTACCAGTACAAGACGCCAATTAAACACGTACGTCCCATCTCAACGGAAATCCCATATTGAAGTTTACATTATAAGAAATCCATAGTCTGTAGTTGTTATAGTTTATATTATACTATGAATCACATATTATATAATAGGATGGGTAAGTTTGGGTAAGTTTGTATGTTTTTTTTCGAGAGAGGCTGGAAAACTAATGTTTACAGTGAGGGTCCGCATTCCTACGGTGTGTGGGACTCGCACCCACGAAAATCACAAACCCTGTTATCCACCGCATGGATCCACCTCGTGACTCAGCTTTCGCAATACTTCAAGGTGGTCCTGTGGACGTTCATCTGTTTTAAACCTTCAGCGTGTCCACGTTACCTGTTTTCTGCTATTCTGTCAGCGGTCCTGGCAAGATCATCCTTTTGCCTTAGTACCTTCTATATGTAGGATGCTACCGGATCCCAGTGCTGTTCGCTCTCAAGCATTATTCCGATGATATTTCTGGGCGAGATCTGTCCCACTACATTTTCCAGGGTTTGCCTCTCCTCTTTCCATCTATCACAGGTGAAAAACGTGTGATTCACATCGTCTAATTCCTGTTTGCAGAAAATGCAGTCGGGTCTGTCTACTTTCCCCATCCTATACAGTGTCACCGGACAAAAGGCTTGTCGCATGACAAATGGTGCCAATCGTACAACTCTTCGTCATTTTGGTGACCCTAAAAAGGGCCGTGTGGCGAAAACGCTGTGGTGTTTGTTCCGCCCGAGCCGCGATGAGATGTTCGGTGGCTGCGCCCGCTGTTCGTGGCGTACTGCAGTCCTCCTATTCTTTGGGCATCTGTTTCGTCGAGTTCACTTTCGGCACAGCGAAGTCCGTCGCTGGCGCGGTACAGGGCGAAGAATGCAAGAACGTCGGTTCTACTCTTCGGCTGTTGCTTCCGGCTGACTCCGCGTCGAGGTCATCCGAGAGAGGAGAGGAGATGAAATGCGACCGATGGGGTGGCGATGAAGTGCGCCAAAAAACACACACGACTGGGGGTTGCGCGGCTCGCGCGAGTTGTGCAGTGTCCCGAGTCTCAGTTAGGACTCCTGCCACTGGGTCAGTTTGAGTTATTTATATTATATTATATTTCCTACTTGTAGAGGGCCTGAAGCGACCCTCGATGGTGGATTATACCACTGGGGCTAGTAAACGGGGTCGCTTCCAGGATTCACCTGGTCGCGGAGTGTAGTTACCAATTCCGGCAATGAGGGAATTGTGGGTCACACGTGCTGATCGAACATAGAATCTACGCGCCAGGCGTCTCACGGTGTCTTCAAAAGAGCGGACACCGAGTCCTCTCCTCAAAAGACGAGAAGAGTATCTCCGGGGGACTTTACACGCGAGCTTAAGTCCCCGGTCAAGAACGCACTGGAGCGCTGATCTATGACATCGAGCAAGGTATCCCCAAACAGGACAGGCATAGGTAATCACGGGCAACACGTACGAGTTGACGATGAGCTTACCAAACCGGGGGGTCATTGCCGGATTAGATAGCACGGGCCAGAGTCTACTGAGCTGCGCCGAAGCACGTTGACGGATGTACTGAGTATGGGTTCACCAGGGTGTCGGGAGTCCACGTGGAGCACGAGGTACTTGACGCTATTGGTCCAGGCCACCTCGACGGGGCCGAGGCCGCTTACGTTTGCGCGAGAATATTACCGCGGCGCTCTCGGAAGCGTTGACGGCAACTGTCCAGTCATCGGCCCACCCGACATACGCGTCGAGTTGGCGCTGGAACTTGATTGCCGCATAACGTGCGTTCGGCTCTGAGGTAAAAACTGCAGTGTCGTCCGCGAACAGCGACAATCTGACTCCAGGAAGTCGACGCGTGTCGTTGACAAACGGCGAGAACAGGAGAGACCCAAGTAGGCCTACACTTCCCTGAGGGACACCAGCGGTAATACGCCTCTCCGAAGAGAGGACGTAGACTACTCTGACTTGGAAGCTACGGTCTCGCAGAAAGCTGCCGATCAAGTGAACGTAGCAATCTGGGAGAAGGATTTCCGTTAGTTTGTAAAGGACACCCTCGTGCCACACGCGGTCGAAGGCTTTCTCTACGTCTAGGAAGATCGCAGTCGTCTGTTTGCCCTGGCAGCCAGCCTCGGTAATGCATTCCACGAGTCTCATCAGCTGATGAGTCGAGGAGTGCAGCTCACGGAAGCCGAACTCTACGGGGATCAGCACGTCCAGTCTTTCTAGATGGTCGCGGATCCTACGCCGGAAACCGCTCTAGGTTTTCCGCGCGAGAAGAATTCTTTCCCGGCTTGGGTATCACTATAACTATAGCCGTTTTCCATTTCGCCGGAAAGTAGGCCAGCCTGAGACAGACATTGAACAGTTCAGAGAGGAACCGTATTCCTCCCTCCGGAAGGCGGTGGAGTGCGGAATTCATGACTCCGTCAGGGTCAGACGCCTTCCGGGGCTTGAGCTGAACTATTTTCTCAGAGACCTCGTCCAGCGAGATGGGCTCCGGCTGGACTGTGATATCGGCCGATAGAAAGGGCTCTACCTCGCGGCAGATTCGCTCAGTAGAGGCCGGATTCTTGGATTATGGGAGCGAACTGACGCTCAAAACTGTCAGCCAAGAACTCTGTCTTCTCGAGGGGGCATCCAAGGGGTTGACCGCCGGGGCCTTCCAGTGCGGGGCGAGGCGCGCGTTTACGTTTTCCCGTTAGGGCACTGGGAATCCGCCAGTCATTACGGTTCTCGGCAAGGCCATCCATCTGTGCTACAGCTAGCTCCCAGTTGCGTCTACGGAACGCCAGCATGTCACGACGCAACTTGCCGGACGCTCTGTTAAACACAGCCTTGTCGGCCGGGTCACGAGTCTTCTGCCAGCGTCTCCGGAGGAGATTCCTCTCGCAAGCGAGCTGAGACACCTCTTCGGGGATCCGCTGATAGTCGGGCGTGAGCCCCGGCTTCATCCGGGAGGACACGTCTACCGCCGAGACTACGGCTGTGTCGAATAAGGCAACTGCCTCGTCGACATGCTGGGTAGTTTCGAGTGGTATACGCTCAGGTAGGCGGCGACTGAACGCCGGGCCAAACCGAACCCACTCGATTACCCGCCGCTCGTCGCGGATGGTAGAGTGCTGGGTAGCTAGATGCACACTGATGGGGCATTGGTCTGCGGACAGTTCCGAAATGACGAAGACGTGGACCGGGCAATAAACGCCCTTGACCGCTACAATGTCCTGTACGTCAGGGGGGGAGTTAGCCCTCGGGGGATAGTAAGTAGGCCCGGTAGGACCCATGACTGTGACCCGAGCCGCATCAGCGTACCTGCGTAAGCGGGCCCCGTTTGGGTTCACCAAGCGGCTCCCCCAATCAGGGTGCTTACAGTTCAGGTCGCCCGACAGGACTACCCTCCTGTGTGCGCCAAATACGTCCTCCAGATCGTTCGACAGGAGCTCCGTTTGTTGAGGCTTGTATGCGAAAACCAAGAGTAGACTGCCGAGAGCACCATGAAGCTCAACCGCGGTGGACTCGAGGTTCCGCCGCTGAGGCAGGACAACTCGGTGATGGCGAAGACACGCCTTCACCGCGATGGCGGTGCTCCCTCCTGCGTGACCCGACCGGTCGTCCTGGTAGCACACGTACTTGTGTAGTCGGAATCGACGATGCGGGGTCAGGTGCGTCTCACCAAGAAGAAACACATCGGGCTTGTGACGGGCAACGAACTCTAAGAGCTCAGAATTCCGGGAAACGAGACCGTTAGCGTTCCACACCACGAGCTCGAGGTCTCGCTTGAGGGATTGCGGTGTTTGTCCGTTGTTCATAACAGACCGATAACACGGCAGGCTTGCACCAAGAGGAGGAACTTATCTTAGGGCGGGCTGTTGCTAAGCGTTAGTTGATATTTCGGAAAGTCTGTGCTACTTTCTGCAACTCGTAGCTTGCCAGAAAGTCGGAGACGGCAGCGAGATCATCGAAAGATGTTTGTGGAGAACGCTTGGCGGCAGGCGGAGCGAGGCGGTGGAAGCCTTGGGGGCATGTTCTGGAGCGGGTGGTTGCTCTTGATTTTGGCGGACAGGGTTGGGTCCAGTGGCAGCTAAAGGCTGGCCCGTGTTCTTGGCCTGAGGTCTTTTACCTTTCTTGCCTGCTCTGGGGTAGCGAGGCTTGGGTGGCGGCGGCAGTGGAGGATCGAGTTCCTCGTCATCTTGCGGCAACGGGAATTTAGCATACGCGGGTGTCTCGGGTTCCGGTTCCGAGGGCGCGACATCAGGTGTGGTCTGTTTAGTTTTGCTCGGGCTCACTGCACTAGGTGGTTTCGAAACCGGAGCAGACCTTTGGGGCTGGTTTCCGTGCCACAGGCTCAGAGGCTTTGGCCGATGTTACTGGCTGAACAACATGACGAGGCTTAGGCTGGACCGGCTTTACTAATTTGTCCTCTTTGTAAATAGGACAGCGACTGTTATTTGCAGCATGGGCGCTTCCACAGTTAATGCAGTACCTGTGGTTGTCAGGAACAGCGCAGGCCTGCGTTAGGTGATCGAGTCCACATCGGACGCAGGTCGGCGCGTTCCGACAACCAAAGCTGCTGTGGCCATACATCTGTGGCATTGGGAATTCTTTTCGGTCTGACGGCAGGGCTCTACGCTAACGCAGAACCCGAACAGCCGTTTCAACTCTAATATGGCCTGGGTGGGTTCGCCCTTCTCCACCTGGAGTCTTATTAGAGGCAGGGGTCGACGCGAGCCGTAGGTTGTATACAACCGAGAGGCTGCCGCAACCTTGTAGCCTGCGTCGCGCAGTTCGTCTAGGACGACCTGCGGTTCGGCCTGTATGTCTAGCCCCCGAAGAACGAGGGCTACAGACTTGATGCGGTTTACGGTATAAGTGTGGAACTGGAACGATTCTTGTTCCAGCCACTGGATCACTTCGAAGTGTTCGGATGCGCTGCGGCAGGTAACGCGTACCGTCTCACTCGCTAGGAGCTTGACAGAAGCGTTATCTGCCAGCTCAACGACCTTACGGAGTCGGCGACTAAAGCCGATGATGTCCTTGATGTTCGTGACGAAAATCGGCGGAATCCTTCCTTCGGAGGTGCGGCTAGGCGCAACCTCAGCGGAGGCTTGGAATGCCGCCGATTCCGTAGCCAAACTCAAAGAAACCGGTGAGGGAGACTTCCTCGGGTTGCCAACGTGACCTACTAACACCCAGTCGGTGGAAGCCGAAGTCTCCATGTCGGAGGAGTCAGACTCCGGTAGAGGTATAGGGCTGCCTGGCCGACTAGTGGCCGTGCAGTCGGAAGGTCCGGCTCTTGGGGTCATAGGTGACCGTAATAAGGACCGATCACGATAATGCGCGGGTTGAGCAGGGCTGCCCGCGCATGTCGTACGGTTCCTGACTGGCCCAAGTGGCCGGTCGTGGGGCTCGTCGCTGTCGCACAGTGCAATTGGGGCACTATCAGCTGGACTAATGCTGACTACTTCAGCTCTTTGCCCAGCGGGTGTCCGGGGGCCGAACTGTGACACCGTCACAGTGGCGACGGAATCCGCATCTCCATTCGTGAGCCCTACTCTCGGACACCCCGGATTCCGCTGGGCAGCGCTACCTAAGCTACTTACCTGCACTGTGCGGCAGGTCCCATTCGTGCGTGTAGTGTTGTCTTCGTCTTCCAGGCAAGGCGGCTGGTCAACTTCCATCGCTGCAGCTTGATGGCGTTGCTGGCGATGTGGAGAGTGCTGGTGCGGCGGCGTCTTCTTTTCTTTTACTGCCGCCGCAGTAGCTGTTGTTGATGGCCTCTACATGGCAGATGTGTAGAGGTTGAGGCGGTCCTCTTCTGCGCTGGTGTCTCAATTTCAGTAGCTGCTTCCTCTTCGAATGCAAGCAGTCGAATGTCGCGCGCCAAAAAATTCTAGCGGCGCTCTTCTTATGGGCTGACCGAAATCGCTGATTGGCTCGCTCCGAACACGTCAGGTGTCACGTCTTGGCTGCTGATCCCTGATTGGCTCGCTGCGGTCAGGTGTCACGCGCCCACAAGTGTTGGCGGCGACCCCTCTCGCTGGTACCGGAGAGCAATATTTGTCTACGTGCTGTCACAATAGGTAAGCACGGAACAGGCCGTGGCCAGTTAGAAACTGCGTAATGAAATAATTAATCTCACCATGTTTGCGGTCAGTTCGCTCAGCTGACTGATTTATGAGCCTAGCATCTTCCCTTTGTGACGTCACTGGTCCACCTTTCCTGTCACTGAGCCATAGTGCGGGCTCTGGCCTTCTTGTGAGCTTGTACAGTATCTACTTGGGCCTTCCTCTTGTAAACCAGTTTCCATTTCCGTGCCAGCAGATTGATTGCGATTATTCTCGCTACGACAAGAACCGCGGACTCCGAAACGGCGCGGTCAGGGTAAGCCATTCTGAGCGCGCCACTTCGCTGCACTACTGACATGCGTCGTCTGTATTTCTCGAGCTTGAGTGCATCAGCCCATATCTCCGCACCATAAAGCAGTATTGAATAAGTAACCGACGTAAATACCGTCGCTTCGAATGTTTTGGCTCACTGGTATTTGCCATCATTCTACATATAAGTTTATATGTTATATATATATGTACTCGTACATATTGTTACGTAACGCGGAAAAAGTGTTACGTAATACGGAACGTTCTACAAGTTTCTCGAATATTCCAGCTGTAATGTGTGCGTTACAATGCTGCTCCTGGGCGCTGAAAGACAAATACGCATTAACTATCCAGTCTATTCCGGACCGTACCGGTCGGCGCAGTATATTCAAGGACACTGTTTCTAGTGGATTGTCGAGAGCGCCTGTTTGTTTAACAAGTCATCCAAAGTGACAGATTATTCTGGAAATCAGCGGGGTATAAATACAGGCATTCAGCGACGGTCAATTCAGTTAGTGTCGGGCGATTACACAGTGCGTTTGAGTGGCGATTTACACAGCGCGGTTCGAGGTACTGTGGCGAAGTATTATGTGTTTTATAATCGGGGCGGGACAATTCTATTACAATTGTGTTTTATATTAGTTGACATTTTATTGTGTGTGAACAATTTTTATTTGATTTGTTGTAAGAGACTATCTTATTGATTACAGAACGTTTAATTATATTAATTAAAGCTGGTGATTAGTGACTTGTATTTTGTTTCCACTGTACCATACGCTGATAAGAACTAAAAGTGTTTTTGAAATGAATGTTTAACGGCATACTTGTATGACATAAACAAAATGCCAGTTAAAATTTACAAAAAGGAAAAAAAGATTTTCTCTGATAAGCTGTGGCGCCAAGTGATATTCTTATTTCTTCGGAAATAATAAGAGGAAAGGAAATTTCTGAGAAAATTTTCTTGCAGATTTGGAACTCAGTTTCGTTGGCGGAGGCAAACGAACAACTTGTTAAAAAGTTGACTTTGACAATATTATTAAAACTTTAACGTCGTGGTGAAAAAAAAAAACAGGTGAAGGAGGTAGAGAGGCGAGGTACGGGAGAACGCCCTTTAATGGGCAGAAAGTAATATTTCAAAATCTTTTGTTTGTGTTTTAAATATTAGATTTCATTGTGTTTATCTTTCGTAGAAAATTTCATAACTCTCTCTCTCTCTCTCTCTCTCTCTCTCTCTCTCTCTCTCTCTCTCTCTCTCTCTCTCTCTCTCTCTCTCTCTTTCCATCTCTTTAGCGTTTTATTATTTTAAAATTATTACTTCAACGTAACAGTTGTGATTAATTATTTATTTTGTTTAAACGAATAAAGGTATTTGATTTAAAGTTTGCTGCGAGTGTTCTCTGAACTCTGTAATTTTAATAACTTTGAAAATGTTACTTTTTAATGTAAAAAAAAAATATGTTGCAGGTAAATATTTAAGGTTTATTTCGCACATGAATTAATTTACGTTTGTGTTCGGATGCTTTTCGGAATGTATGTTTCAGCTTAATTTTTTTATTGATGCGATGTTAAAATAGAAGACATTTCATCATAAATAAACTTGCTCATCGTTTCCGTCACAGATTGCGGGGATGAACGACCTCTCTCCCAGTTCTACGTATCATGTTTACGTCAGAAGTAGTATACATTCACCTTCGGCTCGGATTTTCGCACAACTTGAAACATCTCACCGAATTCCTATCCCATAAAAATATTGATTATTAAAAACCTGGAAATACAAACTGTCTTGTGTTTTTAATACTCGACGTTACTGTTTGCACTGTCAACAGTAGCGGCCATAGGTTGACGAAAAGTCACGCAACACAGAAATTGGAAATGTTTTTTCCGGATTTCAGGGAAATTAGGCTTACGATGTTGGTGACACTGATTTTCTTTTAACGCAGCGTGAGTTGTGTGTGGAACCTCTCAACTCGCTCTAACCAGTTATGTGGTGTCCTGAAGAATATTGTGTAATTCCAGACACAAAAGTATGAAAAATAAAAAACAATTTTGTAAGTTTTGTGATAAAAGAATAATATAATTTTGTTCAAACGAATAAAGGTATTTGTTTTAAAGTTTGCTGAGAGTTTTCTCTGAATTCTCTAAATAATAACGTTGAAAATGTAAATGTTTAATTTAAAATATGTTGCAGGAAAAATATTTTAAGTTTATTCCGCATGTGAGTGTATTGATATATTTGTATCAGATGCTTTTCGGAACGTATGTTCCATCTTAATCTTCTATCGATGCAATGTTAAAATGGAAGACGTAATCATCGTCATCATCATCTTCAACGATTAAACCGAGGATAGTTTGTTCCGCTCTCAAACAGTCGAAGATTATAGCTGGTCACTCCAGCGCTTCCTCGGACGTCCCACACCTCTCCGTCGCCTCGGCTTATATTAGTTGTTTGGGAATGCTGCAGTCATCCATTCGTCAAAGTTTTTTCCAGGAATTCAGCCGGTACTGGGCAACCCTGTCTATTATACTCATAATATTCAGTTCCTGCCGTATATCTGTGTTTCTTCTACGAGCATGGAGAGTATACCCTGCCACGTGCCTGAGAAATCTCATTTCAACCGCTTGGATGCGACTGGCCTGGCCTTTCGTTAAAGTCCAATTATCAGACCCATAAAGAAATATGTGAACGAAATTCGCATTGTAGAATTTTAGGCGTGTTTCTTTACTTGCAGACCTAAGGTTTCGCCTGATTGTCCCGCACATAAAGTTGTACTTATGCAACTTATTCACGAAGTCGTTGCTTGTATTATAAAGCACATTGTAGCCCAGGTATTCAAAATTGATGACTTGTTCTAGGACAGTAATATCTATAATAATTTTGGCCCGTACGGGATCAGTTCCACGAAAAGCCATCACCTTGGTCATAAGTTTGCAATCCAGAGGCTTTGCAGATTCGATTTAACAAACGTATACTCATTTTCAACCTGTTTTCAAGTCCGACAGAATGGAAGATATTTCATCATAAATAAACTTGCTCATCGTCTCCGTCAAGATTGGGCTGAACGACCTCTGCCACAGTAATATGGATCATGTTTACGTCAGAAGCAGTATAGCTTCGTTTTCGTCTCGGGTGGTGCTCAATGGCTAATCTGGGTAGTCTGGTTTCTTCTGTGGGGTTATTGACATACTCTTTCCATTAAAGTTTGTACTGATTAATTTTCTTATTTACTGAAAACATTTTTAATTCGTACGTGTTCTTATTTTCATCATATTAAGCCTTCTACAAAACTCATCACACCTCTTAGAAACCTTATTTAAACTTTTTAAATTTTATCAAAAGTATTACGTCGAACAAGATAAATTACTACTGCTGTGAAAGTTTAATACACCACCCAAATTTGGTTAGCAGGAAAGGCTGTCTAAGTAAACGATACGGCGTAGTGTGGCCAGAATAACGTTTATTCTTCCCGTGGTACTACAGTTTGCACTGGCCGTTAACCAACCTTAGTCTGCGGCTCCGACGATGCGGCCTCATGCCAGTTTCCCAACATCCCAGAAGAGTCTCAACGCCGCGTTGAATATTGTAGCTTCCCCAAATGCCCATCTTCTGTTTCTTCAATATTTTCAAGGTATTCGAGTGTCACTCGTTCCCACTAGATCTCAGACGTTGTCTTAATACAGTCTAAAATACAGGGTTGTTTTGACTGTGTCTAATTCATGAGAGAACCCGATGCGCCATCCGTCATTATCTCAAAGGGAGCCAAAATATTTCCTCAGTTATCGGCGCTCAAATATACCTTGCATCTTAAGCGTCCGACTTTCAGTAGGTGCGATAGGTCGTGCTATCGTCGTAAATATAATACGTTTTGATCCGGGCTTAACCAATTTAGACTTCACAGGGCAATTTAGCGAATATAGCGTACCTCCCTTCACGCAGCCATTTTTTCCTAAATATGGCTACCATATATGGTATTTTTTATTACAGGTACCCATTTCCATAGGCTGAGACAACCTTGGGGCTGAAAAACAGGCCTTCATTTAATACTTCGCCGAGGACTTAAACCAGGAACCTCTTGGTTAGTCAGTAAGCCCATTTAAAAAACTTATAAATCAGATACTACTATCTCTGGATGGTTTATAAGATGTTATACTAGGTTTTGTTTTATTAGTAACTGAAAAGAAACAATTGCTAATGCAACGCTGATTTAAAAGAAAAACAAATTCAGGCATAACTAACTGACAATGTTTTTATGGTGACGTTCTTTGATCACGACTCATGATTTATGATAACAGGGGAACAAAGAGAACGCCAGTTTGTGGCGGGACATTGTTTCTACCACGAGTCAGGTTCAAAGTTAACACGACATAACCCAATTGTGTAGCTGTCAAGTCGTGCGAAAAATTCGGGGTCAAGACGACTGCGGATACTGCTGCTACTGCTGCTAACGGCAAATTACATTTACTCACGGTCTGTTGGTTGTAACTCCCCCCCCCCCCACCGACTTACGTAACTACAATACTTCTTGTTGGTCAACACAACTTACGTAATTACTTTTAGTTAGCGCTAATTGTTATACTTTAATGCAGTGAGCATAGACAATGACTTACACATTGTGTGTAATATACTACTGTTTAGTCAATTAATGGAGGTTTCTTTTTTCTTTTTTCATAACTGTAAAGGAAGTAACATAACTTTAAGGATTACTGTCTTGTTTTGATTTCTACTTCACTGTAATAGTACGGATCCTAATAAAAAATATAATACCTCTATGCGGTAAAACTGAACGCCGTGAATTTGATTCCGTTTGGAAACAACTATAGCAAGGTATCGCATTTTGACGTCATTAATCTAACAACAGTCAGCTGGTATGAAACCGATATGTTTCCTTGGTTAACTCAGTTTACATAATTCCGTTTGGTTTGGGCTAATGGTTATGATAAATATTTTAAATCTCCACTAACTTACGTAACTACACTACTACTTGGTCTGGACAACTTACGTAATTACTTATAGTTCGTACTAATTGTTTTATGATTTAATGCAGTGAGCACAGAAAATTATTTACATAACATGTGTACTGTCTTTAATCGATTATTGAGCTTTTTCTTATTTCCCTTTAAAAATTAAAATGAGAGTAACATAAATTTAACAACACGTGTATTAAAGTGATTTCTGCTTAACCTTAATAGTACGGATCCTAACAATTTTATACCTCTATGCGGTAAACATAAACGCCGTGTGTTCGATTCCGTCTGGATACAACTTTAGCAAGGTAGCACATCTTGACGACATTAATATAACAAAAGCCAGCTAGTAGGAAATCGATGTCATTCCTCTGCGGGAATGGAAGTAAAACTAATGTAAGAAATGATTGTCTGATTATGGTTTCTGCTTAACCATTATAATACGGACACTGATAAATAAAAGATTTACTGCACTGTACTGTAGTACTGCATTTACTGTATTTAATTCCATCTTTTGTGCCATCTATACATACACTCTGTTTTTTTATTATATTTTATATGTTTTGAAATGTCATCGTTCCTTTTCGTACGTATTTCCTTATTCAGTACATAATCCATTTTTAATTTCCCGAAACATTTTCTCAGCTAATAATCCATGTCTGCAGCCTAAATCTTTTTCCCTCTATTGACAAAAACAAGAAAACTAAAATTGTTATTGGTTGGGTAGGCGTTTCCTCGGCTCCATACGTTTTATTTATTTTCATCACCTCTTTTGGTTAATTTTCTTTCCTCGTACTAACCACTGAGTTTTCGGATAGAGTTGAATTCGTTCCATTACCGAGCTGCTCTAAGGAGTCGTACACTTATTCCGCTAAGAAGCAATAATTGACCACGAATAGCCTAACGGGTCTACGAATCCGTGGGGCCTTCTTCCGAATACTCTTGATTTTCCAGCACGGCTGGGTTTGACCGGGAATCGTATTTTCGAACGTTTTGATTATTTCTCATAATATATAAATTAATTTATTGTGTAGAAAACGGCAAAACTAGTGCGGAAAAATAAGATCCTTAGTCCTCTATGAATCAAACTGAGATTTCGGCTAGGCATATCGGCCCCTAAGGTATAAACCATTGGAGAATAATAATTTTTTGTACGAGAGTAAATTGGAAAAAAACTTGTTCATAAATTGTTTGGAAGGCTCCACACTTCCAGGATCTGTAGGCTTAGGTATCATGTATCTACCCGACTCACTAAACATTACCTCACTTTCCTCATTTAGGACACTAACCTGGGACCCTCTTGGTCATATTTCTTTGGGCTAAACCCAATTAGAAACTATTTCTCTTTACGGCATGTTTAATGTCCATCACTATATTTTTCAAAAGTTTTGATGTAGTTTCTCTCCAATTTCCGTACAGTACAATTTTCCAAGCCATATACGCTTATTCTTAAAATGAAAATTTTTACGAAAAACTCCCCACTTCGTCATCATGATCATCACTTCATAAATTGAATTTTTCCTGTTCCGTCCTCATGACTTTCCCCATCTTGTGGCTGGCCTGCCTACAGATCTTCTTCCGACCGGCTCATACTCATAAGCCAACTTCGCAAAAGTCGGTATTGTCCATTCTCTCTAGATGTTGTTTCCAGCAATTTCCATTATTCTGAATGAGTTCATTTAGAAAGACTATATCAAGTTCTCGCCTAATATACTCGTTTCTTGTATGATCGAATCGCGTGTGTCCCTTTACCGATCCCAAATAGCTCATTTCTGGAGTCTGTAATTGGCACCAGTCCTTCTTCTTTATAGTCCAGGTCTCCCGTCCATATAGCAGTAGGCCTACTGGTACTGCCATTGTCTTATAGAATTCGACACACGTCTCTTGTCTAACTTTCATTTTCAGTGTTCTTCTCAGTATTCCACATATAGTTTGGAACCACATATAGTTTGTTGTTGAGATCATCACTACTTCTGTAAGAAAAACTGCATCCAAGGTAACTAAATGTAGAGAACTGTTCTATGAGCTGGTCATTTAACATAATTCTAGATCGAAAGAGGTACTTTCCACAACAAGCCATCACCTTTGTATTAGTTTTTGTTTTTTAAATTACATTTCTCCACTTTGTATACATACAAATTATCGGTTATTAACTACACCTTTATTGGACACATTAGGCCTTAGCAATGCTTTAATAAAAAAATTTGAGTTCTGAGAGTGGCGGGTTTTAAGTATTACAGAAGACTAAAAGCAACTAGGCGCAGTCTTACGTTTGCTTTCTGTTCAATAAACAATTAACAGGAATTAGAAACATAAATTTAAATCTCATTTTGTTAAATATTGACACGAATGGAACCGCCTAGAACAGCCGACATCTTTCTCCACCCGTCCCTGCACATAGCCCAGGAGATACGTGTTTCTTCGAGGCCAAAATCAATTACGCTCTAGTGTTTTTGAATGCTTGTTGACGCGTATTATGGATTATTCTAGAACCTTTGTGCTGTCTATTTAAGAAATTACAGCTGCCGAGTAGAGGTCAGTTTATGTCTGGCGTTTACTCAGTGCGTCCAAGTGATTATTATTGAAAAGTGATTATTGTGCGGGCTAGCCATAAATATAGATAAAACAAAAATGCTTATCCAAACAAGAAGGGACCACGTTCATAACAACATTGACATAGATGAGGACACAATTGAAGTGATGGACAATTTCACGTATCTCAGAGTGAACCTAGCAAAGACTGGATCAGAGGAGCCGGAGATCCGAAGGCGGACGCATGGAGATCCAAAGATCCACCATGGCTAACAAGGCATGCTTTGCATTGCTGCCATCATTTAGGTCTGGGCATGTG
Organism: Magicicada septendecula; assembly: GCA_034769895.1. Taxonomy (NCBI): domain Eukaryota; kingdom Metazoa; phylum Arthropoda; class Insecta; order Hemiptera; family Cicadidae; genus Magicicada; species Magicicada septendecula. The sequence continues at coordinate 883,879,512 of CM068368.1, read as the reverse complement.
GACAGGGAAACAAAAATGAAAATATATAGGACTGTCATCAGACCGGTGTTATGCTACGGGTGTGAGGCATGGACAATCACACAGAAAACAGCCGACATAGTAGACACCTTTGAAAGGAAAATCCTCAGACGCATTATAGGCTCAATACAAGAAAATGGCTCATGGAGACAGAGATACAACAATGAACTGCATCAAATATGTAAAGAGATACCAGTCTCAAAATTTATAAGAATGCGAAGATTGCGTTGGGCCGGACATGTTATGAGAATGGAGGATGGCAGGAACCCCAAAAGGGCTCTGCTGGGTACAAGGGAGGGAACGAGACCTAGAGGCAGACCGAGGAAAAGGTGAGAAGATGGTGTTGCAGAGGACGTGAGGGACATGGCGATAAGAAACTGGAGGAGCGCTGCAATGGATAGAGTAGATTGGAGGCGGAGATTGGTGAAGGCCAGGGCCCGACTTGTAAGGGCAGGGTCATAGGAGTAGGTAAATTATTGTGCAGGACTCTAGTAGTTGCCATTATTATTTCGTGTGGACAAATTTAATTTGAATTATTGCACGACTATTATCGTGTTGATTACAAACTGTTAATTGTGATTAATTAAAGCCGGTGATTAGTGACTCCATTGATGTCTGTATTTTGTATATCCACTGTACCATACAATTATCAGTGAGGCCGTCGTCACAATATGTAAAGTAAAAATAATATTTTTGTTTCAAATTAACCTTTACTGTTATGGTCTACCCTGTAGTAGCGTTGCACGAGATACTTATTGTGTGTTCTGTTCCCGCGGGCAGCGCACGATCGATTCCACTGCCTACTAAATATTAACGCTGTCGCAACAGTAAACGACATGTATGTTGGGGGGGGGGTGGCAATTATACGGCAGTAAAATAACACGCTTACATATTCATCGGCGGCGATCACAGCGGCAGCAGAGAGCTGTTGGCTATAATTATTGGTTATAGTAATCAAGAGGGCGCTATCAAGGCGGAGTAGACACGCCTCTTATAAGTCACGCTCGCGTCGCGTCGCCATGGCAACACTATAAACAACACCTTATTGCCAGGTCGCACACACAAACACACATTATTACACCTGCGGGCGCCTCGTGGCTGCCGCTTGTAGCACTCGGCGGCGGCTCATAATTCACTTAATAAACTCGTTAGTTAATGCAGACAAATAACAAAAAAAAAGAAGCAAAGGCGAGAGAAGAAGTAGAAGAAGAAATATATACACGCAGTCGAGGCGAGAAAAATATACACCTCAAAGGAAGTCGGGGTAATTTCCATTAAAGGGGAAACGAATCCTAACACTAGCTCCACGCTATCACTAACTTTATGTTTTCTCGAGACTCTAACTAACCGTACCTGGAACAATATATGGTAACCTTGGGTAAACTCGTGACAAAGTGTATAAAATACCAATTGTACCAACCAAATATTTTTAATTCTTTTTCTCTGTTTTAATCTTTGGAAAGAATGCTTTTTAAGGACTTTATCGCCCTAAAAGTTTTTTTTTAATAAAACAACATATTATATTTATTTTAATTAAATTTCTAAACAATGTTCTTTCTTGGTAATCTCGTGATATTCCAGGTAATCTCGTGACATCACTCCGCTACGCTCGTGATATCACGACTTTACCTGGATTGAGGCAATCTCGTGATACGCCAGACATACGCGTGACAACTAAAATCATAAATAAGATAAAGCTAAAATCATACGGTCAAGAAACGTTAAAATTAAAAACGCCATTAATATTAAAATCGTACGGAGGAATCCAATATCAGGGAAATAAAAACTGTAGAAAATTTTAGTAAAAACAAGTTAGAAGATTTATATTTAATTTAAATCTTTTTTCAGAACTAATTGTAAAAAATTAAATAAATTTATACATTACTAAGCAAGCGTTTTTACTTGGAAAACAACACAAAACCTTTAAGAAACTACGATCCGGAGATAAGGTTCTACAACATATACACCGTCCATAATCTATCACGATATGTACCATCGTATTCAGTATGTATTAACCTACAATTTAAGACTAAATTTGAAACTTAATATAGTGAATTACAATTACGACAGAATCAAAATACAAGTCCTATTAACAGATACAGACATATAAGAAATATTCCTTACCTTTCACTTCATAACGTTGCAAAACAACAAACACGTGTCGCACTGGCGCCTACAGTATCCCAGACTGAACACTAGAATGCGCTGCGCTCAACTGGAGAAACTAGACATTGGTTAACTCGTGACAAGTTTCACAAAAAGTATCACGAGATTACCTCTATCACGAGATTACCCGTGTTCACCATACTACCGCACATACGTTAATCCACAATCTGTTTACTGAAGTCGTTTTCTTGATTACGGAAGCTCTCACGGTAGGAGTAGACGTTACGAAAATTAAAAACTACCATGCTGTTGGCCGTGGTCAATTGCTTAACGATCGGTTCATAGATTTTTGTAAACGTTTCAGCTACCCAGCGGCAGATGGCAGGCCTAACGCACCTCATCCAGAAGGTGCTTATGTCTCTGCTTTACGTGCGTTAGGCCTGACATATTTTGTCGAACTTTTCATTTCTGAAGAAATCCTCGAGAGAGATAATTTTTTGTATAGGTGCGAGTGACCATCTGGATGGCATAATTCAGGACTGACTGCTCCTTTAAGCCAAAACCTAAAAACGTCAAGAAGTTGAAGTACAGGCAGACCTAGGCCACACAGGAGAGGGTATCGTAAATTATCCGTCCATCTTCACAACACGGAACATCTTCACAACAGTCATCCGAATGGATCATCCCCAAACAACTATGGAACTATAAGCCGAAGGGACGGAGAGGTGTGGGACGTCCGAGGAAGCGTTGGAGTGACCAGCTCTAATCTTTGCCTATTTGAGAACGGAACAAACCCCCCTGGGTTTAATCCTTGAAGATGATAATGACGATGATCTTTACAACAAGGCATAGGCAAACTGCAGCCTGTTCCGCCTACAAGAACCTTTCAGCCGTCTTCCTGGGACTACCCACACATCTGTGTCCTGTAGGTTTATATTTCCAGATTTATTTGGCCAATCTCAAATCTGACATTCTTCGAATGTGTTCTTTCCACCGTTGTTTGTAATATTTTAATTTTCCATTCGAGTTAAAAACTTGTAACTATTTTCTTATGGCCTCTTTCTTTATACGGTCAAGTTTAGAACACTTTTTACCTTTTCTGGCATATATTTTACAGTGTTGTTTCTTGGTCCATAATTAAAACCCATAGGACAGTACTGGGACTGCCACAGCTTTGTAGAATTTTATTTGTTTTATCTCGACCTACCTTGTTTCTAAAAATACGGTTGATTCTTCCACAGATTGTCTGGAATTTACCTAACTTGACATCAATAACATAATTCTTATCATAGCCAATATCGTCGTGTTCTTCTTCTCCTCTTCTAAGGATTAGGTTATATAAACCTGTTCCGGCAGCCATCTCATTCTCGGACGACCCAAGTCTCTTCTACCAATGCCCCTTTATAGTTGAGTGCCGCTTTCAGATCATCCTCTGGAGGTGATCCCATTATTGTCTTCTATAAACCGAACATTTCATTTATGTCCTTTGCTTCGAGTTCTGCTCTGATATCTTCATTCGTTATTCTATTTTGCAAAGAAACTGAATTTCAGCACTCTTAATCTTGCCGCTTTCTTTTTTGTATGGTTCATGACTTCCTCGCATAAATCAACGTGGGTATTGCAATTGTCTTATACAATTGGATCCTTGTGCTGTGTCTGGTTTTAGTTTTAAGATTTCTATGAATCATACTACAAATATTCCTAAATTATTTATCTTCTCTACATATCAAATGCAGATTCATAGCTTACTGTACAACCGATATATTTGAAACGGCTCACTAGTTCTAAGGTGCTGTGGTTTATAACTATCCTAGTCCACACTGGATATTTACCTTGGATTTACTGCATGGCCATGACCTTGGATTAAAGATGATTTACCTCTCTTACAGAAATTTTCAGTGAGTACTTTCTTGTTACTTTCTGAAATTGAAACATAGCTCTTTGTAAATCATCCTCATTTTCTTGAATAAGAACTATGTTATCTGTATATAGCAGGGAACCTATACAAATTGATTTGTTAGCTGTATTCCTAAAGTCACTCTGGATTTCCATGCTCTCAACATGTCGTCAATATATTTATTAAACAAGCTTGAGGAAACTGAGCATCCCTGCCTAGCTCTTTTATTTACTGGAAAGTCACCTGAGAGAATACCATTCAGATCCAGAACTACAGATGTACTTTTATAAAGGATCTTAAACGAATTCATTAAATGCTGTGGATATCCTGTTCTATCCATAACACTCTATTTAGCGGTCTAAATTATTAAATGCTTTTTCCAGATCAAGAAAAACGATACTCGTTTCCTGGTTATACTCCCGCCATTTCTCTATTATCTGTCGTAGTAGGCCTACAAACAAAGCATCCACAGTCGACCTACCCTTTCTAAATCCCATTTGCTCTTCAAGAAGTAATGCATCTGCCAATATCGTTTTCCAAATAATTAAAGTGGCTTACCTGTTACCCGATTCGGTCACTAGTCATTATTTTTATTCTTATTGGTTCCTCGCCTCGAAATGCCATCACCTTTGTTTTTTATAGTAGTGATTCTTATAGTGTATTGTTTGAAAATACGATTGTTTTAAAAGTATCGTAAACAGTGACGTTAATTGACTACAACTTGAAGTAAGGAAAGCAAACTTTTGTCAGTAAAACAACGTACAAACACATGCGGTTGCTATGTGGAACTGTCGCAATTACGTGTTATTTCTGTTCATAAAGTTTAACATCGGTTTACAGGCATTGACGCAATTGGTGATATCATTACAGTATATGACCGATGTTGTCATAAAACTACAGTCATAAAAATCTGTAGCATCTGATTTACTGTAGCATAAAATTTACGTCGCTCGTTTACGAACTATAATAAAAAAGCATAGTATAAAATAAAATTAGATCCAAAGATTCTATTGAACAGAATAGAAAATCATTGGATAGCCATTTGGGTGAATTTCAGGGTGGCTTTAGGAAGTGGATCCTGTCCAGAACAAATATTTACTCTGAAGTCAATTATCCGTCACAGGCTATTGAATTCAAAGGAGATTGTAGTGACATTTGTTGCTTTTAAAAAGGCCTTTGGTTATGTTGATAGAGGCTTCCTTTCAACACTGTCCTGCAGATTCAGTCACTAAACATTATTTTTGTTCTTATTGGTTCCTTGCCTCGGAATGCCATCACCTTTGTTTTTTATAGTAGTGATTTTTATTTTGTATAGTGATATATTTGTGTAAAGTAATAGATGTAGGCCTACAGATGTCTATGTAAGCAGAGATAAACTTTAAACTAGGACTAAATTATTCCTCGTTTAGACATTATGGTTGTAAATTTAACTAAAAATCCAAAGCAGTAGTTTGGAATTTCTAGTGTTTATTGTATGATTGTCTATTTTACAATACTAAACAACAATTATCGTTATTTTACTACCGAAATAGAAGAGTAACCGCGTTTTTCGCAGTGTTTCTGTTGTTGAAAAATATTAAAATTATTGAAATTAGTTGAAACTATTACTACCAATTAGTTGGAACTATTACTACCAATTAGTTGAGACTATTACTACCAATTAGTTGAAACTGTTACTACCAATTAGTTGAAACTGTTACTACCAATTAGTTGAAACTATTACTACCAATTAGTTAAAACTAATAAAAATTAACTTAAAAATAAATGTATTTTATTCAGAATAATGAGAGGATTCTGCAGCGCAAGGAGCGTATTAGTTTAATATGACAATTACGTAACGATATCGAAAAGTCGAGAGCGTCGTCCTATTTTCTCGTGACAATGGTCACGTTATTGTTACGCTATGTCGAGTCGTGAGAATTTTGAATAAAAAATTAAAGGAATGCAAAATATCACCAATCATGTTGCGAAGAGGGAACAAACGTATTGAAATATACTGTTTGGCATTTGCAGATGACTTTTCTATACTTTCTGAACCTCTGACATCTGCAGTGACACAAGTTAATTTTTTGAAGGACACAGCCAGTAGAAGAGGGTTAAGAATTTCTGCAGGAAGAAAAAACAAATTTCTCACGAACATTAAAAATGCGCCAAATTCCTGCTAACAGATATATTGGTCGAAAGAATGGACAACCAATGATTCCCCGAAAGGATAATGAGTGAGCATATAGAAGACAAGGCAAGCCAAGGAAACGGTGGCAAGACGACGAGGAAGAAGACCCAACTAGGATGGGTGTCGACTCGTGGAAGACCCAGGCACATGATCGGACTATCTGGAGGCGGATCATTATTGAGACCAAGGACCATCCTGGACTATATATAGTGTCGGATATGTATGTATTGTTACACAACTGAACATTCTCAAACAACGGAGTGTGTCAATCTACGTGTTTCTCGGCTATCCCAGCAGAGTCCAGTTGTAATGTTGATATATATATTGCTAATTTGAGAAGAAAGGTAATTACGTGACAGTTATCACGCGTTAACAATCGAGGCTGTTCCAGACCGTAACAGTCCGCGCACTGTGTTCAAGGTGTCTGTAATTTTGTTTCCACTGTACCATAAGACGATCAGTGAGACCGTCGTAAGAGTATGTATGTTGCAACGTTGGTGATTTTAATGTTAGTAAAAGTATTTTTTTTTTCTGAATAAATAGAGTACTAACCGTATATAATAATAAAGACGAAAAAATTAAATTCCAGAGTAATTAGGATAGCTAGTATTCTAGGTTGAAATATAATGTTTTCAAACAAAAGAATGTAAAACAATGTACGCTCAATATTGCCGTGTGCCCTTCATGTATTACGAAAGAATTTAAGAAGAAAATCAAGTGTGTCAAACTGTCGAGAGAGATGAAAAGAAACATCTTGGTTATACACTGATTGTAGTCTCTTCAACAACACGTTACAAGAATTGCTTAAAAAAAAAAAAAAAAAATTGACGAGACAACCGTGTGAGAAATCGTTTTTCATTTCCAAGTGGCAACAAAGAGAAAAAGAACACGCTTGTCAATTGTTGTGTTTATCTAGTGTTTGATACAATGGGCAGCGCCGAGCCAGTATTGTTTGATAAATTGTCGCTTTGTCAATAGCAAATGCTTCTGTGATTTGTTTACTCTGTGTGTGTGTGTGTGTGTGTGTGTGTGTGTGTGTGTGTGTGTGTGTGTGTGTGTGTGTGTGTGTGTGTGTGTGTGTGTGTGTGTGTGTGTGTGTGTGTGTGTGTGTGTGTGTGTGTGTGTGTGCTGTGACGCCAGCGAGTGTGACGGACGCGGACGGGTAAGAATAATGATGTCAGCGAACAAATGTAAACACAAACGCTTCGTTCTCAAATAGCCTCGTTTTATGAACACTCACCCATATGTGAACGAACACTAGACTATCACACTTAGGTTGGTTATTAAATAAAATGTAACAGTAGACTTGTCTTTATTATGCACGTAAACGACTTCATGCTTTATAATTCTTTGACAGCTCACATCACTGGTCTGTTTCACTAACCTATTTGTTGTTGTTGTTGTTGCTGTTCTTGTTGTTGTTGTTCTTCTTCTTCTTCTTCTTCTTCTTCTTCTTCTTCTTCTTCTTCTTCTTCTTCTTCTACTTCGTCTTCTCTTTCTCCTTCTTCTTTTCCTTCTCCTTCTCCTTCGTCTCCTTCTTCTCCTTCACCTTCCTTTTCACCTGCTGCTGCTCCTTGTTCTTGTTTTTATACATTTTTCTTCTTTTTGTTTCTACACTTGATTGACTATGCGAAATGCCTGTTACCTTTTTAAAGGTCCCAAACTTTTGTTAGTGCTTTATAATGCTTTGATAGCTCTGTCACTGGTCAGTTTAACTAATTTTTTTTTATCTTCTTGTACTTCTTCTTCTTCTTCTCTTTCTTCTTCTTCTGATCCCTCTCCTTTTCCTTCCCCTTCTACTTCGTATCCTTCGTCTCCTTCACTTTCCTTTCCTCCTCCTCCTGCTTCTTGTTCTTCTTTCTTTTCTTCTACACTTCATTGATTATGCGAAATGCCTGTTACCTTTTTAAAGCCCTCAAACCTTTGTTAATGCTTTATAATACTTTGACAGCTCAGTCACTGGTCTGTTTAACTAATTGATTCTTCTTGTTGTTCTTCTTTTTCTTCTTCTCTTTCTCCTTTTTTCTCTTTCTTCTTATTATTTTCATTCTTCTTCCCCCTTTCTTCTTCGTCTCCTTCTTCTCATTCACCCCTTTCTTTTCTCCTCATCCTGCTTCTTTTTCTTGTTTTATACATTTTCTTTCTTTTCTTTTACACTTCATTGATTATGTGAAATGCCTGTTACCTTTTTAAATCATTCAGGCTTCTGTTTGTCTAGGCCTCTCTATATTTCTTCTTCTTTACTGAGAGTAAAACTGTACTTAAAAGTTTCCTTGTATCAATAATATTGTTAACATAATTTGTATTACAATCTACCTAGCAAGGGAAATCAGTAGTAATACAGATTGGGTAACAAAAAATGACTAAGGCAGGCTGTGGGCAATGTTGTAACCTATCGCGTGGCTGCTAGGCTACAAATAATAGTTGTTGTTGCTTCGGAGGTAAATTTAAATCGTTGATATAAACTGCTCTTCTCTTAAGACAATGTATTGATGATTTGCAAATATACTTTACTTTACAGTTTTCTTTATATTAATAATTCTTGAAATTAACCTACAGTAATTCAAATTATTCAATCACTTTTACTCAACTCTAAGTACCTTCAGTTACTAGTATTTAGTTTAAAAAAAAAATTAAACCTGGTAGTCGTGGGACTACCGGTAGACATGGACTCATGGGCAGACTTGTGCTTTGGGAAGGAATGAAGGGTTGGTTAAATAAACAGCTCTCATTGTCTTAATGTTCTCATCGTCTGTTTTCTTGCTAGCTAGCCGTACGCTCGATCTGTGATGCCTTGGGGGCACGCCGGATGACCCAGGTATCGGAGATGCGGGCCGCTTGGGCGCTGACGGGGTTTCGTCAATTTTCAAATGGGTGCCATTTTCTAAGTTCTCGGCCGATTTCTTTGATTTTAGTCCCAAACGATAGGCCTGTTGACGTTCTGCATAGGATTTGCCGGTTTTCGGTTTGAAAGTTTTGGTTCGAGTTTTATCGTGATTTTTAGGTAGAGGCATTTCAAATTTTTGAGTTCAAATGTTGTTATTATTTTCTGTGAGTGCTTGTGGTACTAGAAATTGGTGTTATTGGAGAGATTTAGTTCTGAGGATCACAACGCACTTTGTATTTTCGCGATCGGACTTGTAGTTCCCGAGATATTTAAGTTTTAGTGGAGCAATTTAGAAATTTTCGGCGCAAAAACACCCTCACGCAGACAAAGCCTAGAGGCGACTGAAGTCAGTTGCCAAAATTCTCAGTACTATTGGTGGAAGGGGGCCGAGTGACTCGATCACCTGACACCTGGTTTGCTGGGATTGGTTGAGCGGTTCGTGAGATAGTGGTATGCCGAAAGTACATTTGAAACATAACGGTCGATTTTCGCGAAACGTGCGAGTAAGACATTACATACCTATGGATTCCATGTAAAAATAATGTTATTCTTTAAAGTTTGACAAAGAACAAAAAGTATGACTGACTATCACTGGCTAGAGACGCTTTCTTAGAACATCATCACCTTTTAACTCAGATCAAAGAACAAGTCAAAGTAAGACAGACATAAGCTCTGTAAGAACACTTACTATAAAAAATCTGTTTTCGCCAGCATTTTCTATGCTTATTATACACAATTCTTGGGTTACAGCGGTGGGACTATTCCCTTCTCTTATATCTAAAACCTTAACTATGATTGGCTAAAACTAGTTAAAGTGAGGGTAGTTTTAGTACGTAGGCTTCCACGGCCGGTGTCACTATAAATACTTAAAACTTCCGAGCTGAAAGGCCGTGGTCGAATGCTTGATGTTGTGTAGCTAAACGTTTCGGCCACACCACCGGTGGCCACCTTCAGTAGCAAAAATGTTCGAAATAGGTGGTATGCCGAACAAGTCGCCCAGTGAACTGGGAACAAGCAACAGTGAGAGAAGGCTACGCTGTTTCTATTTATAACTTTTTGGCCGTTTAAGGTGTATAACGCGAACCAATGGGAAGCCAGTTCATCATTCTCCACTCTGATTGGCCGTGAAAAATAAACCATGCCTACTTAAGGTGTATAACGCGAACCAATGAGAAGCCAGTTCATCATTCTCCACTCTGATTGGCCGTGGAAAATAAACTATGCCTACAACGCGAACCAATGAGAAGCCAGTTCATCATTCTCCACTCTGATTGGCCATGGCATGGTTTATTTTCCAAGGCCAATCAGAGTGGAGAATGATGAACTGGCTTCTCATTGGTTCGCGTTATACACCTTAAGCGGCCAAAAAGTTATAAATAGAAACAGCGTAGCCTTCTTTCACTGTTGCTTGTTCCCAGTTCACTGGGCGACTTGTTCGGTATACCACCTATTTCGAACATTTTCGCTACTGAAGATGGCCACCGGTGGTGTGGCCGAAACGTCTAGCTAGACAACATCAAGCATTCGACCACGGCCTTTCAGCCCGTAAGTTTTAAGTATTTATGAGGGTAGTTTATTAATAATTTTTATAAAATTTTCTCTTATTCGTAAAAGACTGTATCACGTGACCCTACGTCACGATTTGGTGGGGTTTTACTATTTTGGATTAAAGTTCTTAGGGAGTACAACACCTGCCTTCACACTTGGCCCCATTACTTGACTTACCCCAAAAGGATATCAATTTTATGGCGACATTTATGTGTTCTCTCTGGACTTTGTCACCATTCACTCTTATTTTATGTGTCTCGCCAGATTTCATACGTTTTTCATAAATCTGTCTTTTGTTGTCCTAATAATTGACTTTTGATCTCTCAACAGCTGCTTGACCAGATAAGGGTTTAATAAACCTTTGGTAGCAAATAAACTAGGGTTTACGATTATTATAGACAGTCACGCTTATTGAGAAAGAGGATGAAATCTTTACCAAACCCTTGGAAAAATTTCCTAATGCTATTTTTATGTTCAAAACATCTGCTTGTCTGGTATACAGATTGAAACCTGTGGCTACTTCCAAATGACGATAATACAACTAATATATCTACACTCCCACTTCTAAGTAACAATTATAATATAACTACAATAATTACACTGGATAATGACAACGCAATAATGGTAAAGAAAATTGTTGCGCACACTACGCCAGCACGGACCAGCACAGCAGGCACCGGCATTTGCCGGTCATGAAGGTTTCCGTGTTTTCAAATACAAGAGCGCACACTAGAACAGCACCGGCACGGACCTGCAACCAGCAGCGGCCGGCAGTGCAGGTGGTGACGGTCAGGGTAGAATCTCGACCTGCACTGCCGGTCGCTGCTGGTTGCATGTTCGTGCTGTGACGGTGTAGTGTGCGCTGGCGGCCGGCAAGGACCAGCAGCAACCAGCAGTTTTCAACCGATTGCCCGACCTTCGTTTCAGTTCGCCGCGTCTCGGTAGTTCTCGGGTTCTTGTTTTCGCGGTATTCTGTAACGAGGAAAGTTATATTGTGCCACGTTTACTTTTGTTAAAACTGTGTACTAGACATGGATGAAGAAAAACTAATATTGATTGTACACGGTTATCCAAACTGTGGGACATGAGCCGTGGGAATTATCACGACCAACAAAGGAAGGACGCTTTATGGGAAGAAATAGCCCAAAATAACTTTGAAGGGAAAACAGGTTAGTAAATTTCAGGTTACAGTTACTTTATAATTTCACGACTATCCATTTATTTTAAAATTATTACCGTTTCCTGTAATAACTGCATTTCGAAATTAGTCACCTGATGATACGCTACTGCCATTAGGGTATAAACTAGTAAATCGAAAGGAGTAAGAAAATGTCAAAAGTTTATTAGGAATTAGATCCATAAAGTCGCTCTGATATATGTGCGTGTGGATGTTTTAACACGCTTTATTAAAAATTTATTCAGAAAACGTACAAAATTATAGACAGCTGTTCAAATTTTAGGATATTATTTTGGTTACAGAAGAGTACATTGATAATATAATAGAAACAAAACTCAGTATTAGGAGAACATATTTATTATAAAAAGCCTTTATTATTATAACATATAAATAAGACAAATTTGCTGTTTCAGCTGGACCGACACCCCCCACCTACACGAAAGATGCAGGTTGGTGCTGGTCGGTGCAGGACAAGTGTGCGCGGGTGTACTGTTTGCAGGTCCGTGCCGGTGCCTGCTGTGCTGGTCCGTGCCGGCGTAGTGTGCGCGAACCTTAAGATGACGGCTTTTCATGTAGTCGATCCCACACGAGCAACAATTGTTGTTGACGGTACTGTTCGGGAGCAGGTCAGCAATTTTGAATACCTGACCTAAGGTATAACGTGTCTTTTATTACAAATAATGTCGTGGTGCTATATAAGCTATATAAGTTTGATCATATGTGCGTAACCATCGGGAAACTCATATTATTATATAAGTCAAATAATAAAGAAACTCGCCTGAAGTTATACAAGGTAGTAAATGTTTCTACACATCTCAGTTCGTCTGATAATTGGACTATAATTATAAGGCCAGTCGGTTTAAGCTGCCAAAATAATATTGTCCAGGCACGTGGCAGCATATACTATTGAAATTCGTTCACGAAATGCACATACTGTATATGGCACGAACTGTATATTGTCAGTATACTCGATAGCAGTGGGTACGTAACACCTGTTGTCGGTTTTGATAGGCCTAAAACTTAACTTAAAAATTATTTCGAATTTTTTCTCGTACCAAGTGTTCCTTTTAGAGCATTTTTTTATCATTCGCTGGGAGAAGAAGAAAGTCCCGGTTCAATGGGATCTGACCCTCATTATATACACACACAGAATAGATCAGAACACAAATAATTGAATTGAAAATAATAATAACAAACAGAGAAACACATGACTGAGCGAACAAAACACAAATAGGTACGTAGTATCTGCTGCATGTCAATTCGGAAAACATGCATAGCTGCCAACTAAGAGTTGTGCCGGTTTATACAGCGGAAACTCATTGGGTGGACGAATGCGTCTTCCCCCCTCCGCAGTTTGTACAGTGACAACTACTACGAGGTCAACAGTGACCGTACGCAGTAAAACACTGCCTATTACCGAGCCGGCAACACAAGACGGTACAAGTGCCCATCAGTTCGAAAGCAATGCTACTGTTTTCTTCAAGTTTCCCTAACTAATATTGTTCGGATTTCAAATTATTCAATAAATAAAGTATTTATTCTCTGACATAATTAATATTATTTTCTCTTATTTCTAGTATTGTTGCCGCCGGCAACAGCGGTTACATGGACGGCGCGCTACTGCTCGATAGGCTTGTCCAAAGAAAATATGATTGGAACAACGTAACCGAGTTGATTATTGCCGCTTCATAAAACATCTATTGAATTATAAGCCAAAGGGACTGAGATGGTTGGGAGATGTCCGAAGAAGTGTAGGAGTGGCCAGCTCTAGTGTTTAGGATCGGACCAATTTGTGTGTGTGTGTGTGTGTGTGTGTGTGTTCAATTCTTTCAGAAGCTGACAATGACTGAACACTTTCAGGCGACGACATACATGAAATGCTTGCAGTGAATCTCCTTCATTAGAACGAGTTGTAAAACAAATACACTTTATATGTTACATAATATTCATAACATTACATAACATAACATTCACTTTATATGTTACACTTTCACATATATTCATCTCAAACTAACAAAAATCTGTTCACTAAGTCACTTGATTTTAAACGTTTCGGTATAAGCGCTTCACCACCATGATGTTCGGATGGGTTAAAAAAAAATTGAAAATATACTCGTCCATTCAAAAAGTGGGCATGGTCAGGTCATATCGGTTACAAGGCGCGTGTTGTGGTTCATAACAGTGTAGACAATATTTGTGTCTATTGATCTCTCTGGTAATAAATAATTGATTCCATATTTTTAAGGTCACTAGCCTCGTAATAGTATTAAAATTTAAGCTATTTTCGTATCGTCTTCTAAACGTTATTCACAATTTATATAGTAAAAGATATATTAATTTGCATAGAATTATCACTCCAAATCGAAACAAGTCAAGACGTTATAAGAGTTTTTAGACATTATGCACAGAATAGGACCGTACTTGACACGAAACAAAGATTTATCAACAGTGTACTGATATGTCAGGAGATTATCGTAGTGACTGTCAAGTCAGCCATTAAAAAACAACAACACCATTATTTTACTTTAGTCAATTTCATTGAATATTATAGTTATAAAGTTTGCCTTGTAGAAACTCAGTTAAAGCCTTCGATTTGCAAAATTATGCTTTAAGGTTCTGTAAAAATGTAAACAGACAAACCAAAATTTATAGGACTTATTTATTTATTTATTTACTGCGAAACGTTGAAAACTTATTTTTATTAAAATTATTCATCCTCCTTAAATTTATAATACAATACAGTGAAAATATGAGGTTCAGGGTGGCTTTTTCGGCTGTCTACTACAATTTTGTTTTCGAAAATGCTAATTAAAAATCTATTATGCCTTACTGTGTTCAACGTCGTCTGCACATCAAATATTAAGTGCCTGTTCCGACTTCTCAGTTCAACCCATCTTCTGCGTGAACGGACTGTAGTCCTTCTGCTCCTGAGGGATAGTATGTCACTAGTTTGATTAATCGTTCATTATCCAATTTTCCTATGTGGTTTTTTCAAGTGTTGTCTACATTGTTGGATATTGTTGGATATTAAACTTTTCTCTTATATTCTCATGCCTTATTTTATCTGACCGAATACACTTTTAACGTTCCGTGGAAGTTTCATTTCACCTGCCCGTGTCCTTGATTTACCTTTATGAGACGAGGCTCAGTTTTTATCAACATTGTTTTTATCATACTTCCAAACTTTACATTGGGGAAACTCAGATAAAGCCTTTGCTTTGCAAACAATGTGCTTTGAGGCATGTAAAAATGTAAACAGACGGAGAAAAATTTATAAGACCTTTGTTATTTATAAGACCTTTGTTTGCCGGGCTGTAAGGCCGTGTCCCAAGATTGTTTGGTGCAAACGTTTCGGCCGTGCCTTCGACGGCCATCTTCAGCGCAGAAGGGTGCAAAACACTGACAAAGGTTTCGTAGTCAGTGACCACTGAACGGTGGTTAAGGCTAGTGGCTGTGAGTAGGACACCCATATTTATAAACAAAAGTTGGGTTCAAATTGGGCCTGTATTTTTTTCTAGTAGGACACGCTGAATAAACGCATCGAAGGACCAAACAATCTTGGACCACGGTCTCACAGCTTCGGGAAGCCGAAGTTCTCGTAACACTGAAGCCGCCCGTGAAAGCCCCAGACTGAATTATAAGACCTTTATTTATTTATTTTAAGATCCTGAAAATTTATCTTAACTTTTATTAAAAGCATTCAACATACTTCCAACACAACATAGCCTATTTATAACACTATACAAAAAACGGAAACAAACTTAAAATTTCCGTACAACACTTAAAATTGTATTTAGATGAACTAAATAATCCAGATGAACGTAAACACTAAACATACACATGTTTTAAGATTTCTCAAAAATAATACATTAAAATTACACAATTCTTCTATAAACGCTATAAATTGTTCAGTAAAAAGGTTAAGGTAATTTTGTAAAAAGAGCTTTTTTATTATCTAAGTCAGTCTCTCTTATTGTTTAGAAATTAAGTAAAATCAATGTACATTTTTCCTTAACAAAAATGATTTCTTTTGTAAGAAAAACTAAACAAGAATTCAGATAGCCTTTCTTTTTGAATAATTGACACTGGTATTAGTATTGTAAGCGTGTATCAATAACAAAGACATAAGATCAAAGTTAGCAGACGAATTGTTCTACTCAACGAAAGACGTAACGTTTAGTACAATTTTAATCTCATTTTGTTATACAAAGCGTCATTGTAATAAAGTAGTTGAAACAAATTAATTAAAACTACTGTTAAGTGCCGTTGGGAATGTAATGAAGTTTCTCCTCTCTCACGCTCGTAATAAACAATGTAAGCCAGTTAAAGCCGGCTAACAATTGGGTTAGACGTCATTTAGCGACGGTTGGATCGTTTACAATACCACTCGCTCCATCTATCGACTGGCGAGTGAATCACAGCAGCGAGCGCAACTCGACGATAAATTATAAATTTCGTCGTTTTATTCTTCTGTAGAATACGTACCACAAGAGCAGCAGTACAGTTGGTTAGCTGGTCGTTGTATCCATAAAACTCTCTCTCTCTCTTTCTTTCTCTTTCTCTGTCTCTCACTCTCTCTCTCTCTCTCTCACACACACACCCATAAAACAATCAAAACGTAGGGGAGATTGCAGTGTCATCGCATGCAATGGGTGCACACGACGTCGATTCCATGGCATCAGCAAAAACGGGGCCATGGCATCGATCGATACTTGAATTACTAAACCAAAGTCTGTCTGCGAAGCGTATTATACTTTAATTATACACTGAAAGTCAAATTAAAAATCGTTGTAGTACAACGAGCGCGCGCTCTTGATCTTACTTTAATAAAACGAAGAGCTCAAAGCGGTTTACCATTTCTGCAAAGGAAATACATTTCACAAAACTTAATTAGAAAACCTGATCTGATCAGCTGCACGGCTTTGAATTTTGCTGCGACATTTAAAATTCTAATAAAAATCAAGTCGAGTTAGTCTTTCTCTATTCCTCTTCTGTCTCCCTCCCTGCTTGCCACCCCTGGCTGTATGTCTCTCTGTCTATCTCAGTTTCTGTTTCTCTCTCTCTCTCTCTCTCTCTCTCCCTCTCTCATATATATTTCCAATTTATCATACTTCATCCGTTTTTAATGTTTCCCTTTTCTTTCATTTCCATACAATTCGAAGGTAATATGTTGTGCTTATATTTAACAGATTACACACATCACATTCTTCATTCTTTGCAACTGTCCATTCTTTTACGGAGTAAATTTATCACCATGTTTCTTATTTTACTTCAAATTTTACAGTTACTTTTTATGACAGACACATTTAAAACTCTCCTAAAAAGGCAAAAAATTCATTTTAAAATTAAATAAAACTTAATTCAAACAATAATTTAAACTTTTTTATTTTTATGTAAGTGTATACATTGTTTTACATAAAAGATGTCTCATCATTAACTCAGTCAATCATTAAAATCTATTTTTTGTTTTTTATATAAGTCATCTAAAGACAACATGCCAATTTCAATTCTTTATTCTTTGTTCTTTTTTTTCTCCAATATTCTTTCATCTTTTCACTATGTCTCTTCTTCCTGTCTTCAGTCCACGTTGAACATGCGTTTTTCTCTCTCCTACCCTAGACTCCTTCCATTTTTAACATTTTTGTCTGAAAAACGTCTCTTTCAATTGCTTTTTCTGCGTTTATATTATTTTTTATTATTTTTTTCTAAATCCTTTTGGACTTTTTTAATCCAGCTTGATGTTGACTTCTTCCCCACAGATATTTGAAGATCTGGTTTGTTAACCTATTGTTGTAAATTCTATATAAATGTTCAAAAATTAATAGTCTTCTTTTTCTCATTGTTTCTGTTATATTTTCTATACTCTGATATATTTCGTCATTACTTCTTAATTTCCAAACTTCTGTAGTTTTTCGTCGGCCTAATATTTTCAAAATAATTAGTCTTTCTAATATTTCTAGTTTGTCTAAATTATAATTCAATGTTAGATATTCACATGCATATAGGCTTTCTACCTTCACTACTAAAATCTCTTTTATTCATATCAGTCTATCACTATACATTAATCGATTCTACCTTATACTAGAAACTCATGTTGTATTACTTGTAATTTGGTTAATATAAATTAGACAAAAGCTGTATGTTATTTATAAACAGTTTAGAATTGTACTATACATACTTTTGTATATATATTTGCATTGGTTTAATATAGACACACATTTTTCTCATTTGTAATATTTATATATTGTTTTATATAGAGCACAGTCTCAACATTAAGTATGTGAGTAATTTAAATATGATTTATTTTATTTATACAGGTTATATTATACATTTTTTGTAAATA
The DNA here is from genome assembly GCA_034769895.1 of Magicicada septendecula. Taxonomy (NCBI): domain Eukaryota; kingdom Metazoa; phylum Arthropoda; class Insecta; order Hemiptera; family Cicadidae; genus Magicicada; species Magicicada septendecula. The sequence continues at coordinate 883,861,363 of CM068368.1, read as the reverse complement.
CAGTAGTTTACATTACATGGGAATTTCAAATTGTTTTAATGTCAATCAGTCACTGAAGCTTATTGCCTATTTATAATCACCTTTGTCCTATATATATTTCATATATATTTAGACCTACCTTAGTTCTAGTGACAGTGATTGACTTGTAATTTTCTTCAGACAAAAGTGTATTGTACACGATTCAAAATTAGCCTTATCATCGGTATCGGTAGTTTTTCTTACCAACAGTAGATCACGCACTTTTGTCAAACCGTTTAGCCTACCTGGGACTTTCCAACGCACCCTTGAGCATACAATACCTCCAACCCTTACCCGCCTAACATACTTTTAAATCTGTCAGTTCAAACCTAACCTCCAAGCTGTCGCACCTGGTGAAATAATTGTCAGGAAAATAAAAAAAAAAAATTATCTGTACAACTATACCAAGTGTTTATTTATTCAATCCTAGTATTAAAATTTCTCTAATAAGTTAACCGTTTTTCATTGAAACCGGTATAACATCAAAACCTTGGTCGTCAAACGTACCACGAAATCTCTGCTACAGCAATAAGACATTGTAACTCTTACTGCGTGGATCATAAATTAATTTTAAAAATTGATAATATTTCTTACTTGTATACAACAACACATTTTTTAATGTAATTACAATGTTTTGACAGTATGTTAACTGTCATATATAGAATATTCAATTTTTACAAAATTTTAAAAATTATTTTTAAATTGTATGCACATTATAATTTTAATTGTTTAGTTAACAGTTTGAAATCAATTTAGAACATTTTAAAAAATTGGTACAGTTTTTGAATTTATTAGAGATATAACTGGTTTCTCTATTTTGTTTAATTTAATCAGTGAAAAACTGTAAATATATCCCCTAAACGTTTAAGTGTCTCGTTCACCTTGGTGGTGTGTAACGGTTTGTGTTTATTTGGTCTTGTGCTGTTTTGTGTGTGTTGTGTATTCTTTTTAAGTTTTAATTTCTATTTTTTTATTTTTTTTTTATCATATACTGTTTTCTTGAATCACTATCACCCATAAAAGAGTATTATTTGTTACTTATAGTTACCACGTAGTTTTGTATATTTAGCCTGAAGACGGTTGCCGAATGTTTGGATGCACAAAACATCAACCCCTATAATGTTCTATGATGTTTTAAAAACCGTTTTCAGATTCCAATGCCTGTCTTCTTTTAAAGAAATAGACACAACGTATTGCCAGAGGCTTCTTAATTACGTTGGAAACACGTGACTACTAAAAACCTGACGCAGACTACAGAAACGTCAAGGCAGGAACTGCGGACTAACGAAGCTGATTTAGAATACCCAAGATAAAAGTATACCTTACTTAGTTGCACCGCAAAAACTGAATATTACCATGAAGAGGTACATCTGTGAAGCTGATAAGGAAGATCTTACCTGAAAAAAACACAATGTTTAAATTACCACTGATTAGAATAAAACTAAATTAATTAGCATAATTAATAAATAAAATATTTATTATCAAAATAATAATTAATTATCATAATAATTATGATTGAATTAGCGTAATAAATAAAACTGTGGAAGAGACATGAATCACTTGCTACACATTCTTGATAAAAATACTTAAAATATAAACTACAGACAAATATAATGAAATACAAAATAATATATATTCTTAGACAAACAACTTGACGGCGTAATTCCCCTGAAACAGTCAAAAAATTTCCCTGATTTGTAAGCAATATTAAAAGTAACAGAAAGCGTCTCGCGGAATTAAATATAACAATACTTTAAGCTAAATAAGCTCTCCAAACTAGAAGGAATTTATCAACCGACAACCACATTAAGTATTGAAACACGGGCGACGTGTGTTAAGACATTAATATGGAGTGGGCTGACTTACGGATGTAAATTTTGGATGCTTGGTAAAAAGGAGAGAGAAACACGACCGGGGAAACGTGAAATTGAAGAAAAGTGACGAAGATTAACTGGTCAGATAAGAAAACGAAAGAGCAAATTTTACTAAAGATAAGTGAATGCAGGAATATAATGAATGCTATTGAAAAAGAAAGACCAAAATAATAGAGGATTTAATAAGACTTAATTATTACGTGCATACTGTACGGTTGTAAAAACTGGGCCTCGTCTCATAAAGGTAAATCAAGGACACGGGCAGGTGAAATGAAACTTAAAGTTAAAACTGTATTCCATCAGATAAAATAAGGCATGAGAATATAAGAGAAAAGTTTAATATATACACCCGTTAAATGAGAAAATCCAACATTGTAGACAACACTTGAGAAAACCACATAGAAAAATTGGATAAATAAAAAAGAAGACCTAAACATTCATAGAAAATAGATGTCGAAGATGCAATGAATGCAAGAGGACTTACAGAACAGGACTGTTTATACCGGCGCCAGTGGAAGCTAGGATGGGAGAGGCGGCGCCAGCCGTAATTAAATCGAAAAAAAAAATATGGGGTTTGTTATGGAAATCGGTCTTGAAGGCTGGCCATGTTGTGAGAATGCATGAAAACCACACCTAATAGGAAAACATTTTTGGAGATACCTTTTGGTCAGCGAAAGCGAGGAAGACCAAGAATAAGATTTTTTGAAAATATAGAAGAGGACCTACGGACTAGTGCAGTGAGATGGTGGCGGCGGTGAGAGAAAGTGAAGACAGAGAGTTGCCGTGAAGATGGTAGAGGCAGAGGGTTACGGTGGAAGGTACCTGTTATGGGATAGTTGTTGGTAAGACGGAAAAGGTAGGAACTGTATGTAATTGAAACAAACGTTTTTGCTACGCATGAAGGAAAGGAAAAAAGGAGGCAATAAGTAAAAAGGAAAATAAGGAGAAGAAAAAAGAAGGGCATGTGGCAATCACTTTCCTTGACTTAATAGTTCCCATTCGGGAACTGCCAAAGCAAGCACGTCTTTTAATGAGAAACATTTGCCGATAAAACGTATGTATCGCCAGTGTTGTAGGAAATAGTCTGCGGATGGATTTAGACTATATTCTCACGTAGGCTTCCGATCTCGGTGGCCATTCGGTTTTTGAACTCTCCTTCCGGAATGGACCACATCAAAAATGTCTTGTATGACAATGTTTCACCCATATTATAATTAGTATCATCAGTATGATCTGAGACGTTGATTAGTGTGACACTGATCTGAGAATAATCATTTTAATAAGGGTGAAATGTTGTCGTACAAGACGCTGTCCACACGGAAAGAAAACTTCAAAACAGAATGGATGGGAGCATGGTGTGGTATGTACTAAAAGAAGCTGATGTACTACCAAGGGCTGTGACACCATGATGAAGATGACGAAAGATTGTAACTGTTTTACTAACTCTGGTCGATTTTCTTTTTTTTTCTTTACCGGTAAACACTAGAATATATTTTCAACATAGTAACAACATTATCACAGCGCTGGACAGCATGTTGCGAAAGGCGGCAAAAAATGGAAAACGGGGGATTCAGTGGGGCTTAAATAGCCGGTTGGAAGAAATATATTATGCGGATGACCTGTGCCTTCTTGCAGAAAACCTACGAGATATGTAAATTAAATTGAACGATCTGAAAATAGAAGCTAAACAAGTAGGCTTAAAGATAAATAACAAAAGACCTAGGAAATGCGTATTAACCATAGAAATAATTCTGATTTGATACTAGATTGAAAAGTTATATAAAAAGGGTTGAGGAATTCTGCTATCTGGGTAGCATGGTTAGTATAGATGGAGGTGCTCTTATGGATGTGATAAGTCGTATAAATAAAGCAAAAGGAGCATTTGCACAGTTACGACCAGTATGGATATCACTCCGTATACGCAGGAAGGCAAAACTCAGAATATTTTACTCAAATGTAAAATCGGTGTTGCTGTATAGATATGAGACCTGGAAAGTGACAAAGGACCTTACCAAAAGGTTACAGACTTTCATAAAGCGTTGCCTCTGGTACATAATGAGAATTTGGTGGCCCAACAGAGATCTATGGGAGGCCACAAGTCAGAGTCCCATCCAACTACAGATAAAGAAAAGAAAACGCAGGTGGATCAATCACACCCAGAGAAAACCACCAGAAAATATCGCTATACAGGCACTGAATTGGAATCCGCAAGGTAGCCGCAGACGTGGAAGACCGAATAACACCTGGAAGAGGACTATGGAAAGGGAGCTGGCTGGTGTCAACCAGACATGGAAGGAGGTGAAGGCCCTGGCAATGGAGAGAACACGCTGGAGAAATTTCGTCAAGGCTGTATGTTCTACCTAGTTATTTAAGGACTTAAGTCAAGTTAAGTTGTGAATATTATCACAACCACAATCTTTTGAGCTGCGACATGTCTATATTGTGCTCATGTTACATATTTATAAAGAACACACACCGTTAACTTAACACTCGTGTTTAACGTGAGGTAAACACATTTTAATAAGAAAAAACTGTGACAGAATCAGACAACATTTACCGTGACGTCAATAGAAAATTGTCAGCCGCTATAAAAATATCCATAAAACATGGAACGAGGTGAGGCGGCGTGTTAGCTGCCGGCGCTGCGGAGAGGCGAAACGATTAAAAATTAAAGGAAAAAGTAAATAAAAGGGCGGGGTGCGGTTTCCTGGTTACCTGTGATTGATACAAAAGGCGAAGCAATACATTGCGATAAAGGCGAGTCACTCGTTAAAAATGTATCAATAGAAACGAGCGCGGCGCCGCGCGCGACCCAAAGTAATTGGATTGAGGAGGAAGGAAGGACGCTACTGCTGCTACCTGTCTGTCTGGTTCTCCTACGACCCCTACCACCACCCCGTCATGACACACCGACCTAGGCCAGCAGCGAATCCAATTAACTTAATCCATTTAATTAAAATTCCACATTATATACTTTTTTTAGCGAAAAATGTAAATCAGGCCACCGTCCGATACGGCAGGTATGAAAAGCCGCCGCCACCTTCAAAAAATAATTAAATATTCAACAAGAGAGAGAGAGAGAGAGAGAGAGAGAGAGAGAGAGAGAGAGAGAGAGAGAGAGAGAGAGAGAGAGAGAGAGAGAGAGAGTACGTGTGATCAGCGATGTAAATCAGGTGGACAAAAACCGCAAAATATTCAATAAACACGTACGTGTTTATGAAATGAATTTATTTACCCTGCATTGTTTATGTAAATTAATATATAATTATTTTTTTAATATAAATACCTCCGACAGTCAAGCATATAGTGTGTTTGGTTGGAACGTGAAAAACATCACCTTTGTCATTACTACAAGAAATTTATAAAAATTCAAGAAAAATGCGGTGGCTACTTGGATGACACTCTAAATTTTATATAAGAAATTTATTCATGTTGTTATCCTATATTTTATGTAAATTAATTTATATTTTTTTAAAATATAAATACCTCTAACGGTCAACCATACAGTGTGTTCGATTGGAACGTGTAAAACTTCACCATTGTCATCTCTTCAAGAAAATTATAAAAATTCAAGAAAAATGCTGTGGCTATTTGGAAGACACTGTGAATTTTTTATAAGAAGTTTATTTATGGTTTTATCCTAGATTTTATAATCGTTTACGTTTTAACAAAAAAAATTAAAAATGACAATTTTTCTCAAACTTTTGAAATCTTGGCTAATGAATAGGAGGTTAGAGAATACCTTTGCCGTCCTACATATCGATAAGAATAATATTAACCACACGAGCTGCTTTCATTAATAGAAAGAACATAATTTGTGTTTGAATTTTATTTGTAAAAAGTACAGCTAGATTTAGTTGTGATGTAAAACTGTACATGATTTGTATGATTCAAGTTATCCGGGCTGTTTGGCCCTGGCCCATGGTTTATTGCCAAACCAAACGTTTCAACAGCTCCAATAGCTGCCATCATCAGTGGAATTTTAAAAAAACCTGAACGTAGGCTTGGCAGGACATCTTCAGCCTTTACCACAGTACTGTGGGCCTGACGTGAACACCCTACGTTCAGGATTTTTTTTAATTCCACTGATGATGGCAGCCATTGTAGCTGTTGAAACGTTTGGTTTGGCAATAAACCATCGACCACAGCCAAACAGCCCGGACAACTTGAATCATACAACTGAGACCGGCTGTGAAAGCCTTAGGAATATGTACATGATTTGTTTATTACTAAAAACTGTTAACTATTGTCATAATGATTTAATTTAAATTGCATAGATTATATCATATTTAGTTAAATGTTGATTTTATGTTAAATATTGCCATAACTGCCAAATATTAGCTTAATCATTGTAATTATTAATAATATTTGTTAATTCTAAATCCTGGTTGTAATCGTTGATGTGAATTTAGGTTAAAAATGAGTATTTCAGTAGAGGTTAATTTTAAGGGTTTAGGACCTGATAATGGTGAAGACACTGAAAAGCGTTTTCCGGAGCACATAGCAATTTAGGAAATAAAGACGACGATGCTGAAATATATTTATAGTTTGGTAAACGTAGATTTGTGTCGTAGATAAACATAGATATCTAATGGTATCTACACATGGATAAACATAGACGTAGATAAACACAGATCGGGTTATATACATCTTATAAAATTGGAGTTTATATTTATATCTATATCCTATCTTCTCACTAACTGAGAGTACCTAAAGTATTTGATATCTTCATTTGAAGATTATAGGGAAAGAAAGGTGGAACTCGACTTTCGTGCAGTTTCAGTTAGGACTGCCACATTACAACGTTCTGAATAAGATGCAGTCCAATGACAGAGACTTATTAGTATAACAAACAACTATACAGGGCAAATAAGAGGCAAGTTCACTGCAAACACAATGTATGCACAGTATTGCTAACTCCTTTATTACAATATGGATGCTAGTTTTCATGTTTTATGTTGGCTAACCTGCACTAAAACCGAAACACCGGAATTAACATTATACTCATATTAATTACCTACATCTTACAAAACTGTACAAAAATTTCCCAAAAATTGAAATATAATCTGTTGGTACCTTAAAGATTGGTATACGTTTGTTACATCGAATCTACAAAGACCCTGGATTACAAATATCCAACCTTTAAGACCAAGGTGATGGCTTTTCGTGCAACTGATCCAGTACGGGCAAAAATTGTTATAGACGGTACTGTCCTGGAACAAGTCAACAATTTTGAATACCTGGGCTACAGTGTGTATTATAATGCAAGCAACGATGTCTAAGTTGCATACGTTCAACCTCATGTGCGGACCATTAGGCGAACTCTTAAATGAGCAAGTCAAGAAACACACCTAACATTCTACAAAGTGATGGCCCTTTCCACACTTTTTTATGTGTGTGAGAGAGTTGGACTTTAACGAAAGGCCTGGCCAGTCGTATCCAAGCGGCTGAAATGAGATTTCTCAGGGACGTGGCAGGGTATACTCTTCATGATCATAGAAGAAACACATATATACGGCAGGAACTGAATATTATGAGTATACTCGACAGGATCGCTAGTATCGGCTGAATTGGTGGGAACATGTTTGCCGAATGGATGACTGCCGCGTTCCCAAATAACTATGGAGCTAGAAGCCGAGAGGACGGAGAGGCGTGGCATGTCCGAGGAATCGCTGGAGTGACCAGCTCTAAACTTTTCCTGTTTGAGACTGGAACAAACCAGCCTTGATTTCATCCTTGAGGATGGTGGTGATGATGAAGGTACCTTAGAGGTGTTTCTTACGTCTAAAACACAACAAATCATGGAAAATAAATTTGAGTCTCTCTCGATATCATCAGTCATATATTAGAGCTAGTGAATCATATTATATTTAATGGTAAACTGACTAGACGTTAGGAACAACAATAAGAGATATCCAACTTTATAGAGTCTGGCAAACTGTTCGTTTTAATATCCACACCCAGTATTGTAACCGACACACTTAAATGGAAAACGGCAGTCAAAAATTACGTGGACTAGGCCTTATTGTAGACTAGAGTTTTCAGCGATATGGCAACCATTATGTATTTAATAAAGTTGTGTTAGTGGTTATAATCACAAACAGAGATAACACTGTTGCACACCACTATAGAAAACATTTTTGCGATAAAAAAGAGACTTATAATATATTTAAAAGAAATTAATGAGAGAGATATTAATTGATGACTCGTCGGGAACTTGGTGAAACATATTAATACAAAGGTTTTTTACAAAAAATATATAGACACTTGGTACGTTTCACAGATTTTATTTAACTCTGACAGCTGTTTCGACTTCTTAAGCCATTGTCAAAGAGATGAATGAATTAAAACCTAAACACAATCATTTTATAGATACAAAAAACATAACGCTACTCCACAACATACAAAAATGTAAAAAAAATGGATTTGTTAGAAATTCTAGAGATTAAAAAATCAATAAAAGGGAACAAAAATTTAACAAATCAACAAACTAAATTCTGTGTATCCCCTTTATTAAAAGCTGTTATTTAGTTCAGTTAATTTTATATTTTACATTCAGAGTATATTTATTTAAGTTAATTTTATATTTTCCATTCAGATTAAATTTAGTTTAGTGAATTTTATATTTTGCATTCAGAGTATATTTAGTTTAGTTAAATTTATATGTTGCATTCAGATTTAATTTAGTTTATAATTTTATATTTTGCATTCAGATTATATTTAGTTCAGTTAATTATATATTTTACATTCAGAGTATATTTAGTTTCGTTAAATTTATATTTTGCATTCACATTGTATTTAGTTTAGTTAATTTTATATTTTGCATTCAGATTGTATTTAGTTCAGTTAATTTTATATTTTAAATTCAGATTATATTTAGTTTAGTTAATTTTATATTTTGCATTCAGATTATATTTAGTTTAATTAATTTTATATTTTGCATTCAGATTATATTTAAGTAATTAAATATTACCTGAATAGTCCGTCTTGTGGTTCACTTGATTTATATTAAAACACAACGCGTTTCGGAACTAAAGTTCCTTCCTCAGGTTATTTTCCTCGTTAGAGGTCGTCACAACATTAAAACACAAAACACAAAAAACAACAACATTTAAAACACACATATAAAACAATCAATAGCGCGCGAAAATAACGGTGCACACCGTGAGGAATCTACAACGACACTGCCGTTTCTAGTCAACACATTCACTGTCTTATCTGTGACGCAAGTCTCAGTCGTTCTGAGACTTGTAAAGCCGTATCATATAGCGCGTTCGAGTGGATATTCAAATGATCGTTTAATAAATGCTCAGGATATAATTTATGTGCCTTGTAAATTTCGAATTCCTCAGCGGCATCTATATAACGGCCTTTTTTACAAACATGTAAAGGTGCAAGATTTGTAGCCAGGTTTGTGTAATTACGGTTACTATCCATTAAATGTCGGCCAAAATTAGATTTTGTTTGACCTAGATCTTTTTTAGGTACATGTTCTTTAAATCGTTGTTAAAACAATCTCCCCGTCTGGCCTATATAAACGCACTTACAGTCACTACACTTAATTTTGTAGATGCCCGTTTTTTCTTCCAGTGGTCTAATAATTTTAGGGCGAAGCAATTTATGTATGTTGTTGTTCGTGCGAAATGTGATTATATTTAGTTCAGTTAATTATATATTTTACATTTAGTGTATATTTAGTTTAGTTAATTTTATATTTTGCATTCAGATTATATTTAGTTTAGTTAATTTTATATTTTACATTCAGAGTATATTTAGTTTAGTTAATTTTAGATTTTGCATTCAGAGTGTATTTAGTTTAGTTAATTTTATATTTTGCATTCAGACTGTATTTAGTTTTTACAGACACCTGACCTTCCTTTAGCTCGTGCACCCCTTCTCCATCTTCACACCTCACACATGTTCCAATACACGCCCTAAACAGATGGCCACCACCACCTTTACTTACATCCTGTGTTTAGGTTTTTAATTCATTCATCTGTTTGACAATGCCTTAGGAAGTCGAAACAGCTGTCAGAGTTAAATAAAATCTGTTAAACGTACCAAATGTTTATATATATTTTTTAAAAAACCTTTAAATGAGAGAGGTTTTAAAACGTCAGACACGAAAAAGGACGTACGCACACAAACAAACAAACACACACAAACACACACACACACAAACACAGAATGTACTAGAAAAAATGTAAAAATACCGACAAAGATGACTGAAACTGCCAGTCAATCGTAAGGCAATAACTAGAAAGTAAGGGCTGTAAGGACCGAAACTGTGTAAGCGCTGTAGGGAAAGTGGAGATATAAAGGAGTTGTCTCGTTCCGTTGTTGTATATTTCCTATGTGATGATGAGCTGAAAAGCTGAAAGCGGTAATTGGAATAATATTTTCTATAGTTGTGTCCAACCATTATCGTATTTTATTTCTTTCAGCTGTTATGATTATATCAGGATCGTTTTAGTGTCAATACTGGCCAAGTAAAAATTCCAGATTCTTCAGTTTGAATCTGTTGATACATGACAGAAGGTTACAACATGCAACCCTGTTAGCAGAGAATAGTGTAGACTTTAGACCAACGTTTTACTAAAGTATCCCAGATAGCAGACAAAAGTACCCTCCACTAGGAAGTCAGGATGTATAGAAATGATCAGATCAGTGGTTTACTTTTTTGGGCTGTCGCAAAGTAGCAGCCACTTGGGCTGACATAGCATTTGGCAAATTGAAAAGCAAGTATGACGTTTGAGCGTGAAAATCTTTTCGATACAAATTATTTATCGTGAGTATTATACGGAATACAGCCAAGGAAAAGAAGACTATATACAAACGAGCTGAGAATCGATTGGATTTAATTTTGAAAATCTCAGTTTATTCCACACACACACACACACACACACACACACACACACACACACACACACACACACACACACACACACACACACACACACACAGAGCTTATGACGATCGTTAATGAAATACCATGCAGGGGGTGTACTTGTTACTGCATGCACTTTACCGTTGTCATGGCAACCAGACCATTTACTTTGAGCGTTTCTCTGAATAAGTGGTTGTATTCAATGCTACACATACGTTCAGCAATGTATGTACACAAACGACTAAAATAATTACCTGTTTGAGTTACGCTTCATGTCGTTATTTCAATTTAAGCAAGTGAATAAGCGTAATGCGGAAATGTAAAAGACGACTATGAAAGAGCTGAAATGTAAAAGTTAATAAGAAAATTATGAAAAATTTATACAGCGCAGACGTTGTTTTGAAAGGTCATGGTTTCGATTCCACCTGAATGCGTAAAATCGTGAATACGAGGCCGTGGCTTCGATTTCACCTCAATGTGTAAAAACGTTTTTTTTTTACCATGTCAACCGGACCACAAACACATCCGGCCGCATAACTTATACAACAAAGTAATACATTGAACAATGAAACAAACAAGATAAAATGCAAAAACTGCAACAAATTTTACATATACCGGACGAAATACAATTAAAAAAAAAACACTTTATTTCGAACACCTAAGTGCATACAGGAAACTAAATATTTATAAGTCACAAACCACTACCAATTTAACCACACGCGTGATAAATTCATGAAGCGAATTACCAGACATGGTGTTACTAAGGCCGACCGCACACTGGAGGGACATTTTGTTCCGCGAGAGAACCGCTTTGACGCATCGTAATACAAAGCATCGATTCGGTAGAGAGAAGATTGAGACATTGGCTCACGACAAAACAATATCTCGTCGGTTGTTTTTGAACTGTAAAAGCATGTGGCTCGCGGGTTCGTGACAGGTAGTTTTTGCATCTATTTCAGTTTTAACTACACCTATGCTTGTTTTCATTTTACATTCAACAGCAAATATTAATAATAATCAGTACATAATAATATGCGAGAATCGGAAAGAAAGGAGGTTAAAAATTTCCACGGAGGACTAAGTAAATGTACTATAAACATCCCTCTTTATGTGGTTAGAATCCCCGCACATGCGCAGTTCAAAATGTCGTAGGGTTTTTTGTTGCGAGACGTAACTTTATAGATCGTAATGGCAGTAGTCACCTGGAACGCCTTGGGACACAATTCGCCAAAACTGTTCTGTCGCGAAACAAAATGTCACACCAGTGTGCGGTAGGCCTAGAACATAATACAATAAGGAACTATGACGATTATACGTGAAAAACCTCAGATATATACACATAAAACGCAAACAATATAACACCAGAACAAATATCGTTCTTCAGTCTTCAAATCTTCAATGAGTTAAAGACTGCGGTTGTCAGATGAAGATCATGGTTTTGTGTTCGACGAAATTCATCAATGGCTAATTCAACAATGGGTAATAAAGAGTAGTAGGCCTATTGGGACATTTTACTACATTTTTATAAAGTTATTCGTAAAAAAAGGCCAAATTTACGAACGAATAATTTAAAAAAATTTTCAGGTCGATAAAGCGCCTGGACCCACGTCGTTGGTCGTTAAGAATTATGCCAGGAAAGCGTCGTAATGATAACACGGCAACTGCCGTATTCACCAGATGTGTCCCAACGCGACCTTCTCTCCTTCCAGTAGTGATAATTTCCACGAATGACAACGTTCCGCTACCGTTGAAGACGTAAAACGAAAATTGCTAAGCGAGTTCAAGGTTGTTCCAAAACGAGGATGCTTGAAATATTTTGAAGACTGCAAAACGGCTGGCTTAATCGGGTTAAATTAGACTGATACTACTATGAAGGGAGCAGTGTAGTTATCGATGAATGAATGCATAATTTTTAAAATTAAAAAGAACTGAATAGTAACTAAGGACAGAATAAATGTGAAAAATTCAATTGTTGATTTTCTCCACACCAAAAAATTACAATGGTATGGACACACGAAAAGAATGGCACAGGAAAGTTTGCCAAGGAGAGTCATGGAATAAGGAATAAGGAAAGGAGGAGGACCACCTATAACCTGGATAGAAGAAATTCAGTTTAAACATTGTTAAATATGGTCCAAGTCACGTTCTGTTTAATAAATTACCTTATTTAAATCCGTCGTGTGACTTCGTCGCGTAGTTTTTAATGTGACGCGTTTCGGGAACTATGTCCCATCATCAGACTAATCACTCATAAAGAGATCGTTAAATATTAAAACTCATAAAATACGAGTCGAACACGTGTGGTTAAAAGGTGTACTTTTATGTATTTTATGAGTTTTAATATTTAACGATCTCTTTATGAGTGATTAGTCTGATGATGGGACATAGTTCCCGAAACGCGTCACATTAAAAACTACGCGACGAAGTCACACGAAGGATTTAAATAAGGTAATTTAAGAAATTCAGACTACATTAAGGAAACGAGAAATTTAAGATCTTTTGATGCACAAGCAGCAGTGGCAGATGAGAATTCAATGAATTCTGCAATCTTTGATTCCGGAAAATCTGTAAACATTGTACAGCCGGAATAATAAATAACAAGAAACGCATGAACTTTTCTGCACGATCAAATTACGCACATCACCTCGTGTTTTATTTACCACTTTTCTTATTTGTCAAAAATCAATCGCTTATGACGCGGACCGCAGGCAGGTTTCTGAGTTCAGTTGTGGCACTTTGATTTGGAAAACACCGGCGCAGACTGTCACCAGAATGACGACGACACGATGGCGACGGGTCGGTTTCATTGAAGGCGCTAAGCTCCAGCGGTTGCAAATAGTGGATGGCATGCGTGTCTTTTTACGAACAAGGTAAACTGATTGGCCAACATAGACAGTATCACTGTTCTGTCAACGCATCATCACATCAAAGCGCCACAAAAGTGATCTTTCTTAAAGCAGTGTAAATTCGAATTGCGCAAACGTAAGGTGGTAGACGTTAATAACAGTGCTGTGGTAGCCCACATTCACATCTTACGTTAGCGTAAATCGATTTTACACTGATGATGCCTGTCGATGGTAATTTCGAAACGTCTGCTTTTGTAGGACCATGGACAATGGACCATGGTCAAACACCCCGGGAATGAATTTTAACAACAACAGCGGTTATGCGTGAGTGTGCGCGCGCATGTAGGTACACACAAAAATTTTACTTAAAACAATAGACAGAAAAGCAGAGTTAACATAATCGATATACGGTGTCGCGCGGCTCAAGGGATAATCAAATCTGTTTTCCCCTTACCATCCACCCCCTCCCTCAGCCAGCAGGAGAATGCGCAAGTTTTAAGACAAAACAGAATCCGAGAAGATAAACTGATCCCAGAGGGATTTTAAAAGTTAGCGGCCGCGTGGAGGTACAGGGGAACTTTAGATAGATGCGAACTGTAAAGAAGAAACGCTCGTCGTCGCTACATTATGAAGTCCTAACGGCATCATCACATTATAAATGTGTTTACTGCAAAGTTTCCGCGGCGGCGGGAAAATGTAATTTTATAACTTTCTATTAACTGTTCAACTTGTTTATAAGAAGATAAGTAACCCAGCTTTTTGCGGTGGGTTGAAATATTCAGAGCGAGCGAGCGGAATCGAAGCGTAACGTAAATGTTAATAATATTTTAACTTTGAAATAACCGTCGTTCCTTACAGAATGTACAGTTTACCGAGTTATCGAGATCAAGTTTGTACTTTGTTGTTATTGTAGCTATATATACTGGTACGATTCATAACCTGTAGAGCTTGGTTAATATTCTGAACAAAGTACATTTATTATTACATAAATTTTGATATTAGATCATTTTTCGAATATGTAACAAATTATAAAAATATGATATTGATTTGAGACACGTTGGGCACGTTGTGAAACATATTAATATAAAGTATTGTTATGACATTACAGAACAATCTACGTGCTTATCGAATGTTCCAGAGGAATCCGGCTGTACTGTGTGTGCGTACGTGATTCTCAACGCGTCAGCTAGACTGTCCAAGAAGTCGCGCGGCCGCAATGAATCACTGTATCAAGGTCGGAATGAATTACACTCTAACATTTTCCTTTATTGTTAATGCGTAGTATGGATGTTTCTGGATATTCGGCGGGTTATAAACACAAGTACTCAGCGACGTTCAGTTCAGTTTGACTTGAGAGTTATTGTCGAGCGACTACTCTGTGCGTTCAAGTGGTTATTAGTGAAAAGTAATTATTGTGGGGAAGAGTTGTGTGTTTTATAATCGTACGGGATAATTGTAATAAAATTGTGTTTTATATTAGTTGACATTTTATTGCGTGTGAACAAATTTTATTTGATTTATTGTAAAAGACTATCTTGCTGATTACAAACTGTTTTGTTGTGATAATTGAAGCCGGTGATTAGTGACTTAATTGGTGTCTTGTATTTGGTGTATGTACTTAATTTGGTGTACAGTTGGATCGTCGTAACAGTATTTAAAAACACACAAATCTTGGTGGTTTCATAATTTATTCTTAACCTCTGACAATTGTTTCAACCTATTAAGCTATTCTCAAGTAGCTTCTCAATTGGTTGTACTTAGAAGTTATTTGAGAATAATCTAAAAAGCTAAAACAATTGTCAGAGTTTAAAGACAAATTGTGAAACTACCAAGTGTTTGTGTGTTTTTTTTTAAAACCTTTATAATTACAGAACTGCCATTCAGTAGCAGACTAAGGGTGGAGCGGAGGCAGCGGACCGCCCTAGACCCCACATGTAGGGCGCCTCTAGATTTGGACTATTAGGTTTTTTTTGGTAAAATTTAAATTTACTTGAAAATGTTCTATTGTTGCGTCCTGAAACGCAACACTGGGAGAGTGGTCCAGGATGTCTGATCGATTCAAAAGATTTTTTTCATATTATTACAACCAGAATATATTATTATACCTTACAGGCACTACCTCATAAAGTGTTTACAGATGTTAAGAAAATTTATAAAGATAAGTTTATTATTAGAACTATATTCATCCTTTATTTTATTTTATATTTATGACTTTCATTTCAAACATTACTACAGCTTCTTATAATGTTTTCTAACTAAATGTATCAATAGAGTAATTAGACAAATAAATATATAACAGTAAAGTGTTGTTGTAAAAGTGTATTACCTAAATGATAAACTGGATTATAAAATGGGAGGAAGGGCCTCAAAAAAAAAACCGCCCCAGGCCTCGAGTGGCCTAAGTACGCTACTTCTCCCGTTTACTCTATTATTTATTTTGTAGCATAACAATTTTAGAGTATGCAATCATAAAGTAAACACTCAAAATTCGAAACATTGAGATTTTGGTTACAATTCTTTTTAGTCTGTTTCCTGCTGAATTTTCAAAGTTTGTTCAAATTTCAGTCGTTTTTTTAGGCCGTAACCTACCAAAAATTTGAAATTCCAGAACTACCTATTACATTCAGATGTTACATAAATTTCTTTTTAATTTCATATTCCGCATTATTATTTGCAATTTCCTCAAAGTGTACACCCACGTATTGTATTTTGACGTCCAAAAATGAAAACAGTTTCAAAAATGACCACTATATTCATAGTGTGGTTTAATTGTTTTTGTATTTCACCCCCACATGGGCTTTTACGATTTTTCCACAATTTTTACTCTCTCACAATTTTGACTACCGTCTCCTATTTTTGGAGTGATCAATATAAAAGTACAAAATGGTTCTTTATTGTAAAAACGTGATACGCTTTTCAGGTTTTGTAAAAACTTGGTTGAAGCATTCAAAAGTTATCTTGAGACACACTCCAAACAGACAGATGCCAAGCGGTCGAGTTAAAACTAAGAACTCACTTAGCTCTTTCTGGAATCTGGAGTGCACAGCGCGGTATTCAACATTCGTTTCCCAAGAGCGAAGGTTTTAGGCCCTTTGATCCAAATACATTCCACAGCAGTTTCAGTACTTTCCATTTAGCGCATCGCTATATATTGGGTAATGGTCGTATTGAATTACCAGCTGAACTTTAAATCCAATCCGCCATACGGCATTGCCTTGAACCTGCCGCTTTATCAGATAGAGACAGACAACTGCTCAGTGGTCGACCAAACGACGCACCTACCGACGCGTATAGAGTCCATAATAACGTTAGATTTTTAACTAATGACGACCTTCCATGAAGAATATTTTTTATGATCAGATGATAAAGCATATGCTTTAAAACGCGTCATCCGTATACAAAAAAGCAGTCACAAGGCGGATGGAAAAAGGTTAGTTTGTCCATTGACTTTAGTTCACAAATGTCCTTGCACAAGTCACTATTTATTAAAAATGGTTTACGTGTTCTAAATATGGAAAACGTATCACTAAATTATGTTCTTAACAAATGCACTAATTATAAAAACGTTCCATTGTTGAATGATCCACAATATGTTTATAAGAAAATTGTCAACCAGTTACTTTAGGCAAGGATGTCACATGATACTTAAAACATCATTCTATCTGTTTGAATAGTATTTAAATCATACATCTGTTATAAGGTCGTTCAATGCCGTGTATAAGACCCATTTGTTATAAGTTCGTGTAATAGGTATTACGACGGAATGGCCCTAGAAGCAATAAAAATTAATAAACACAAGGATAAAATCAACAGAAAAGCAGTCACGCTCAGCACGACTTAATACCCTTTACTTTCTGATTTGATTGTACGGGAATTGATTGACCGCACAAATAATGCATAACACCTACAGGGCACGGTCTACTTACCTGACCACCCACCGCCACTTCTACAGTAGATAACTGAATTCGCTTGCCAGCCTCATCGCCACATAGACCTGAGGAAGCTCATTGTTATATGAGTGAAACGTTCTCATCAACACATTTATGACGCGGTCCATAACGGAAGAGGACTTTTTAAAAATAATTATTAAACTATACATGTTTGCCGCATTGCGTATTGAAGTGTCTCGTGATGACTGATTCACGTTTTCATTTACAAGAAGAGGAGATCAATCTACTACTGAAATGAAGCGAACGTGTGAAATGAATTTGTGAAACAATGGCAGAGCAAACACCAGTGCGACAATGCAACCGCAGCGTAACGGAGAAGACAATAATAATGTAAATGTATCGTCTGTTGGTGTAAGATGTGGCGTCTCTTCGCAGATTTGATAGGGAGGCGCGTATTGTCTTCGCTACTACCACTCACTTGACAATAAACGTACGTTATGTGTAGGCAGCCCCAGCTAACCGAGTACTTCAATTTGTATTGAGTGTCTCTCGCTTTTCACTGGTGGAAATTAATTTGCTTCTTTTGTTTGTTGTTAAGTTGCTCTGCATTTTAATTAGACTTCGTCGCCTTTCGTCGCAAACGAAAACATCACCGCGCGATGACAAAAAAATTGTGAAACGCGAAAATGTCGGCAAAATATTCTTTCCCGGTACCAAATGCACGGCAAGTCTCAAAACATACGGAACTTTAAAAACATAAAATATATATTTCTTCCTAGTTAGCGCTATTTTTTAATATATTTAATGCACTTTTAAGGAAATAAATTACAGAAGTTACAAAAAGAGAGATTTTACCAAAAAAAACAATTAATGAAGAAAGTTGTGTTAGTGGTTAAAATCACAAGCAGAATTATCACTGTTGCACACCACTATATAAAAATATTCCGATTAGCGCTTTCAAGCTTCACAGCTCATCGTCAGATCGGAAAATCTGACGATGAGCTGTGAAGCTTGAAAGCGCTAATCGGAAAAAACAATTATGAAAAATGTATGAAATTAGTTTGAAAACTTTGTTTGCAAGAAAAATGTACATATTCCTCTAAGTTCCATGATTATTTTAAAAAAATATAAAATTTAGACCTTTAGATATCTACGGAAAAACATATAAGTAAAAGGTAGGATTTAAGGGCAGTCGTAACTGGTTGTGCTTACTATGTTAAATTCATCAAGTTTGAGACCCATTATCTCACAGCCGGACTGACAATAATAATTTCGACATGCTGACATTCTAATACTTTGACCATGTAATGAGGTGAGAGAGTACTCACTAGAAAAGAATCTCTCGATGGAAAATGTCGAAGGCAAAACGAGAAGAAATTTAGGTAGTTCGACAGCGTCACTGGAGCAACAAACAAGAAGATAAAACATATCCGGTAAATAATGGAAGATAGAGTGGTTTGACTAGACACGGTTTACAGGATCACGGATCACAAACAGTCGGTCACGATTGAACAGTTCAGGTGAAATACAGTAGCCCTTAAATTAGAAATACGGTAGGAAGACTGCTTAAGTAGTGGACGATAATGTTCATCTTGTTGTTTGAATTAGAAGTCTCTATAATTCCAACTCCGTCGTGTTTACTTGCTGAACTGCTACTTGTCATGTTCGGCCGAAGCCTTTCAGTGTTTCCACCATTATCAAGTCCTAAACCGCGATGACAATGTACGAGTCGTGGTTTAGGACTTGAAAATTGTGGAAACAGTGAAAGGCCTCGTCCGGAACATGACAAGTAGCAGTTCAGCATGTAAAGACGACAAGGTTGGAATGGACGATAGAGTTTCATCGGTAAAATCAATTTTCGGGCTGTTGGGCCGTGGTCCTCGTTTTGTAGATCCAAACGTTTCGACTCACTCCAGATGCGGCAGTCATACTCAGTGGCCTCTTGTTCTGCTCCTCTGGCGACTAAATGACCAAATAAAGATTATTGACCTACGGCCCAACGGCCCAAAAAATAATTCTGCTGAAGATAACTCCGGCCGTGAAACCTTTAATGTTATAATATAGTTATAGTTACAATAATAATTATAATTATTATTATTGAAGTTATACTTCTTTAGGCGCGTTGAGAATGAATTTTAGTATGTAACGAAATGCGCGCGCACCATGCAACGGAAACAGGATGATTAACAGGATGAAGTTAGCCGTGGGCAACGAGCCTGAGGCCAAAAAATCAAAACATTTCGGTCGCGGCCCCGATGGACCAGCTGCTGCTGATCGTGGATGGATATATAATTAAACAACTTTATATACATTGTGCTGTGAAATATGTTTCGGTGACAAAAATTGTGTAACGAAATTTTAATAAGTGTTTAAAAATATTTCAGGTTAATTTTTATTATGATGTGTGAAAATAATCCGTGGAACTGTTGGGTCGTGAGTGTCTATTTTTATTCAAACCTGAGAAGTTGCTATATAAAACAAATCATTACACCATGTAAAACAAGTTTCTATACACTTTGTGAAAGGCTATAAATGTAAAATATTTAATTTTTATATTCAGAATATACAAAACTTTGTTTATACATTTGTTATTTCAATCTTTTAATAACAATAGACATTATGAAACAATATCTATCAGTTTGTGAATTTTAATAGTATAAACTAAGTATGGAGTCTTTATTTGTTTCTATTCATAAACAAAGGTCCTTACTGTAATCAGTTTTATGCAAAATACAATCTTTGACATCTTTTAATGCAATATAGGCTAGTCATTTTATATCAGTTTCAAGTGGTTCTTCCAATTTATTTTTTTCATTAACTTAGACCAACATAAAATTCTACAATAACCAATTACTAATAATTAATCATTTGCATATTGATAGAAACTTGCACATTGGTTTTTATTGCATTAGGTTGAAGTGAGGATTTTAATGTACTTCTTTCGTTATAAACTAGATTTACTTAAATTCGTCTTTGTAAGGTAATAATGTGCTGTAAATGGAAACTAGGTTATAATTTCGGTCCAATAAATTCAGATCAAGAAAGGAAACTGAATAACAATTATGCTTTTAAAAGGTGAACAGGAAAATCGCCATTGAACATATCAACTTTCTTTCTTACACAATAATGGAAACTGCATAAGAATTATACTGGAAGAGAATGGTAATAGGGAATCATGATTCAGCATGGTCTCAGGTTCAAAAGTACAGCCGATTTTTGTACACTAATTACGGAAATTTTTGTTAAAACGTAGGTTTCTTCTAGTACCAACTAATCATTTATAATTATTAATTTCAAAAGTCTTTTTTATATTAAATGAATAAAAGTTTCTATAAGTATTCTATCTTATGTTTGCTGTAATCCAATAATCTAATATATATTTTTATATTTTAAATTATAGATCACACTTAATTATTCAGAAGTCTATCCAAAAGTAAATCCATTGCTGTAATACACTATTCGTAATTATTTTGAGATATTTGATAAAAAATTAATTTTTCTCTACTAAACTATTTTAATATTGAATTTACATTAATTCAATTGAATTAAATTTTTTTTTTTTAGTCTATAATAGTCTTGTTAATTTTATTTTATGCATATATATTATAACTGTGGTCGTTGTTTATTCGTTGTTATTTATTTATTGAACCACTTAAACACTATACAATAAGATATATATTATATTATATATTATATACAAAAAGAAGTATAACTTCTAACGCGCGTACATAAGTACACGCACCCAAAAATTGTTTATGTAAAATTATATTTTTCAGAAATTTTCTTTAATATTTAAATTTTATTAAATACTGTCGCAGAACAGTATTGCCCACTTACTGATTTTCAATCAACTAATTATTACTAGCACCAATATTGATGCTGACAATGGTAAACATTAAATTGTTCGTTCTGGACAAGGCTTTTTACAGGACCGCGGAAGACTGTATAAATGTGGAGACAACAAAAGGCCTCGCCTCTAATTATAAAATTGGCAACACAAATTGAGAATCTTTTTGTTGCTGAACAATCTATTAATATTATTATTATTATTATTATTATTAGGGTTGTACAATGTTTACACATATTCCGGAACCAAAGGTTAAAAAATTGATTGAATTCTCATTTTTGACTGCTGTTTGTCCATCCAAAGATTTTCTTCAATTTCTCGTTCCCTCAATACAGTCTGAATTTCTTCTATCCAGATGATCGGTGATCTTCCTCTTTTCCTTCTTCCTGGTGGGGTCCATTCCATAACTTTCCTTGGCAATCTTTCCTGTGCCATTCTTTTTGTGTGTTAATACCATTGTAATTTTTTTTTGATAAAACAACGATTCAATTTTTCATAGTCATTCTGTCCTTAATAATGTCATTTATAATTTTCTCACATCTGGATAGTCCTGCCGAACGTCTCCAAAAGTCCATCTCTGCTGTCGATAATCTTGTTTTTGTGTGTTTATTGGTAGTGGAAACTTCTGAACCGTAAGTTGTGATACTTCTAACAATCTTTTTAATTTTTTTTTGTTTTAGTTTCTGCCGTAATTTGCTTATCCGACAGGATTCTATTTAATGTAGATATAGCCATCTTTCCCAGATTAATTTTGGACTGTATTTCTTTGTTTTGCTTCCCGCTGGCCGTAATTTTTACCCCTAAATACTTGTGTTAAGATATAGTTCTTTTTTTATGGAAGTAAAGAAAAAATTTTACGATTGTACATTGGTATGTACAATGTGTGTGTGTGTGTGTGTGTGTGTGTGTGTGTGTGTGTGTGTGTTACGACTTTTGCACAGATCATCCTACACACAAGTGCAATATTTAGAAAAACGTTCAATTGTTGAATGATTTACGGTATTAAGAATACTTGTAAACCAGTTACTTTGGCTTGGTGACTCGGATGTCACACGATATTTAAAACATCATCATATTTATTTAGACACATACGATTGTTTGCTAAATTTACATTTAGTATACATTTGTTAAATCAAATTTGTAAAGACTCCGGATCACAAATATCCACACTTAAGTTCAAGGTGATGGCTTTCCATGGAACTGATCCCGTACTGGACAAAATTGTTGTAGAAGGTACAGTCCTGGAACAAGTCAGAAGTTTTGAATACCTGGGCTACAGTGTGTCTTATAATACAAGCAACGACGTCGTGAATAAGATGCATAAGTTCAATCTTATGTGCGGGACCATTAGGCGAACTCTTAAGTCGGCAAGTAAAGAAACACGGCTACAATTCTACAAAGTGATGGCCCTTCCCTTACTTCTTTGTGGGTCGGAAAATTTGACTTTAACAAAACACCAAAGCAGTCGAATTCAAGCGGCTGAAATGAGATTTCTCAGGCACGTGGCAGGGTATACTCTCCATGATCATAGAAGAAACACAGATATACGACAGGACGTGAATATTATGAGCATACTCGACAGGATTGCCCAGTATCGGCTGAATCGGTGGCAACATCTTTGCCGAATAGATGAGTGCCGCATACCTAAACAATTATGGAACTGTAAGCCCATGGGGCGGAGGAATGTGGGACGTCCGAGGAAACGCTAGAGTGACCAGCTGTAATCTTTGCCTGTTTCAGACCGGAACAAGCTATCTTTGGTTTAATCCATTAAGATGATTATGCTCATGATGGAAAAAAAATGATAAGCTTATAAAGGGAGGAGTGAAAGTAAAAGAATGGAAAGGTTAGACAAACTTGAAAGATTGGTCTATTAAAGAATATTTAAAGAAATAAAATGCCAATTACTTATATTGTATTATAGTGCACTATGTATTGTAGAGGGCGGAACGGGACGCAATCGTGAGACTATCGCCAGGTGCGCGCAGTGCAATCAAACGAGACCGACAACAATATGAAACGGCTACCGAGGACCGCTACAGCAGTTTAATCATTGGCTGTAACGTTCGGTTGACATTGCTGCCAAGAAGAGAGAGACACAGTTGTCATAGGTTGTCATCCAACTAATGGCAGACGACGTGACACACAATAGTCAGACTCGGTAATTGGCCCATTACATCGATGGCAGTCGGCCGGTCGTAACGTTGCCCCGTATAAATCCCCCTCTCTCTCTCTCTCTCTCTCTCTCTCTCTCTCTCTCTCTCTCTCTCTCTCTCTCTCTCTGTCTCTCTCTCTCTCACAATATTACCGCTTATTACGGTTACGCTACTTATGACAAAATGTATTGCAATTTGTTTTGATTCGTTTCGTCTCTCTCTTGCCGTTGTGATTTGTTGTGATTTAATTCTGAAAATCAATAAATATATTTTCGTCTGTTGAACGTACGAAAAAATTATATACAAAGTTTGATCAAAACGTTCATGCAGTTTTGTTTATTTTAAAAATTATGTCTTCATTCTCGACAATTACACTGCCCCTTTAAAGGTAGTCTCAGTCGAATGTACGAGAATTGTTCAATAGAAACACGTTTAGCGCCTGTATAGCATTTTTTATTCAACGATTTTGAAAGTAGTCTCCATTAACATTAAGACATGAGTCCTACTTTTGCACTAATCTGTAGATTCCTTGCTGGTAAAATTTTTGCGGCTGTTTGCGGAACCATTCGCTAACAGCAAAAAACTACCTCTTCGTCCGATTCGTCCTTTTAGTGATTTTCTTAATGGGCCAAAAACATGATAATCGCACGTGGACAAGTCGGGACTGTAAAGTGGATGTTATAAGACTTTTCACTTCATACGACCAAGCAGATTTTGAATCTGGGCTACATGGGGTCGAGCATTATCATGCAGAAGAATGACAACATTTGTGAGCTTCCCGGGACGTTTTCTCTTGATGCTGACCCGTAAGCGTTTTAAACTGTCTGCATATCGCTGATGCTCTACATTTGAAAAAGTTCTCTAACTTTTATGCGCCTATTTAGAGGTTAAGCATTTTCCAGCTGTCTCACATA
Source organism: Magicicada septendecula (assembly GCA_034769895.1). Classification (NCBI taxonomy): domain Eukaryota; kingdom Metazoa; phylum Arthropoda; class Insecta; order Hemiptera; family Cicadidae; genus Magicicada; species Magicicada septendecula. The sequence goes on along the minus strand of CM068368.1, from coordinate 883,836,931 downwards.
TTCATCTGATGCTGCAACACGTGCAGGTCCGGGACGGACGAAACCTTTAGTGGATTCTCTTCCTTGTCAAAATTTGTTCCAGCATTCAACCACTGCCGTATCAAAATAACTATAGTCACCATATACAGCTTTCATTCTCGTATAAATTTCCATTGGCTGACGCCCCCCTGCGGCCAAAACTGAATAACGGCAAGCAGATTATCTTTGGACGGATTTTCTGTCATAGATGCCACTTTTCAACCCAGTCACAACGCTTATAAAAGAGCAAACTGCAAATTGTTTTTGACAGACGCGTCACTGGTACTTAAACAGACAATATAAACAAATGAATTCCGTTGCCATGGCGACGAAGTCACGGCTGCCCAGATCAAATGTGTTTCTATTGTACAATCCTCGTAACACCATTAACCCAGTCGTTTTCCTGTCTTCATAATATTTAAAGCATATTTTTGGTACAGCTTGAGCTCGATTAGCGATTTTCGATTTACGTCTTCAACAGTCGCTAAATGTTGTCCGAAATTATCACTGTTGTGAGGAGGAAAGATCGCATTGGAACACGTATCCGAATAGTACTCTGTATTTACCATTGCGCCTAGCGACGAAATTTCGTGGAACACAAAACATGATCTTCATCTGACAACCTCGAACTTTAGCTCATCTGCGGCAGTTTTTTAAGTTTGTAAACTTGTTGTTTAAGCATAGAAGTCTCGCCAGAAGCCTTTTGAACACGTTTACCAGCATGGACAGTTTATCCCATCGCCTACACAAAAACTAATCCATGTTCTTTAATCTTGCATTGAAGAATGACAAAAAATCGCTTAATACACCTACTCAGTAGCCTACTAAGTCGCCTAATGCATGACTTACTCAATTAGCTGTAAAATGTACATTATCCACCTGAAAGGCTAAATGTTTACACGATTGTCACTGGATGTGTACCAAGATCACATAAAATCAGATTTTTAATCGGACACTTGTAACGGTGAAAACTGCAAAATTCCACGAACCTTTTGATCAAACTTCGCATATTGCGATGCATAGGTGTCGAAAAAAATAAGTGGTCCCATATTATACTATACTGGAATGAAATGGGTTTATTAATGAGGCTATTTGTTTATGACAATCTACTGAGCTTTAATACAGTTTATAAAAAATAATTAACCTGATTTTATTGACCTTTTAACACAAGTAAAACTTTTTTTTCCTATACAATGAAATATATTAATATTTAAAAGTTCTTTTTGCCTGATAACTATAAAGTGTTACAGACGTAATAGAGTCTTTCGATTAAATAATTTTCTTTGTTTTATTGTACACAAATAACATAAATTAAAACTTGAAAGACATGTTTGAATTGGTATCCAAGTCACTTATTGACAAAATCTGTATAATATTTACCGTATTTCTTCCGTCGTGTGACTTCGTGTTGCGTTCGATTGATTTACGCGTTTCGAAACATATGTTTCGTCTTCAGAAATAAAAATTCACTCTTAGCGAGGTGAAACAATTCCACACATATCCGCGTTACATGTGTTATTTCCAATATTTGCAATTTTAATGTTTAACGACGTCGCTAAGAGTGAATTTTTATTTCTGAAGACGAAACATATTTTTCGAAACGCGTAAATCAATCGAACTCAACACGAAGTCACACGACGGAAGAAATAATACGGTAAATATTATAACATAAAGTAACTTCTCTTTAATGTCGACTGCAGATCCTTTAGACAACGGGTTGATTCTGGATGATCCTGTATCTGTATGAATACGTGGATTGATATACTTTGTCCGGCTTCAGGGCTGCTTACGAGCGTGTAGGTGTTTCTCCCGAGCTCGGTTATGTACATTCACCGCGAACAGACATTGTTACTGCTAAATTAGTACATTATGTGTACACCTTTTTATCCAGTAGGCTTAAAGTGTCTATATACCATAAACGCATATCTTGAACTAGCGCGGATTAGTACTTATAATATTACTTGCAGTAACTCTAGGAAATTTAACTTGGCGCTAGTCCTGATTAGAAGAACGATCGTCATGAACCACGCGGCGGTATCGATTTCCAAGAGCGACTGATCTATCAGTTTCAAATAATAATGATCGACTGAATTCTCGTAATTAAAAACCTCTTCTATGATCTGTCTATAGATAATCAATGTTCTTATTTAAGAAGGATTCCAAACAGAACCATTCTTGTTCAAAAAACTTAATAATTTTTACATTTAAAATTATAGCCTTAAAATACTTTTACTTAAAATATTCAAACTGTTGGGAGAAGCGTACCGAACAATCCAGAACTTTCTCCACTCCCCCCGTCCAGTGTGGCAGCTGTGCGTCATTCAAGTAGATGATTCTGGTGAGTTCCAGGAACTACGCATTAAGCAGCCGGCGCGCAGTTAAGGAGGGAAAGCTGTACTCGGCCTCAGCACAGCGTATATAAAGCCATAGCTGCCGGGTTATCAGTTCAGTGGCGTCCCTCAGGGAAGTGTCCTTGGGCCTCTCCTGTTCTCGTTGTTTGTCAACGACACGCCCCGAGTTCCTGGAGTGAAATTGTCGCTGTTCGCGGACGACACTGCGGCTTTTGCCTCAGAGCCGAACGCGAGTTACGCGGCAGTTAAGCTCCAGCGCCAACTCGACGCGTATGTCCGGTGGACCGATGACTGGAGAGTTGCCGTTAACGCTTCCAAGAGCGCCGCGGTAATATTCTCGCGAAAACGCAAGCGGCCTCGGCCGCTTAAAGTAGGCCCCGTCGAGGTGCCCTGGACCAATAGCGTCAAGTACCTCGGGCTCCACGTGGATTCCCGACTCACCTGGCGAACCCATACAAACTACATCAGACAACGCGCTTCGGCGCAACTCAGTAGACTCTGGCCCGTGCTATCTAATCCTGCAATGACCCCCCGGCTAGGTAAGCTCATAGTCAACTCGTACGTGTTGCCCGTGATTACCTACGCCTGTCCTGTTTGGGGATACCTGGCTCGTGGTCATAGAACAACGCTCCAGCGCGTACTCGTCCGGGGACTGAAGCTCGCGTGCAAAGTCCCCCGGAGGTACTCTTCTCGTCTTTTGAGGAGAGGACTCGGTGTCCGCTCTCTTGATGACCGTGAGACGCCTGGCGCGTAGATTCTATGTTCGTTCCGACAGGTGACCCACAATTCCCTCATTGCCGGACTTGGTAAATACACCCCGCGACCAGGTGAGTCCTGGAAGCGACTTCGTTTGCTAGTCCCGGTGGTATAATCCACCAATCGCAGGTCGCTTCAGACCCCCCCATAAGTAGTTAAAAGTATATAATGAACTCAAACAGACCCAGTGGCAGGAGTCCTTTCTGAGACTCGGGACACTGCACTACTCGGGTTACATGAGCGACTTTCGCTAGTGTGGATTGAGTGCTTGTCAAAGTGAAGAATTATTGTGTTATGTGTTTTATAATTGTGCAAGACTCTGTTAGTAGACATTGTTCATTGCGTGTGAACAATTTTTATTTATTTTGTTGTAAGAGACAGTGTGTTAATTACGAACTGTTAACTGTGATAATCACCCGGTGATTAGTGACTTAATTGGTGTCTTGTACTTACTTTGTTTCCACTGTACCGAGTAGACCGTCGTAACAATACATTTAGTTACTGATTTTTAAAAATAACTATTGTCATTAGTTATGACCTTTTATTGCAAATATTCTGAAATAGGTCCCATTTAAAAACTTTCCATATCATGAACGTTATTTAAACGAACGAGTTGGTTATCACTATACTGTAAAATGATTACGTCCCATGACACAAGCGCAATACACAAGCCGCTAAGCACTATGTCGCACCATTTTATACGTCTTACAGTTGTTTCATATGCCTAAGGACACTTAAAACTAACATTTTTAACAATTTTCCTTATCAACTAAGTTATAATGTTCACACCTGCAATATCTACTTATTCACGCAGAACCGTTATATGCTAAACACGCGTTTTTACTCTCTCCTACATCATGTATGCAATTAGAGTGTCGATTGCAAAAAAGTACACACATGCACACCCATATAATTCAAGAATAAATTACTTTTGCATGTACTTTCAATTTTTTTTATTAGCATATATAAAAGCTGATGTACAATTTTACACAGTGTAAAATCTGTATCGTTACAGGCCACAATGTGATTTTAAGGAATCACCAGTTTGATTAGACTATGATATAACCTCTGATAAAAGAGACTTTTCTGTGGAACGTACATTACGTTTTTATGTTGTGACGGCAGCGAGGCGGTAGGCGAACATCTGCTCCCCGGTACCAGCCGCGAACACCTGCCACCTGACGAACAGCGAGAGAATCAGGGATCAGCAGCCGAGACGTGACACCTGACGTGTTAGGAACGAGCCAATTAGCGATCCCGGTCAGGGCATAAAAAGAGCGTCGCTAGAAAGTTTCGGACACTTCATCGCCACCCCATCGGACGCACATTATCTCCTCTCCTCTATCGAACGACATCGACATGGAGTCAGCCGGAAGGAACAGCCGAAGAGTAGAACGGACGTTCTTGAATTCTTCACCCTGTAGCGCGCCAGCGGCAGCTTCGCTGGGCCGGCAGCCGACTCGACGCAACCGATACCGAAAGAAGAGGAGGACCGCAGTACGGCTCGAACAGCGGACGCAACCGCCGAACATCTCAGCGCGGCTCGGGCGGAACTACCATCACAGCGTCTTTACCACTCGGCCATTTTTAGGGTCACCAAAAAAACTAAGAATTGTGCGAGTGGCGCCATTTGTCATGAGACAAGCCTTTTGTCCGGTGACAATGTGTACTAATAACAAATTAAAGTATATCTGAAAAATTAATCTTTTCTTGAGTAATATCACAGGATCGCTACAAGAATCTAAAATAACAAAATTACTTGAACAGAAGAAATGTATACATATATAGATATACACATACACACATATATAATATAAAATTATATACATACACGAACGATTATATAAAGTAGTATTATATAAAGAACTTTATAAATGCACATGCACATGCGCAGATTATAATAAGGTTAGATATATATTGCGGACACTGTGATTGTGCATCATGGACCTTGGAGGTATGGCTAGGGAAGAACAAGGAAATAGTATATAGAAAATATAAGGAAGCGAAAATTAGTTGTGTAAACAAAGAAGTGGTAAGGTTATTAACGTGCTGTTTTAACTTGAGAGGAACTAGAGAAGGCGAAGAAAAAGAATACGAAACCTGTAAGAGGAGGAGGAGCAGAACAAGAAGAATAAGGATGGTCAGTAGGGGGAGTAGGAGTAGGAGGAGAAGAAGCAGCAACAACAGCAGGAGAAGAAGAATAATTAGGAGGATGAGGAAGTGGAGGAGCAGAAAAATCAGGATGGGAAGGAGGAGGCGGTAGTAGTGGTGGTGGTGAAGTCGAAAGAAATGTAGTATAAAGTTATTTATTCATATTTAAATGCCTTTTGAGCGGTAAGTTGCTTATTCATCATCAGCCATGTTGAGGCGCTAACTAATGAATAATTTCATCAGCATATTGGCTGTTATAATTTCTAGACAACAAAGAATTTCAAATAAAAAAAAAAAATTGTAAGAAAGACAGAGATAGAGGATCCTTGTTTCAGGAGAATGAAAGATTGAACCAACTGACTTGGTACGACCACGTCCAGGAGATGGGAAATGAGAGACTCCCAGATAACATGATGCAGTGGCTTCCTCCCTATCGTAAGAAGAGGGGAATACCAAGGCAATCCTGGAAGTAAGACAATTAAGAGTAGACGAGATCTTTGGAAAGTAACGTGGAACGATCGCTTCGCATGGATGTTAGGAATCGGGTGAACTGGAAACCTACACACACATACACGTATATACTCGTATGTGTGCATGTGAAGTAATTTCTATTGTACGTGAGACTTTTCTCTGAAAAGCCTCTTTCTTGTTTTAACATTTAGTAGTTTAATACGATACAATAAGATATGGAACAAAAATAATATTAGTAACGTGCATTAATTTATTAATTATTAATAAAAGTATTTTGTTCCTATAAGTTTAAAACCGACGGTGATAAACAAAGTTAACGGCCAGTATTATATGATGTTATCGTAACTGGCGGTAATGTACAACAATTGTTATCTACAACCTCGGGGTGATTATCAACATCACAAAGATTATTCTAATTAAATTGTGTTTGTTACTGTAATTAATTGTGTTTTGGGTTTCAACGTTTGTTCGTAACAATCGGTTGGATACTACTGTTAAACTACTTACATTATCATTGTTCTCAGTGCCTATTATTTAAAGATTTTATTACATTTCCACATTGATTTGACTTAATATTTTGTAATTATTTATTTAAAACGAAAGTTTTTATGAATCTGCTACACAACTCAAAACTGCACCTCCTTGAATTTTTTTAATTATTAACAAAAGTTATAATCTTATCATCAGAGACAATTAATTTAATGAAAATGATATACATATTCTTCTTCTTAGTCCAACCTCTTCTACCCGTCGGGTGTCGAGTTTTTTGAGACAGCTCCTCATCTAGGGCTGTCCAGTGCTGAAACCCTGGAACGGGCTTAAACTGCTCCTCTGCCTTCGACACTCTTCTTGATTTCATCTTCCCATTTCGTTCTGGGCCGTCCTCTTCCTCTTCTGCCTTCTGCGTTTGCCTTCCATGCTCGTCTCGTGTACCTTTCCTAATTCATCCTATAGACATGGCCAAACCAACGCAGTTGCGAGCTTTCAATGTTATCGTTTAATGAAAATATCTTCAAATATCTTCAAATACACGTTTCTCACCATATATCTACAACTTTTCTTCTCAATTCCCCTTCGGAATCTCATCTCCATTGCTTGCATTATCTTTTTATGTCTGTCATTTAGAGTCCATGACTCGCAACTGTACGTCAATGTTAGAGCACAACAGGTTTATATACAGCCAGTTTGGTTTTCTGTGACACTTCGCTTTTTCCCAGAAACTTCTTGTTCCACATATATGTTCAACATTAATTATTGTACTGTCACTTTTGAATAGCAGTCAGGTCTGAGTGCTGAGCAAACGGACTGGCTGTGAAGATAAGCTTCCTTCCTACGGCGATGAGTTGCAAAAGTAAAGAATAGACAAAACACAATCGGGAGAAGAAGATTAGGTTATGGTAAGACGGGCATTGAAGTGAAATAGATGTGGGGTGTTGTGTGTGAGCGAGAGAGACAACAAATACCGACAATATGCATTTGTAAGCGCACATTTGACAACACAACCCTTGAGAATCACGCCCATCGAACAACTGTTAGAACCATCTGTTAAATACTTTCAGTAGAATACTGAAGTTCTGGTGCTACTGTTGTTATTGACGATGACGATGACGACGACGACGACGACGATGATGATGATGATGATGGTGGTGGTGGTTGTGGTGGTGGTGGTGGTGGTGTTGGTGTTGGTGGTGGTGGTGGTTATGATGATGTTGGTTACTTTTTAGTGTACTGTATAAAAATAAGACCCCTTATCTAAAAAAAATGGCGCACATAACTATAATATTCTAAAAACCTTAGGCATATCAGTTCAAATGTGCTTTAAATCAACTAAATAATTACCATTATAAAACAGAAATAACACTCTTCCACACTACTATAAATAAAACAATTCCCGATTAGTGCTCTCAAACTTCGCAGCTGATCTTCAGGTAGGAAATATACAATACAACATCATTATTGTGTATTTCCGATCTGATGATGAGCTGTAAGGCTTGAAAGGGATAATCGGGATTTTTTTATTTATAGTAGTGTGCAACAATGTTATTTTGTGTGATTATAACCACTAACTCGACTTCAGTAATTGAATGCCATTATAAAAGTAACAAACGCATATATTTTAGTACTTGTGTCTAGTACATCTATAAAACAGATAGCATACGGTTTTCGACACGGAAGTTGTAAATATATGTGGACACGAAAAACAAACTAAGTAAGAACAGGTTATCCAAAGATATTCTTCGTCAACATTTACATCCAATGCAACAAAGCAGAAAGAAGCATACTGAAACAGTTACAACAAATTAAACAACAATATTATTTTGTTTAAACGTGCTAATAATTTTATATTAAAACCAGATGCTAAACAATGCACATTGAGAATAAACATTGACGTATATTAGGTAATGATTTAAGTTGCTTAAATAATTTGTTGAATTTCTTCTCTCTTATCTTTGAGTGTACTCCACCATTCTATTATTATAGATCAATATTACTTTATTATTATTTTATTATTATAGATCAAATTATTACTTTTCTTTATAAGTAGTCTTTTAAATATCCTTCTTGAAGTGCGGCAAAATATGTCGAAATGGTATAACGGTATACGTTTTAGTATGGATAATGGGTAATTAGTGTTTTATTTCATTTTATCGCTGCACCTGAATATAAACTCACTTAGCAATACTTGACCGTCGTTTATAAAAACGACGTTTACTATAAAAACTTGTATTAAAATATAATTGACATACAGAGGATAGAATATACTAAGCTTGCAGTTGAAGGGCTTTTGCCTCAATAACATTTAACGTACCTTCAACTTAACGGAACAAGCTCGCAGCGCGAGCAGCCTTAATGCGATATTTGTATGCATTGATAAAATTTTAGCCGAGAATCGTGTACAACGACACTGTCGTAATGTCGAGAGCGTTAAATAATTGTCGTAGCACTTTTAAACGGTTTCCGGTTTACAACATTTAGCAACGCAATTGGCTGTAAAAAATTTGCTGTCTCACAATTTGTTGTTGCAGTAATACTTATGCAAATGTTTATGGTGGAGCGATGATATTCTCCTACTGAAACGCAATGTGGCATAATTTTAATTTAAAATTGTACAAAAATCGTAACAGACCCCCAATAGTTATGGAATAGTACGGATAGAACAGGATATCCACAGCAATTAATAAACTCAGTTAAGACCCTTTATAAAAGTATATCTGTAGTATTGGATCTGAATGGTAGGCTGTCAGGTGACATTCCAATAAATAATGTAGTTAGGCAGGGATGTTCCCCAACCTTGTTTAACATATATATACATTGACGACATGTTGAGAGCATGGAAATCCAGAATGACTTCGGAAATCAATTTGTATTTGTTCCCTGCTATATGAGGATAACGTAGTTCTTATTCATGAAAATGAGAATGATTTTCAAAGAGCTATGTTTCAATTACAAGAAATAGCAAGATTGCACTCGTTGATAATTTCAGTGAGAAAGACTAAAACCATGGCCTTTAAAGGTAAACATCTATTGACGTGGAATTGTGGAAAGCAAGCAGAACAATAGTATTCTTTGTGTGTGTGTGGGGGGGGGGGGTCGTTTGCGTGCGTGCTTTACCATAACACCCCTGTGAACTACGTTATCCGTATCGCAGACCCTTCACGACACCTTGATGCAGACAGGTGTCAGTACAAAACCACTCAATCAATAAAGGCTAATTTAATTAAATTTCTTAACAGCTGGTGCGGTTTACTTCATCGTCCGTTAAAGCTGCAGCCTCCGACATCGTCACAATGTTAATTTCTCTGCAGTCGGATGTTTTAATTAGGCCGTGATGATGTTGAGTACAGCACCTAAGTTTTCCGACTCTTCGCTGGAGCTCAACTACGTAATATTGTCTGTTAACGTTTCTCCAAGTTTCTGCACTTGACAAAGACTAAACATAGTTAAAGTCTGCGTCCCTCATTAGGTACTGATTGATGTTTATCGTAACTAATTCTTGTACAGGTCCACTTAGCAAGGCCATGTGTAACTCTTGCTTACCCCGTTTTGAGGACAAAGTGTAAGTTTCTCTTTGGAATGTCTAATTACTCGATGGAAGTGTAGTTAAACGTTCTCAAATGTAAATGAGTATTAACTAACTCACTGAATTCCAGACAACGTGAATAGTTTAAGATGAGAGAGGAACCTTAAAAACTGTTCTAGGTTATACATTAAAAACTAACATGTTTCGTCCTAACGTAAAAATGTATATATACATATATAATAGGGTTGCTACAGCTAGTGCCGTCTCCCTTCCTTCAACCTGGCTTTCCAATTCTCCCGATGTTCCCATTGTCCTTTCTCAAGTGCTATACGTTGCATAGATTCATCCACTTCGTCCCTCCAAGATCTTCTCGGTCTTCCCCTTTTCCTCCTTCCTAATGGACTCCATTCCGTCACTTTGTTGATCCACCTATTTTGGGCTCTCCGGACATGACCGTACCACACCAATCTTTTTTCTTCGATGTAGTGAATTACACTTCTTTCCGTTTCCATTCGTCTTCTGATCTCCTCGTTTGTTATTCGGTCTCCTCTCGTTATTCCACAGCACCTCCTCCAATATTCCATCTCTGTTTCAAGAATCTTTCTTTCATTCTTTTTGTTAATAACCCATACTTCCACTGCATACATCATAATGCTTTGGACTATGGTCTGATATATCATTTTTTGGTCCTTTTTCTAATATTTTTGTCCCATATTACACTGTGTAATTGTCTAATCCCTGTTCTAGTCTGCCCTAATCTACTTTTTATTTCCTCTTCCGTTGTGCCTTGTTTACTCAGTGTGAATCCTAGGTACTTGAATTTGTCTGTTCCTCTAATTTTAACATTTTCGTTTACTTCTAAATCTGTTGTTTCTTCATCACTAATTGCCAAGTATTCAGTCTTTTTTATGTTTATTTCCAATCCCATCTTTGTGTATTCTTCATTCAGCTTTCTGACCATGTAGCTTAGATCTTCTTCATCCTGGGCTATAACTACCAGGTCATCGGCGAAGCATAGTGTGTACAGGTGTTCGTTTCGTATCGGCTAATAATTTATAATGACATTAAAACTAAACGAAGAAATAGACTATATCGGCTTTGTAGACTGTGCTTTCAAATAAAATAGTGCCTAACCGAAACATCGTTGGAAAGAGGAGGAAGTGTAACACGCCAAGAGGAAACCGAGACTGGGCTACACCAAACAGACACGCTGTACCAGACCACAGAAGGAGATGGTGTAAACACTTGAATCGCATGCCTGATATCCATTTACGAGTGGCTGCCTTGCGTTATCATAAATAAATAAATAAAGATACCGTCTTCAGAAGGAAAGAAATTGCAAGCTCACCAAACTCTGGATTCAAGAGAAGAAGAAAGAAGACAGTCAAATGTAATTATTTAAGAATTAAAATACAATAAAGTTAATAAGCAAAAACAAAAGAGGAATAAACAACAAACAGTACTTTCTCGTGTTATTGGAAAACGAGAACTAAGCACTCTGCATGTCATAAACAGGAAACTCCCGTATTAGGGAATTAGAGCAATGATCTAAGTAGTAGTTCTTCTTCAAGAAAATGTGGACGCTTTACAAACCGTTATGTTTAAATTGTGCTTTATGTTTCAATTACAAAAAGTGGCAAGAAAGTATTCAATGACAACTTCTGCAATAAGGGCCAAAACCATGGCCTTTAAAGGTAAATATCCAGTGAGGACTAAGATAGTTATAAACAACAGCACTTTAGAACAAGTGAGCCGTTTCAAATATCTCGGCTGTGCATTAAGGTATGAATCTGAATATGATACAAAAGAAAAGATAAAATAAATTAGAAACATTTGTGGTAGGATTCATAGAAATCTTAAAAATAAAACAAGACACAGCACAAGGATTAAATTTCATAAGACAATCGCAATACCCTCGTTGATTTATGCGAGTGAGGCGTGGGTCATGACAAAAAAGGAAAGCGGCAAGATTCAGAGTGCTGAAATGCAGATTATTAAAAATACTTTAAATTATACATTGCAAGACTGAATAAGGAATGAAGATATCAGAGCAGAACTCGAAGTAAAGGACATAAGTAAAATTATTTCAGTTTACAGAAGACAATGGTGGATAATCTGCAAAGGATGACAAAGAATCGGTTGCCGAAAGTGGCACTGAACTATAAAGCCATTGGTAGAAGAGACGTGGGTCGTGCGAGGATGTGGTGGGTGCTGAAACAGGTTTATGTAACCTAATCCTTGAAGAGGAGAAGATGAAGAAGATTACAAAGCCACATGTTTTGCCCTAACTCAACAATTCGTAATGACATTAAAACGAAAAAATAGACTATATAGGCTTTGTCGACTGTGCATTCAGGTAAATTAGTCCTCATCAGGAGCATCGTCGCCAAGGGAAGGAATTCTAACACACCAAGAGGAGACCGAGGCTGGATTACATCAACCAGACACACGCTGCCCCAGCTATACGCCCCATGAGGAGGCTGGCAGAAGACCACAAAACCTGGAGAGCTGCTAAACCTCAATCAAAGGAATGAGAACCGCAGACGTAGAACTAAATATGGGTTTAATTATTGTTTTTATCAAACGTAAAGACTTGAAAAGTAACGGAGACGGTGACAAAGATCATCATTACCATCTTCAAGGACGGTTTGTTCCGGTCTCAAAGAGGCAAAGATTAGAGCTGGTCACTCCAGCGCTTCCACGGACGTCCTAAACATTTTAGTTCCCTCGGCTTATGGTTCCATTGGTGTTTGGGGTTGCGGCAGTCATCCATTCTGCAACGATGTTCCCACCAATGCAGCCGATAATGGGCAATCCTGAAGAGTATACTCATAATATTCAGTTTCCGGCTTATATCTGTGTCGTTACGCTAGTCGTTATTTGTGGAAATTTAGTAGTGAATATGTCCCGTGGATACGTTACTAGCATATCGCAGGGTAAGACGTATGGTGGCGCAGCCACCTTCAGGCTTAACCTCCAGCCCGATTTTCTGGCTCGGTGTTCTCCTATAAACTGGCTGTCTTACCAGACTAAAGAGATCAGTTTTCTCTGTTGAGATATCTATAAGGATTTTTAATGTAGTGGTTCCCCTTGCCTCCCACATCCTACGTCGTTGGTCGTCCGTCTTTAAAGACAATTTCTCGCCTAAAAGCAAGAGGGCGCGCTAACCTTAACTTCACAATGGCAAGTAGAGGAAGGGACAGCTTATACCGGTTGCCACATGCTCTCCAGAACCGCGTTAGCCACCTGTAGGTGTTGTCCGTCCCCCACCACTTGGAGGTGCGGCTGGATATTTCCCTTGATCAAGGAATGAGACCATAAGGCATTACTTATCCTCTCCACTACTTTGGGAGACACAAAAGATTTAAACTATACGTTTTTCAGACATACAGTTTCATAAATTCTACACACACTGTATGAAGTGTGGCGATATAATGGTAACACTGAGTCTAAGTTATATAATGGTATACGTTTTAGCATGGTTAAATTTAAGTATAAGTGATAGAATGGTATACGTTTTAGTACAGTCAAGTTTATTAAAAACTCTCGTTGAAAATGAAGTTTATATTTTTGTAATTAATTTTTATTACTGTGGGTAAATATAAAGCCACTCAGTAATACCTGAGCACCGTACGAAATAGAATGTCTCTCTTTAGTAAACGTTTTCAAAATGTAATTGAAACCACAGTACAGAATTTAACGCTCGCAGTTGAAGGGCTTTTGACTGAAATAACATTTATTGTACCGTACGTAAACTCAATGGAACAGGATTGCAGCCGCGACTTTTTTTACGCGATATTTGTACACATTGATACACTTTAACTTCTGACAGAATTTGCCAGCACTTTTCTAGAGAACATACTGTCACGCCATTACAGAACATTTTTCATGGTCTCGGCTATCCCAGGAGAATCCAGCTGTAATGTGTGCGTGTGTGTGTGTGTGTGTGTGTGTGTGTGTGTGTGTGTGTGTGTGTGTGTGTGTGTGTGTGTGTGTGTGTGTGTGTGTGTGTGTGTGTGTGTGTGTGTGTGTGTGTGTGTGACACTCAACAGACGAGGCAGTGTTACGTAATACGGAACAATCTCGTACATTCGATAGCGTTGTCCGAGAAGCTTCTCAATTAGCCAACGGTGCGTGTTTCTGTGACGGTCGCGCTGAAGTGTCCTCTAGAATGTTCAATGGGTTGTTAAGGACGCATATTATGGAACCCTGCAGACTATAAATAGCCCATACCTGATGCTTAGTTTTCAGTTATTGTCGGGCGATTACACAGTGCGCTTGAGTTGCGATTTACACAGTGCGGTTCGAAGTAGTGTGGCGAAGTGTTATGTGTTTTATAATCGTGCGGGACAATTGTAGTGCAATTGTGTTTTATATTAGTTGACATTTTTATTGCGTGTGAACAATTTTTATTTGATTCGTTGTAAGAGACTATCTTGTTGAACTGTTCAACAGTTGTCACAACTGTTTAATTGTGATAATTAAAGCTGGTTATTAGTGACTTAATTGGTGTCTTGTATTTTGTTTTCCACTGTACCATACGACGATCAGTTAGACCGTTATGACAGTATTTTCAGATATACTTTTTTTAAAAATAAAAGTATAATGTAGTTGATAAGCAAAAAAAAGAAAACAGTAAACGGCCTTTTTGTATAAAAGTAAACTCTTTTTTACATTGTAGCAATACATATATTTACTCAAAGCATTTTATTGTAAATAATTAGTGTAAAGAGAGTAGAATAAATGGTTTTCAAAATTTGGTGCGTGAAAGTACAGGAGTGGGCAGGTGAGATCCTTTCTAAAGTGTACACCTCTCCCACAGCGCTAAGCCATTGTATGTGTGTGACCGTGTGTGAATCAGCACAGAACTGCATTGTACTACGAGGGAAGATGTAACTTATGAATTGTTGGTTTTTATTATTAAATAAGGTACTGACATGATACAACAGAAAAGTTGTTGGAGGCTACTGAGATGTTGGAGGCTAGCTTTTTCAAAACTATAAAAAGTAAGAAACGTCAGAATCCGGGAGACAATGGGGGTACAGTGCTCTATTGTTGACGACATAAGAACAAAACAGCTAACATGGTTTGGACATGTGCAAAGAATGCCGGATAATCGACTCCCCAAGCAAATTTTGGGATGGACACCATATGGTCGTAGGCGAAGAGGAAGACCTAGGTTAAGTTGGAGAGAAGGCATCAATCGGGCAATGAGAGAACGGGAATTGTAAGAAGAATCTTGGTTGGATCGAGACCAATAGAGACTAGGGATCGGAAGACGTAGGATAACGTTATGAACCGATATATATATATATATATATATATATATATATATATATAGGTACTGACATGATTTAAATAAATTAATAAATATATTTTTACCTGTTACCAAAGTCATACCCCAATTCTGAAAACACCATTATAATAAGGACATTTAAACGCGTATGGTGATGGAAAATTATTGTAAAATAGTGGAATAATAAAGACGTCATATAAATTAATGTTAATTACTACCACAATTAATTAGTAATTAAAGAGTGTGTTACATGTAAATGACGAGTGAAAAATTACGAACACAGTGCAACCACTCGCCTAAAGATCAATCTTTGGTTATTTTGAAATGAACTAAAATGTGATCAGTTAAAAAAGGACGCTACACACGAATTGACAAAATTTAACATATCTGAAACAATATGTGACATGGCTGACACGTAATCAATCTGAGATAAAAACGTTATAAATGATACAATTCACCAACTGTTTTCCTAAACTGCACCCAATGACCTTAAAACGTATATTAAATATGTTGGAATTTGTACTTCAGGTAGAACATATCACTGAATGGAAATGTGAAAAGAATGGATACTCTTTTGAAATTTTACAAAGTGACGGCAGTACCGTGCGGCCTTTGTGGCAGTGAAGCCGGATACAGGCAAGTGAAATGAGATTTTTACGATCATAGGAGTATCACAACATCACGCTACAGAAGAATATTCAAGATAACCTGGAGGAAGAAGATAAAGAATGAGGAAGTCTTTAGAAGAGCTTAGGAGTAGAAGAACTTTCTGGGAAATTTAAAAGGCAGAAGAGCTAAGTTTATAGGGCATATACTACGACACAATGGGTTGGTTAAAAGAATAATAGAAAGAAAGAATCAGAGAAGTCGACCCCGTTGAGACTACATGAAACAGCTTATGATCGATATGAACTGCATATCATATTGTGAGTTGAAAAGAAAAGAAGAGAAGCATGAGTAAATGGCAAGCTGCTAACCTAGAAGAAGGAGTACCACGGAAGGACCGGCTAAGAAATGATGATATAAGGAACATCTTTGGGATGTACATCCTACACGACAGGATTGGACAGACCGTGTTGAAGGGCTGCATAAGAACAGGAAACAAATCAGATTTTGGTTTTCAATCCAAAAGGACTGCGGAAAATTGGAAGACCAAAGAAAGTATGGTCGGACCAAGGATTGCGTAACGGATCGTAAGGTCTACAGCCTGAAGAAAAAGAAGAAGAAGGTAGAACGTATCGTACAAAGAATTCATTCATATTTCCTTTGATTCCATTACGTAAATACGACGTCACTTAATGACACTCGAGTATCGTATAAATAAACTTCGGTTGCCTAGGGAAACGTTTTTTAAAAGTTTACGATAAATGAAAGGAACAAAATTTAACTCTCATAATTGAAGAGTTTTCATCTCAAACAACGCTAAATATATATGAAAACCTAACAGCATATACGTTTGATATTTGTGTACGTTGTTAATTTTTATTTTTATAACAGACTTTTCACTCTGCATAACGTGGATGCCATTTTTTTAATCACAAATTCGCATGCAGGTTGTCTGACCACAAACGTGGAGAAGGTAATAGAACAACCAATTCGTTATATGCAAGACATTTCATAGAAGACAACCACAAGTTTGTTAATCCTTTGGAAGAATACGAAATTGTAAAAGTAGTAAATAACACAGTTGAAAGGAAGCTTAGAGAGGAGTTAGAAATATTGAAAGAAAGAGAAAAAGGGTTAGACAATTTAATTAATATTAAAATTAAATTTGATAATGAAGAAATATTTTATAACATGATTAAGAAGTAAATGAGAGAGGGCAGAGAGATAAGATTAAGAATTATATTTCATAGTACTAATTGGTTGTTTTAAAATAAGGGTGTGTGACTGACCCACGTGTGTGGAGAGGAAGAGGGTAGTTTAAAAGGATGCACACACACACACACACACACACACTGAAACACAAGGAATTTACTAAAAAAATATGTAACTGTACAGATGGTGAGACAGAGTTTAGGGGGTGGGGAAGGGTCATTAATTTTTAGTTTGTTGTGGGTGAGCAGGGTGGGGGAGAGGGGTGAAAGGTTGGGTATTACATATTTTCTGTCTATTCCTGATCTGACGATGAGCTGTGAAGCTTGAAAGCGCTAATCGGAATAATTTTTATATAGTGGTGTGCAATATTGATCATTCTGATTTTATAAGTGAATTCACTTATGCGCTTGCCGTGAATGAAACACTGCCAGCTGTATCTCGCAACGTTAGTAGACAGCAGCCGCAGGTCTGAGCTGCTGTGCAAGTGATCCGACCTCTCTCACTGCAGCAACATAATAATGTCTCTGCAGATAAACACGGTTCCATATACATTTATTTTTTTCGTGAAATTTTATTTTTAATCGTTTGTAAAAACAAATTGTCAAGAAGTACTGAACATGTTATTTACTTTGCTTTACATGTTGTTTTCCCAGTATGTCTATCTCAAAATGTTTTGAATTGAAGCGCTTTTTTAAACTCATCCCCAATTTTGACAATATAGGCCCATAGAAACCCTGGTTATCTGTGATGCCACACATACGTAAGTTGCACAAGCGTACTGCGAGCCACGAAACCGTGGATAAATAGAATCAGAACTTGGAATGAGAAAGGAGTTGCCATAAAATTTCTAGAAGACTGTCCACAAAAAAAGAACCTTTAAATTTTCATTTTATCGAAATGTATCAAATATATTTTTTACAAAAAATTCCCTTGTATTTTCTGTTAATTCAATGTGCAGTAGACCTACTCAGGTTTCTATTAACAAATTAAGGCATGTAGGAATTATACCACATTTACAAAAAAAAAATATTTAAATCAACACTAGAATAAGACATTACATATAAACTGTAGTAATTTATTACAGTTTAGGTTCGTTAAGATGTTAATTATACTTGTAAAATATCATGGATTTATAAAACTAAAATTTTTAGGTCTTTTTCATAATTCTAATTTAAAATAAAGTAACTATACAATTATGTTCTTACCATTTGTTAAGTTGGAATTGTTTCTAAAAGTTTAAGTTATTATTGAACTTTTAAAGGAAAGGGTTTTACAGATGTGTTATTGTTGTTTTCTCAATCAACAACACAACAATATTCAGGTCATGTGTGTGCTACATTTAATTTATTATTTCTTAAAGCGTTTGTGAATAAACATTTTAAGGTAAGCTTTCCTACAGTTGCCGTTCAATATAAACTCTTCAAGTCTGATTTTATATTATAAGTGTTGAATTTAAAAATATAATTTTCTAGAACATGCACGTAAACATAAAAAGGTCCACATCTAATTTATAAACTTCTGCTTATTAAAAATACTTACTACACAATTATTTGACTTAACGCTCATTAATCAGTATAAACTAAACATTATTTCATAAATTGAAGAACGCTAAATTTTTAAGGAAAATCTTATTTTCAATAATCCCTTAAAAGCTTGTGTGTTATAGAGCAACTTCAAACACATTATTCTTTGTAAACTCTAGACACCAGTCGTCAAGTTACTAAATGTAAAAAATTAAATATTCTCATTCACTAAGTTAACACTTAAAGAACTGTAAAAACTGTATACCTGTAAAAAATCTTGTTTGTATCGTAATGTGAAATAAATATTTCAGGTACCCAACGTTTTTTTTTTGCAAACTGTCGAACATATGTCAAACAAATAAAATTAAATCAGAGGTGTTTTTAGGGGGGGGAGGGGTGACGAACAGGATCGGACCCTCCTCAGAGGATTGGAAAAGTTGTCGAATTTTGTAATCTGTTAATTTTAAGGCTTTTTTATTCTTTTATGTAACTGCTTACTTTAATGTAGTAGTAACTCTTTTTTAAATATACAAATAGGTTTATCATACAGCATCAGCGTATACGTTTGAAATATGGAATATAAGGAGAAATCAATTCATTCAGTAAGTATATAGTAAACAATGCTTCAATATAGCGTATTTTTATTTTGTTATTACCGTTTACTTTAATGGAATTTATTTCATCAACTTTAAAGATAATAATATTAATTAGTCTTAACTTGTTTTGTCTTTTGTATGAAACCGGCCAGACCCCGGACCCACCCACAAGAGCAAATTCTAGATAAGCCACTGCATTAAATCCATCAATATTATTTGTCATGCATGAATTTTACCGGTTGACACCTTGAAAACTTATATAGATTAGTTCTTTCCTTTACTACATAACGCTTAAATAATGTTTGTGGCAAAAGGTTTTGTTTGGATTTTTTTTTGCAAAACATCTTGTTACAGCTACTTGCCATATTGTCCGCCTCGTAACGCTCGCCAGACAATTTTGAAGTCGCGTGAACAAAAGACTTTCATTTCGCCGTTTGTTACAAAAATTACTATTTTAAATTTTAATAGTTCTTCTCCTCTTCAAGGATTATATTATATAAACAAGTTCCAGCACCCACTTTATCTTCGGACGACCCATGTCTCTTCTACCAAGAGCTTTATAGTTTAGTGTCGCTCTCAGCAATCGATCCTCTGTCCTCCTTTGCAGACGTTCCCACTATTGTCTTCTGTAAATTGAATTAATTTCATTTATATCCGTTACTTCGAGTTCTGCTCTGATATCTTCATTCCTTATTCTGTCTTGCAATGTATAATTTAAAGTATTTCGGAGAAACTCTATTTCAGCACTCTGAATCTTGCCGCTTTCCTTTTTTAACGATAAATACAATTTAGTGGTTAAGTCTAACTTATGCTAAACTTGTGTTGCTACCACTAACACTCACTTACACTTCCATAAGCGCTTTCATCTTCAGATGAGCCGAGAGGCTTGAAAGCGCACATGGAAGTGTAAGTGAGCATTAGTGGTAGCAACACATGTTTAGCATAAGCTTTCCTTGTTTGTCGTAACCCGCACGCCTCACTCGCATAAATCAACGTGGGTATTGCAATTGTCATACAAAATTTAATCCTTGTGCTGTATCTTGTTTTGTTTCTAAGGTTTCTATGAATCGTACAACAAATATTTCTAAATCTATTTTTATCTTCTCTCTTATATCATATTCAGATTCATAGCTTACTGCACAGCCGAGATATTTGAAACGGCTCACTTGTTCTAATGTGCTGTTGTTTATCTTAGTCCTCACTGGATATTTACCTTTAAAGGCCATGGGTTTGGTCTTTCTTACTGAAATTGTTAGTGAGTACTCTCTCTTGCAACTTCTTGTAATTTAAACATGGCTCATTGTAAATCATTCTCATTTTATTGAATAAGAACTATGTCATCCGCGTATAGCAGGGAACCCATACGAATTGATTTGTTAAGCTGTATTCCCGTAGTCACTCTGGATCATGCTTTCAAAATGTCCTGAATGTGGTTATTATATCTTCATCCCCAATTTTATCGCAAAGGACAACCTTTTACATGTTTTCAGTACGTTATTTAAGCAGCTTATATACATTGAGTATCTTGTTTTTGCAACGTCTAATTTTCACTTCTATAGGTTAGCATAGGTTACCTATACAATTATAGATCTTACCTTATTCAATTTAACCTATAATTTATAAAATATAAAATACCATGAGTTTATAGAATCTTTAAACCCAGAAATCAAAAGTTATGGCCTTCAGAGGACATAATCCGATACGTTCCAAGATAATCGTAAACAATCAGGCTACGGAACAGGTACCACATTTCAATTTCCTAGGGTGTAATGTAACTTATGAGATGACAGCGACATCGATGTAAAATAAATAGATTTCAAACGATATGTGGTACTATACAGAGAACACATGGAAATAAGACAAGGAAAGACATCAAGATAAAATTTTATAAAGTAATGCCAATACCTGTTTTAACTTATGGAAATGAAACTTGTACAATGACGAGAAGTGATGAACGAAGAGTACAAACAAGTGAAATAAAGTTCTTAAGAAAAACCAAAGGCTGGGCCCTTAAAGACCCAATGCAAAATGAAGATATAAGAACCGAGTTGAATAGATATTTTATGATCAGTAGAATAAGGGAATGACAAATAAAATAGAGGCAGCATATCGATTGAATGGAATATATGAGACTACCTAAACAAGTAAGAAGATACAGACCTCAAGGAAGACTAGATATAGGTAGACCAAAGTAGAGATGGCCAGTCACTCTGGATTTCCATGCTCTCAACATGTCGTCACTGTGTAAATTGTTACGTCGGTCTACTTGATTGTCGTTGTGGAAAGCAAAGTAAGTACAAGACACCGATTAAGTCACTAATCACCAGCTTTAATTTTCACAGTTAAACCGTTCGTAATTAACAACACAGTCTCTTATAACAAATCAAATACAAATTGTTCACACGCAACAAACAATGCCTACTAATAGAGTCTTGCACAATTATAAAACACATAACACAACAATTCTTCACTTTGACAAGCTCTCAATCCACACTAGCGGAAGTCGCTCACGTAACTCACTGACAATCCGGCAGCTATGGCTTTCTATACGCTGTGCTGAGGCCGAGTACAGCTTTCCCTCCTTAACTGCACGCCGGCTGCTTAATCCTGGAACTCACCAGAATCGTCTACTTGAATGACGCACAGCTGCCACAATTGTCGGGGGGGGGGGGGAGAAAGTTCTGGATTGTTCGGTACGCTTGACGCAACAATATTAAACAAGTTTGGGGAAACACAGCATCCCTGCCTAACTCCCTTATTTATTGTAATGTCACCTGATATATTTCTAATAATGACACATTATTGTGTACTTGTCTACTCGAACGATACTTGCCTTAAGCTTGTTGAGATTCTGTTATCTCGTTTGATTACAAGGTATTTTGAAAAACGCGTAATTACACATTACATGTAGCAGCTGTTCTTGCACGTGTAACCAAGAAGTGCAGTTCCGTACATGGACTCAGTAAACATACTTTACAAGACGTACTTGCATCATTTAGTACAGAGAGACGCAGCCAATAACAACGATTAGTGTTTGTCTACTGCAGCAACTTGGAGAAACGTTTACAGCCAATATTACGTAGTTGTGCGCCAGCGAACAGTTTCGTCGTCGTTGCTTAGAAAACCTGAGGGCTGTACACAACACCGCGGCCTAATTAAAATATCTGGTTACGGAGAAATTTACATGATCATGCTGGCGGAGGCAACTTTAGCGAGCGCTAGAACAAGTAGTTACAGTCAAGTGAGAAGAAAATTAATTGAATTAGACGCCAAGGATCGACTAAGCAGTGAGTTTATACTATCCCTGTATTCTGCTGATTATAATATGGTACTATCTGACGTAATACCTGTCCGACAAAACGCACATTGGTCTTCATATAAAATGAGATAATAAATACGGTGTATATTTTAATTAATAAAGTTGTGTTAGTGGTTCTAATCAAACAGAAGATACAGTGTTGCACGCCACTATAGAAAAAATTAGCGCTTTCGAGCTTCACAGTTCATCGTCGCAGCTCAAATTTTTTAACTTGATGATCAGTTAACCATAATACTGTGGCAAAAAATGTGAAGATCCGTGACATTTACAAATCGTTTATACAATGAAGGTGGTCTCCAACTTAGAGGCCGAAACATCGGTTCATAGTGGACTACGGCCTAATAGTCTGGAGGGAAGTAAATTACATTGCGAACACTCTGTACTAGGTGTGGAATATAGGGAGAGGAAGTAGGAAAAGCGAAAGGAGAAGAAGAAGAAGAAAAAGAAGAAGAAGAAGAAGAAGAAGAAGAAGAAGAAGAAGAAGAAGAAGAAGGAGGAGGAGGAGGAGGAGGAGGAGGAGGAGGAGGAGAAGCAGAAGAAGAAGAAGAAGAAGAAGAAGAAGAAGAAGGAGGAGGAGGAGGAGGAGGAGGAGGAGGAGGAGGAGGAGGAGGAGGAGGAGGAGGAGGAGGAGGAGAAGAAGAAGAAGAAGAAGAAGAAGAAGAAGAAGAAGAAGAAGAAGAAGAAGAAGAAGAAGAAGAAGAAACTACGACGATGATGATGATGATGATGATGATGTTTACGACGGCGACCACGATGGAGATGACGATGGAGATGGTGATTGTGATTACAACTATGATGATAACAACGAACAATAACAGATTACTAAAATTGTTGCACACCACTATTGACATAAACCCGATTAGCGCTTTCGGCCCTTTTTACCTCATCATCAGATCATAAATATCTGATGAATTCCGATATGATGATGATGATGACCTAAAATTCTCGAAGGAGCTGATCGATATTATGTGTATAGAGAGGTGTTCAACAGTCTAATTTCTGTTTGGTGAACATAATCATAGAGACAAATTTTATTATTTAGAAAGGAGGAACTGATCCCGTACGGGCCAAAATTGTTGTAGAGGGTGCTGGCCTGGGAAAAGTCAGCAATTTAAATACCTGGGCTACAGTGTGTCTTATAATGCATGCAACGACGTTGTGAATAAGTTGTATAACTTCAACCTTATGTGCAAGACCATTAGGCGAACCCTTAAGTCAGCAAGTAAAGGAACACGCCTAAAATTCTACAAGGTGATGGCTCCTACCAGACTTCTTTATGGGTCTGAGAATTGGACTTTAATGAAAGACCAGACGAGTCGAATCCAAGCGGCGGAAATGCGATTTCTCAGGCACGTGGCAGGGTATACTCTCCATGATCACAGAAGAAACACAGACATACACCAGGAACTGAATATTATGAGTGTACTCAACAGGACCGCCCAGAATCGGCAGAATTGGTAAGGACATCTTTGGCGAATGGACGACTGCCGCATCCCCAAACAACTATGCAACTATAAACCGAGGGGAAAAGAGGTGTTGGACGTCCGAGGAAGTGATCAGCTCTAATATTTCCCTATATGAGTACGGAATAAACCATCCTTGGTTTAATCCTTGAAGATGATGATGATGTTGTCTAGTTAAAGAGTGTAGGCAGCTTTAAGTTTTGTAATATCTACGAGACTGTTCGTCGATGTTGCATGTTAAACACGCAAGTCGTATTATCAAACACAGCTGCTGTCAGCATCTCTCCGTACTAGTTCATGTTTGCCTTAAGTACTTCATGTCTCCTGGGTTTAGAGAGGCAATGTAAACTACTTCACCCGTTAGTTGCCCTATATTGGCAACATATCAACAAATATCTAATTACTAATCTGATGTAACAAGTTCCATCAACTCAGTAAACTTTGATGTATAATTATATGTTTAAGAAATAAATTATTATATCCCGGCTGTACAATGTTTACACTTTTTCCAGAACCAAAGATTACAGAAGTGATTGAATTCTCTTCTTTCACTGCTGCTTGTCCATCCAAAGATCTTCTTCAATTTCTCGTTCCCTCAATATAGTCTGAATTTCTTCTATCCAGGTGATAGGTGGCCTCTCTCTTTTCCCTCTTCCTGGTGGGGTCCATTCCATAACTCCGTTTGGCAATATTTCCTGTGCTATTCTTTTCGTGTCTCCATACCATTGTAATTTTTTTGTTTGGATAAGATCAACAATTGAATTTTTCACACTCATTCTGTCCTTAATGACTTCATTTCTAATTTTCTTACGTCTGAATACTCTTGCTAAGTAAACTAAATAACTAATAGCTATTCAAATTAATTATCTATTTACATAAAATTACTCTATTTTAAATAAAATAAATAATTTATTTAAAAAATTAATAACTTATTAGTCGCGATTTTGATTGAAGACTACATTTTTATAAAAGCAGAGGTAAAAATGAGCGACTTATATTATTTTACTAATTCAACTTCGTTGGCATAAAACGTTTGACAATGTTTAATTCAGAAATTTGAATTTGAACGTTTCCATGGTTACTAATTCGGGAACATGTGTATTCGGGATCTTCGATTCGGCTAAACAACCATTTAGTAAAAAATTCATTCTGTTGTCAGGTTTCGAGAAATTCGATCCGGGAAGATGTTCGGGAATGGAAATTAATCTAACTCACTTTTTTTGTATTGCCTGTCTTACGTTATAATGTATGATGCCATAACAAAATTAGTTTAGGTTTAACTCATAAAAAACTCATGATAGACGTTTCAATATTAAAATAGACGTATTGCATTCAAAAAGCAACATTCAAGTGTAATCCTTTTAAAATAATAATATAATGAAGTTTCCAAACAAGATTAAAGAAGAATAAAGAGCGATCGAACGTTTGTTATCTCTTTGGAAAGCTGTAATTAAGTGGCCTGCAAGCTAAACTTATCGGAACAGATAAAAAATGAGATAAATCTAACAGGAAACAAACACTCTTAAATAAAGGCGTTTTAGCGGTACAATTTAGAAAGTATTTTTCCCAATTTCGACCAAACGAGGGTCAGTTGAGACGATCGCGGAGCGACATCTACAACTTAACGCTAGAACTAAAATTTTGTGTGTATCGTAAGATTCGTATTTTGTTTGAACACCTGTTAATTTCCAAGTCTATATGTCAATTAATTCATTGTTTACTGGCTGTTTGAAATTTACGTGTCATGTGTGTTTTGAAAAACGGACAAAATCGAGAATTCTTTGATAAAAATGGTCTAGCGCCAATGCAAATTCACAACGAAATGACAAATGTGTTAGGAAATGCTGCTCCTTCAAAAACAATAATAGTTTATATGTGGATTTTTGAGTTTGAACGTGGTCATACAAAAGATGAACCCCGCGTGGACACCCCGAAAGTGCAACAACTCCAACTGCACAAAGGTTTTTCATACCAAGTCCTTGACTTAAACTGTGATACACACGCTAATGTGAATTCCTTGTGACGTCAACAATGTCTCCTAATCGCCGATCTTCCAATACCGTGTATTATTTAACAATACCTGAAATTAATTCACTTCTTTCTCGTCCACCGTGGGGATCAACTTCAGTGCTCGCATGACCAAGTTTATACTCCAGAATCCACTAACAAATATTGTTTTCGAAGATGCAGCATCTGGTAACACATCTGCCTTCTCGGTTGGGAATTTTCATTGACGCTAGACAGTTTCTAGCCAAGAATTCAATCACAGTACGACGTTTGATTTAGCACATTTTTTAAAAGAAGTGTACACGTAAATTTTGAACATCTGATAGGCAATAAATAAACTGTTAGATAGATTTAGAAATTAACACGTGTTTTTAAGATATGAATCTTGCAACACACGAAAAAATTTAGTTCTATCGCTAAGCTGTAGATGTCGTTCCGCGAACTTTTCAACTGACCCTCGTAATATATTTATTACCTTTTGAATTTGTACTTAAGAGAAAAGTACCGTGCCTTTCATTACGAAGAAATTTATTCATATTTGCTTTAATTTTGTTACATATACATTGCGTCACTTAATAACACTTAAGTATCGTATATAAGTAGAACTAGGAAGACTGCTGTAAAGGTAAACATTTAAAAAAAAGTTTAATAGAAAAACGCTGAATAGACACTTGACTCTCATATAGTTGAAGGGTTCCGTCTATAAAAAAACGCTAAATATACGTAACTCAAAAGTACACGTTTGATGAATCTCAATATTTTTGTAAGCGTTTTTAATTTTATTTTATAATCGACTTTTCTCTCTCTGCATAACGTGGCAGCCATTTTCTAGTTACGTATAAGTGTTTGCTGTGAATGAAACACTGCCTGCTGTATCTGGCAATGCAAGTCAGCCGCAGGTCTGAGCTGCTGTGCAACAAGTGCTTCAAACGATTCTACTACAACGTCATAATTTCTCTGCAGGTAAACTTTGCTCCATATTACTGTTATTTTCAAAAAATAATTTGAGCAACCTTTTTTTTTAAACTAATTATTGAAAATTGCAGAGGAGTTGGTGTGATCCCAACCGTCTGGAGAATATATTCAAGGATTTTGAAAAACTTAATTCAAGAAGACATCAAGACCAAGCAGCCCGAAGAACAATCAGGTTTTAGAGCGGGGCGATCCACGGTAGACAACATCTTTAGAATCAAAATAGCAGTTGAAAAGAGAGTACAGCATAATAGAGAAACTCATATAGCTTTAATAGATTTAGAAAAGGGATACGATAGCGTGCCAATCTCACAGTTATGGAAGGAGATGGAACATTTGAACATAAATGCAAATTTGATTGCAGCCACCAGAAGATACTATCAACAAAATATCACCAGGGTCAAACTTGGAAACAAACTCACTCTCCCATTCGAAACTACAAAAGGCGTAAGACAAGGATGCTGCTTGTCCCCTACCCTCTTTAATATATACTTAGACAGATCTCTAGTAAGATGGACAAAGAAGTGTAAAAGCATGGTGTTGTCAGTAGGAGATGACAATCTGTTCACTCTATATTTTGCCGATGGCCAGATTGTGGTAGCGGAAGATGGCGAAGTCCTCGAGTATATGGTCAGAAAGTTAAAAGAAGAATATGATGCAGCTGGTTTGACAATGAACATGGCAAAATGTGAGTACCTGATAGCGGGCAACGAAGAAGTTAAGGACTTAAAATTGGGTGTGGACAGGATAAGAGGTGTTGAGAAAAGTAAATACTTAGGCGTTATTTTCAACAAACAGGGAAGCAGCAAAGATGAAATTCAAGAACGTGTTAACAAGGGGCGAACCATTATAAGAACGCTGAATTCGCTTCTATGGGAAAGAAGTATAACCAGAAATACAAAGAAACATATATATAATAGCATGGTGCAAAGTGTAATCCTCTATAGAGCAGAAGTTTGGAACGTTTCAAACGTAAATAAGAAAAAACTTATGGCAGCGGAAATGGACTTCTTCAGGAGGAGTTGTAGAAGATCAAAATTAGACAGGGTTAGAAATGAGACTATTAGAGGCGAGATGAATATTGACAGGACAATAATAGATGAAATAGAAAGAAGACAATTGACTTCGTTTGGGTATTGAAGAGATTGGAAGATGACAGATGGCCGCGCAAAATACTGGAATGGATACCACCGGTGAGGAGGAAAAGAGGGCGTCCACGGAGGAGTTGGCGAGATGACGTAGCGGAAGCAATGGTTGCAAGAAATTTAGAAGAACTTACATGCTACGATAGGTTACAATGGAAGTTGGGGACGGAGAAACGGCGACAGCTGTAAAGATCCGTTATATATATTGAAAATTCTAAAAATATTAATTACTTTGCTTTAAATTTTCTTCTCCTTTTAGAGCTTACTGTGTTTAATATTACAGTTTATATCTTTTAATTTAAAGCCGTTCTATTTTTGTCCAGTGCAACCCGCTGTCATCTGTGAGCGGGATATTCTTCATGAGCACCAGGGTTAATGAAAAACTTAAAATAATAAAATGAATTAAAATATTGTCTATAAAAAGGACTTTTATTATTTTTGTTAGATTAAGTAAATTTAACACATATTATTAAAAAAAAATTATTTTCTGCTTCTTTGTTTTCAACCTCTGGCTACCAACCAACTAGCTGTCACGTTACTAAAACGATAAAATTTATTATTTTTATTTACTAAAATATAGTTGTTACAAAAACGTCTCTGAAAATGTTGTGCTCCTCATGAAATTTATTGTTTGTATCATGTTGTGGGTCCGGCAAGGTTCTTAGTCCACTACTCTTTATAATATTAATAGATGATGTAATAAAAATCTGCAAGGCCGGAATTGGAGCATTACATGTTGGGAAGTGGAGGCTTCAGCCGATGATGCAGATAATGTAGTCTTCCTCTCCGGTACAGAAGAAATGGAGGAGCTGGAAAGAAAGGTCTGAAATTAAATTTTGCAAAGACGAAGACAAAGATTGTTGCCAGAGAGCCAGATCAACACCGGATTACGACCAAAGGAAAGCAACTGAACAAGTCCAAGATTTCAAATATTTAGGCTCTATAATAAGCTTAGATCCTAAATAGCTTACTATAGAGTCTAAATAAGCTCAGATGACAATTGCACTACCCACGTTGATTTATGTGAGCGAGGAGTGGGTTAATGAAATACTGAAATAATAAAATTAATTACCATATAAATTACAAAAAAGGAAAGCGGCAAGATTCAGAGTGCTGAAATGCACTTTCTTCTAAATACTTTAAATTATACATTGCAAGATAGAATAAGGAATGAATATATAAGAGAAGAACTCCGTGTAAAGGACATAAATAAATCCTTAATTTTTAGTGACCGTCAATCAATGAATGTTTTAGTGGATGGTTAGTGAGGATCGGTCAATAATACAAATTTTAGCTATTTTGCGTCGACGTTTCGACAATATTTATTGTCATCTTCAGGACCTGTGTATGAAATACATTAGAAATATCAAACATAACGAAACAATTAAATATTTGGGTGAACGTGTTGGTGTATGTGAGTGTGTGCGTAAGTATGTATGTATCATTTTATATGTGAAGACTTATGATATTTGTTTACATCTTTAAATTATCTTTAAGAAAACGAGCAAATTATAGTATGAGGGAACTTAATTTATACAGTATTATAATTTAAATAACTAAATGTAATGATATTTTAATTAATTAAACACACAGTAATCAACAATTGGATATTAGATTGGTACATAAATTGTTTATATCTACAGCAGTCAACATATAGTAAAGTAATATATTACCTATAACTAAAACAGATTAGGGGATGTTCACTACGTAATTATTAAAAGTTATTTTTACCATCTTTCACTCCCTACTGGTGTTAACAAACAATCATAATTTAGAAACATATAATTTACACAATAACTGTAGAGCATTACGACTTACATCAGATAGTTGACAAAGGGTACAAACAAACGTTTCTGGTAAATTTTACTAACAGGTAAACTTGGATAATAAATGTAATCATATTGTAAAATATAGTCAAGAGTACTATAGAATAATGTAATTTATGTATGTGTCCACAATTACACCTTCTCTGACATACCTCGACATAAATCAAAGTATTTCAATTTACCGAAGACAATGGTGGGATCATTTGCAAAGGATGACAGAGGATCGATTGCCGAATGCGACACTGAACTATAAAGCCATTGGTAGAAAAGACGTGGGTCGTCCGAGGATGAGATGGTTGCCGGAACAGGTTTAAATAACCTAATCCTTCAAGAAAGGAAGAATGAGAAGAATAAACTCAGATGGTAAAGTCAATGCGGAAATGAATTCAGGAATAAGCAGTGGGTTAAAACTTTTCCATGCACTAAAGACTAAGTTTATTGGTAAGGTGTAGAAATTTTGAAGAAAGTTAAATTAAGTTAACCATTTTCAAAACATGTATGTGCCAGTTCTTACCTATGGGGCTGAAATCTTGGCTCTAATTGCGAAACACCTAAATTCTCTCCAAGCTATGGAGGTAAGATACCTCAGGAAAGTTGAAGGAAATACAAGGAGATATTGAGTCAGAAACATCTTTTATAACAGTGAGTCTTAAGACAATAACTTTGAAGATCAAATAAAGAAAGCACACTTGCGCTTGGTTTGGACACGTCCAGAGGATAGAAGGGGATAGACTTCCAAAACAACTGTATGAGGCAAGAATTGCTGGGAGAAGATCCAGGGGCCGCAGAAGAGTGACTTGGGAAGACAATGTGAGGTGCTCCCTGAAGGGACTGGGAATGCAGTGGAATGAAGCCAAGGCTACTGGCCATGCAGAGACTACGGTGGCGAGAACTTTGCTCAATCTCTACACCTTGCGGTAGAAGAGGATTGGAATAAGAAGATCATGTTGTTGAATAAATTGTTTAGGTACCCGATGTCTTTTATTCCTTCTTTAGAACGAGTTACAAACAAACAACACGAAATTTATAATATCGTGTATTTGTGTAGCGTTTGTCACGTTGTAAAATGAGTTATTTCATTTACTACGTAACAGTCAAAACAATGTTTGTAGTAAAAGTTTCTTTCGTAATGTTTTCCAAAAATGGAGTACAGATATTTGCCGTCTGAGGCGTATCTAGAATTTGGCACGGACGGGTCGGGGGCCCCGGTCCAGTCGGCTTCCTAAAAAAGAAAAAAAAACAAGTTAAGGCAAACTAATATTACAATCTTTAAGTTACTAAGCAACGTGTGCTCTCCTCAAACGAATCTCACTAAGGTAAACGATAATAGCACAATAAAAATACGTACGATTAGAACATTGTCTATAAGATGCTTGTTGACTGAACTGACTTCTATATTTCATATTTCAAACGTAACACAATAATAAACCTATTTGTAAGTTTTAAAAAGTGTTAGGCCTATATGAGCGTAGTAGCCAACTGCTGAAGAATTAATAAAACGACCTCAAAATTAGAAGTATTTCCCGTCAACGTTTTTCTATCCTTTGAGAGGATCTGGTCCCATTCACCCCCTGCGTAAATACACCCCTGCTTGCCGTATTGTCCACCTTACTAGTGTCGCTAGACATTTTTCGTGTCACTTGTACAAAAAGACTTTCATTTCGCCATTTGTTACAAAAATTAATAGTTAATTTTTTTGCACAAAAATGAATATTTATTTCATGTGCAAAGAATTCCGGATAGTCGACTCCCCAAGCAAATTTTGAGATGGACACCATACGGTCGTAGGCGAAGAGGAAGACCTAGGCTGAGTTGGAGAGAAGGCATCAACCGGGCAATTAGAGACCGGGAATTGGAAGAAGAATCTTGGTTAGATCGAGACCAATGGAGACTAGGGATCGGAAGACTTAGGATAGCGTTATGAACCGATTTATATTGTAATGCGACATAATGAGCATAACCCAATAAGTGTATAAACCCCCATATAATATGACATAAACTAAACAATATACCTAACCTTGCTAAACCAATGAGAAAGTTTAAAACACAAAATAAGCTAAAAGAAGTACAATATAGCTAATGTA
The DNA here is from genome assembly GCA_034769895.1 of Magicicada septendecula. Taxonomy (NCBI): domain Eukaryota; kingdom Metazoa; phylum Arthropoda; class Insecta; order Hemiptera; family Cicadidae; genus Magicicada; species Magicicada septendecula. The sequence goes on along the minus strand of CM068368.1, from coordinate 883,805,114 downwards.
GACGAAATATGTACTCTAAAGCATTAAAAGTGACTGTTCATAGCAATAATAACTAATTGTAAAAAGAAAATGTAATCACAAGAAAAAAAATAAGTGATTGAGTGTAAAATGTAAATGTAAGATGTTGGTTGCTAACTATACAGACAGGACTGTTAATAATAGTGGTAACTTATTGTGAATGAAATTTATAATCACATCTAAAGACAATGTGTGATCATATAAAAATATTTAATGTGTGAAATATCTGATATTCAATATACCTGTGTATTACCAATTTGCCAAAAGGTGATTTTAGTTGTTAATTTAATTTATTTTAATGTTAACTGAATAACCTTGATTGTATAAAATAGTTCCCTATTTTATTTTTAATGTTAACTGAAGGGAATAATACAATCATTTGTGTTGTTTAAATTAATGTGTTAAACCTTATTTAGGTTAATAAGTTTAGATTGTTCAAATTGACCAGATGTCAATAACACTTAATAATAGGTCATAATAAATTGACAAACTATACTATTAGATATTAAGAAGTTATTAAAAGAAAGTTTTATTGTTTAAAGTTGGTTTGAGTATGACCATAATGGCCTAACATTATGGTAATATGTTTGTTCTATGTCAATGTTGTTCTTCACTTTGTCAGACACAATTCAATGGATAATAATAACATAATGGATAATTCAATGCATGTAATAATAATATTAGTATATCGAGCCACAAGGACATACTATAATTTTAAATTGAAACTTTGTACTATAGAGAAATACCAATTAATTGGCCAATATCAAAATAGAAATTATTGTAAATCCAACTATTAAACCATCACAGCACTGTAATAAATAGTAAAAGATGGTATAAATACTAATATATGCTTTATTTAAGTGTCAGAAGCAACATTTTAATTAATTAATGGAATTTTAATGTGATTTGAAATGTCAAAAGTTACATGGAATGGCTTATGAGATGAAGTTTTATAAAATGTTAAATTAATTATTAGGACACACCCCTATGCCATGTGAGGTGTCTAAATTTTTGTCTTGTTATAAGGAATATTGTACTGTAAACCAATTTGAGATTTATTGTGTAACAGACAGGGAGTAATTGTAGCTAGAAGATGTAAAAATTTGTATCTTAAATAATCAAGGTCATGTGACCTCTTAACCAGACGATTTTGACCAATGATAAATTTTGAAATTTGTTCAAGCCCATTGAAGGTATAAGGAAATTTCTTCACTTGATTGTTAGACTGGAAAGTATAAGAACTAGTCTATGCTACTCTGTGTAAAAAGTATATGATAGAGTCAAGTCCAAGTCAGAAGAAGTGTTAAAGTAAAATAATTAACAGTGTCAAACTAGTAAAAAAAAGAGAACGAAGGAATAATAATAAAACAAGAAGAAAGAAGAAAATATTATCTCTAAAAATAAATAAAAGTAATCTACAAAAGTGGTGAGACCGAACCTTATATACTAACACTAGTAATAATTATACAACACCAGAACTAAATCACAGTAACACTTATTCATCAGAACCAAAGTGGAAAGACCAATTCAACACCAGTGAACAATTTATTTGACTTATTTTATTTTAAAAACTTGTTTTAAATAGTTGGGAAGTAAATCAACTCTATCGTTGCTTAGCGTCAGTCCGCGATCTTTGCACAGCCAACTGAAACCAACGCTGAGTCGACACTAACTATTGTGTTCTCACATCAGACCAAACAACTATTTTATTGTATTTTCTTAATTTTAATTTTATTGTTATTAGTAAGTAAGAATTATTTTAATTGTAATATGTTGTACTTCTTAGTGTGCATTTTGTACTTTTTAATAACAGTCAAAAGAATCTAGGAGTTTATATAACTATCGAAAGTGTAACTCTGAATCGAACTGAGATTAAGAATCGACGTGTGCATTGTACCAAACAAACATTAGAGCAGCGAAAGCAGTTACTTATGAAAATAAATAACGATATTTTTCCCTAAGTGATGCGAGTTGTCTTTTATTAAAAACATAAAATAGAAATAAAGAATTTTATTTCAGAATAAGGAGATAGAACCCGACCACGACGACGTAAGTAATTCCGTCAAGCGTAATAACCTACGGTAAGTGAGTCTGGTAACCTCAATCTTGACAACTCATCACGAAAACCAACACCCGTCTCCAAATAACAGTAATCCACGTTAATAAATAAAAGTTAAAATAACTTAACTTAACTCACGTAAAGTAAAGAGTGAAGTTAACATATTAACTTCACTCGTTACATAATTGGTACCAGCAACGGTGGCCTGAATACCTATACTTCACGTAAGGTGCGACTGGAACCAATTACCCGAAAAAAATATTATCTTAAAAAATATAAATTGGTATTAGAACACAACTAGAAAGAAATAAAACAAAATTTAGAATTACAAAATATAAATATATATATATATATAAATACAAAATATTTAATTTCAATACTAACGAGATTTTAGAGTATATTTGCCTCCTCAAACGATTCTTCCCTTAAGCTTATTGAGATTTGGTTATCTTATTTGCTTACAAGAAAATCTGAAATGTGTAATTACATATTCCATATAGGAGCTGTATACGATGTAACCAAGAAGTGCAGTGCCGTAGTTTGACTCTGTAAGTACCGTATACGGTACAAGAAGTACTTGCATCGTTAAGTATGGAGAGACGCAGGCTGTTAACTGTGTTTAGTGTTGTTTACTACAGTAACTTGGAGAAATGTTAACAGGCAATATTAGCTGAACGCCAGCGAACAGTCTCGTCACTTCGGTTAGATAACTTGTAAGTTGTACACAACACCGTGGCCTAATTAAATTATCTGGTTACGGATAAATTTACGTGATCATGCTGGCGGAGGCAACTTTAGCGAGCTCTAGAATAAATATAGTCAACTGAGAAGAAAATTAATTGAATTAGACCTTATCAAAAACTTTGTCAAGATGATTTACAAAGAACTATGTTTCAATTACAAGAAGTGGCAAGAGAGTACTCACTAAATATTTTAGTAAGAAACACCAAAAACCATGGTTTTTAAACGTAAATATTTAGTGAGGACTAAGATAATTATAAACAACAGCACTTTAGAACAAGTGATCCGTTTCAAATATCTCGGCTGTGCAGTAAGCTATGAATCTGAATATGATATAAGGGACTAGCTAAATAAATTTAGGAATATTTGTGGTATGATACATAGAAATCTCAGAAATAAAACAAGACGCAGCACAAAGATTAAATTTTATAAGACAATTGAAATACACACGTTGAGTTATGGGAGCGGGGGGTGGGTCATGACAAAAAGGAAAACCGGCAAGATTAAGAGTGACGAAATGCAGTTTCATCGAAATACTCACAATATAGATTCAGGAATGAGGATATCAGACCGAAACATGATGTAAACGACATAAATAAAATTGTTTCAATTTATAGAAGCCAATGGTGGGATCATCTGCAAAGGATGACACAGGATCGATTGCCGAATGCGACACTGAACAATAAAGCCATTGATAGAAAAGACGTGGGTCGTCCGAGAATGACATGGGTGCCGAGACAGGTTTATGTAACCTAATCCTTAAAGAGAGGAAGAATAAGAAGAATAAGCTCAGATGGTAAAGTCAACGTGGAAATGAATTCAAGAATAAGCAGTGGGCAAGACTTTTCAATGCACTAAAGACTAAGTTCATTGGTAAGGTAGAAATTTTGAAAGTTAAGATGGCCATATTCAAAAACACGTATGTTCCAAATCTTACTTATGGGGGCTAAAACCTGGGCTCTAATTGCAAAGCATCTAAACTCTCTCCAAGCTATAGGGGTGGGATACTTCAAGAAGGTTGAAGGAAATACAAGAAGAGATTGAGTCAGAAACATTAATATAACAGTGAGTCTTAAGACAATACCTTTAAAGAGCAAATTAAGGAAGCATATTTGCGTTGGTTTGGACACGTCCAGAGGATGGAAGGGGATAGACTTTCAAAACAAGTGAATGGGTGAAGAATTGCTGGGATAAGATCCAGGGGCCGGTGAATAGTGACTTGGGAGGACAATGTGACGTGCTCGCAGCAGTGGCCGGGAGTGCTGTGTCGTAGTTTCACTCTGTAAATATACGGTACAAGTAGTACTTGCATGAATACGTATGGAGAGAGAGACGCTGGCTGTAGCTATGTTTAGTGTTTTGCTTACTGTAGTAACTAAGGTAAAAGTTTACAGGCAATTTTAGTTGAACGCCATCAAAGTCGGTTAGAAAACTTGTAGGGTGTACAGAACATCGCGGCCTAATTAAAATATCTTGTTACGGAAAAATTTAAACGATCTCATGCTGGCGGAGAGGCAACGTTAGCGAGCGCTGGAATGAAGATCGTCAGCTGAGCTGCAAAGAAAATTAATTGAATTAGACCTTATCAATTGAGTAAGCGCTAGGTTTGTACTACCACTGTGATATGCTGATTATGTGATTACCACCTGACGTAACGTCAGCTCGACACAAAACATAAATCGGTCTTTATATAGAAATAAGAAAATGCTTTCCATGTACTTCACCTATACTTCTTTTCTTCATCTTCTATAGTAAATGTATAAGAAATATTCCAAATTTGACTGTCCAATAAACGATACTAATTGATGGCTCGTTGGGCACTTGGTGAAACATATTAATACAAAGGTTTTTAAAAATATATAAACACTTGGTACGTCTCATAGTTTTTATTTAACTCTGACAGCTGTTTCAGCTTCTCAAGCTATTGTCAAAGAGATCAGTAAACAACATCTTGACAAGTTGACACGAGTTGTTCACTGATCTCTTGGCAATAGCTTGAGAAGCTGAAACAGCTGTCACAGTTAAATAAAAACTGTGAAACGTACCAGGTGTTAATATATTTTTAAAAAACTTTTTGTCCCTTAAACGGTAAAAACAAATAAATATAAAGTAAAATATTTTTTGGTATACACAAATGTCACGTGCATATCTATATTACGTGTCTACTTATCATTAATTATATGAAGGTACTTATAACATTGTTACAACGGTCTCACTGATCGTTAGATGGTACAGTGGAAACAAAATACAGACACCAATGTAGTCACTAATTACCATCTTTAATTAGTCACAAATAACAAAAATTTAAATTAGTAAGGTACTTTCATACAACAATTCAAGTTAAATTTGTCCAAACCCAATAACAATGTCAACTATTATAGAGTCCCGCAACAATTGTAATACAATAATCGCATTCCACTAGTGCGCAACAATCATTTAATTCACACTCTACAATATTGCCAAGTGTAACTAAGTAACTAAGCCGGGCATTCCTGCTTATGTAGATCTTGCAGATGTTACAAAATATTTTTCTATTGTTTTGGCGGCGTGCCAGCATAATTTGAGTACTCAAACAGTCTAAAAGCTACTTAGGTGCACGGCCTTGACAGAGAAACTGCATCTGCTCGACTAGCCGAGAAACGTGTAGAACTGTTACGCAACTATATAATGAGGAATCGTCACAACTGATCGCAGCTGGAATAGTGATCTGGGAAGGAGACTTAATTTTCTACGCTTTATCTTGGAATTTTGTAATAATATCCAAAAAATATTAAACAATACGTAATGGATATTAGTAATGTTAACATTATTTGCTACACCGACACGATACGGCCAGGTAAAAGATGATCTGTAAAGGCTTCTCTACTAATCTAACAACACAATAAGTTAATCTATACAGTTAAGACTTATGCGATGATTATTACTGCAGTGAGGTGCAAGTTAGTAGCAGGCAACGAATCTGTGGAGCAGATAATGGAAGTGAACTGTCTAAAGGTACGAACAACAAGCTACGGTGCAATCGTCTGATCGGCACTCTATAATATCCGGCCAGGTGTAAGTAACTTCTAAGCCGGCCGTAGATCGTTATGTTTACCCCGCAGAAGTTCCAGAAAATATTTCAAATTTTTAGCGGCTTACCAGCACAACTTGCGTAGTTAAGAGTACTCGACTCGAACAGTCTGGCAGCCACTTTAGTCCACGGCCTTGACAGAGACAAGGCACCTTCTCGGCTAACCGAGAACCTTGTAGAACGTTTACGTAACTGCAGCTGGCGATGTTTCGAGAGCGTTACGTAGTTTCGTATCAAAGATAGTCAACATCCGCTAGATAATTATTTAACTTTATTCATTAGCAAAGTAAATATCATTACACCAGGTTTAGCATTCCTTCATTGAAATCGTAGCTGCTAATGTGCCCAACAAAGAATTAATGTTATTAATACAATCTTCTTGGTTTTAAAGCTCTGGATAGCAAGACAAACCTAAATCTTAGTAGTACGCGGCATCGTGTCCCGACCACGGTCCAGCGGTTTACCGGTCTCGGCTCTGCTACCGACAGGGTGCACGCAGAACAGCTGCGTAGCTTCGTGAAGTGGAACACTTTCTGGTACAAGAAATCTACTCTACTATCAGTTCTGAGTTCAATTCTATGTGACGGTAGGCCTTTAGAAAACGGGGGTCGACCGCTTAGTAAAGTCAAGGCGCCCCATGCCCGACGGTGATAAGTCGGATCGACCTCCAAACCACACAGGCCACGACAGCAAGCATAGAGTTTCACTTCTGCCTTTCCATCAGCATCATCTTCGTCTGACGTCGTCAACATTTCAAGGCACATCCCTGAACATACGCACCACAGGTTAGGAAGTTCAGTAAGCACCACAACACACCTTATGGCTGGCGCTAGGGGAACAATGACAGGCTTCACATTACGCCGGTCACTACTCGAACATAAATAATCAAAATAAGTTGCGAATTTGCATGTAACTACGTAAACTGCCAGCTGTAAATTCTTTTCTGGTCCAATTGTCAGGTAGCTTAGTGGATGTGAAAAATTTCCAGTGGTAAATTTTAAGAGCGAGGTCCAAAGGGGGTGTGACACAAACATATGCTTTCATAGAAGAGAAATGCAGCAGCCTCTCTACCCCAACTCCACTCTCACCTACAAGACGGTGGGCACTGTTACACTGAGTAATCTATTCCAATGTTGTGGTAGCCAATCCCTTCGGCGGAGTGGATCGGTAAACAAACGAGAGAGGGGGTTCTGTCAGGGCAGCCTAGGGGTATCCTGGGTCCTGGCGTGGCAGGATGATGCACATCGGCAGCAGGGTGTGCATCTAGTGTGGAGGCGGAGCCCAACGGCTGCAAACATGGGCTGAGTCAGTTAGCCTACTGCAACCGGGCAGAGAAAGCTCGTCAGCTGAGATGAAAGCAACTCTCTAGGGAAAGAGCACCCCGAAATTAAAGTTCTTGGTCATCCAGGTTGGGTGTTGGATCGGAGAATTCACATATCCCATCTGTGAAACACTTTCATTTGCAGAAACCTATCAGTTTCTTAGCCGGTCAGTTGTCTGCACTTGACCGGCACAACTGGCGGAGGCTGTTAAAGGAGGCCGTGACTCAGTAATGGGTTGTCGCGCCGCAGAAGAAGAAGAAGAAGAAGAAGAAGAAGAAGAAGAAGAAGAAGAAGAAGAAGAAGAAGAAGAAGAAGAAGAAGAAGAAGAAGAAGAAGAAGAAGAAGAAGAAACAATTTTAATAGCATTCAGTGTGTTAAGTGAACTTGTTGTCCCTGTTATAAATTAAGGGTGGCAACCATTCATAATAATAGTAGGTCGCTGGAGTTTTACTTAAAATAAAAGAATAGTGGACTGTATGAGTAAAAGTTTATTCCTTACTTGAATGTACACCGATTTTACACCACACATGTAACGTGTGAATGTGTGTTGATTTAAATACGAGGGCTATTTTTTCAACCTCTGTTAAGTTGGCAAACCTGGTTCTGTTGTCATAGCAACAATCTCATTGCTGATTAATGTTTTTGAGGCTTTGTTCACCACTGGTTTTGTAGTTATTTTGCCTATTACTGTGGTGACGACAGTTTAATTATGGCAACTACAATTGAAATTGCCTCCAAGTGTGAGATTCGGTCTGCTATTAGATTTCTTCAAGCTGAAGGTCATAGTGCTGCAGAAATTCATCGAAGGTTGTGTAATGTGTATGGAGAAAATGTGATGAGTGATAGTTCAGTTCGGGAATGGTGTCGCTCGGGAAACGACGGCGCTCTCGAACCATCCTGTCTACCTTTTCAACAACATCATCAGTAGCCACAGACTTTCTTCCTTGCCCTCCTTCATCATGACCATCAATTCGCCCTTTTTTATATTTTCGACACCATTCCCGAACTGAACCATCACTCATCACATTTTCTCCATACACATTACACAACCTTCGATGAATTTCTGCAGCACTATGACCTTCAGCTTGAAGAAATCTAATAGCAGACCGAATCTCACACTTGGAGGCAATTTCAATTGTAGTTGCCATAATTAAACTGTCGTCACCACAGTAATAGACAAAAATAACTATAAAACCAGTGGTTATAGGTTAGAACAAAGCCTCGAAAACATTAATCATTAATCAGATTGTTGCTATGACAACAGAGGCAGGTTTGCCAACTCAACGGAGGTTGAAAAAAAAATAGTCCTCGTACACCACCTAAACTTGAATAACAAATTTGTAGATCTTAACGATTATCTTGAACAATGTAGACTTGCGCTGGACGAGAATGAGATGTGCGACGCCCGAAAGCCCTTACATTTCTGAAACTAAAAATAGTGGGGCGAATGAACGTCACGCGCGCTGCCCAATCAAAACTAAGCAACGTACAGTCACATGTTAAACTCGCGGACAATTGAGTTTACAATATAATCTTAACACAATGCGTGATTCCTAAAATTGACCGGAAAGATACCTGTTTGACATCAGTACTGCAGTTAAATCAGGTAAATGTCCAGAAGATTTGTCTGTTCGTGATCTCTTACACTTTTCTCTTTCTCTTTCACTCTCAAGATGGTTAACTACGGCAAACAGAGTTTTCATGTTGCATGTAAGTGTGATAAATCCTTCACATGAATATAAAGTCCTTTCATCCTAAAGTCCTACATGCCTGTCTGGTTTAATATTATGAAAATCAAATACTTTACAGATGGTCCTAAACATGTGTTTGAAGCTATTATTATTTCCTACCTAAAAATTAACTTGAAATAGTAGACTCTGTGACTGAACGTAACTTATTTTTGTGGTCACCTCAAAAATTTGCTTTTGAGTATAATTCTGGATGAAAGAAAGCATATCAGAGAATTAGGGCTCAAAAGAATGATGAAGGCGAGAAACAAAGATCCTAAGCGAAAGTCAATTAGGAGCTCTGTGACACCAAAACTAAATTTTAAGACCACTGACTACATCAAAATTATAGGCAGGTGTACCTGTAACCTTTCGCGTAAGGTGCAATGTGCGACCAATAAAAGTTGAAATATCTACGATTTTTTAATTCATTTATCTTCTCTATGGTATTCTTTACTTATCTAAAGCTGTAGCGTCTGACTTACATAGATAAATTTTTGTTTTTTTTTTAATTGCAAAAAATTGTTAAAAATGATCAATTTTTATTATCATCGGAGGTGATGTGCAACCGGAAGATAGTAACCTATTTTTTATTTTTTTTTTATGTTACTTGTCTGTCTTTCGGGCAAGTTTTCCGCGGTAAAGCGAATCGAAAAAACAATAAAAAATCTCTCTTTATCTCTCTCTCTCTCTCTCTCTCTCTCTCTCTCTCTCTCTCTCTCTCTCTCTCTCTCTCTCCCTCTCGCCCTCTCACCCTCTCTCTATTTATGCACCTAAGCATTGAAAGAATTTCGACGAAACCGAAACATCGAAGCATGATAATGTTTTTAGGCTTTTGAAACGTATAATGTGGATTACGTTTGGTGGATTACGTAAATCATTTCCAAACCACAGACGATCACAAACAGAGCATGTAAAACCACATTTATTCTCACTAAAACGTTTGCTAAACTCAATGTCAGCAGCGATTATTTCTGTCTTGATGCGTTTACATATCTAATTTCTAGACTGTGGGGAATCGAAAGTGTGGAAGCGTCACGTTTTTCGATGACGTTACATTTTTGTGGAATGACCCCCAGCCTAAAAACATTATCATGTTAAAATATTTTTCGGTCCCGCTACTGTACTGCATCTGACTTGAGAGTATATCAAACATGAAACAAGTAAAAATCTCTTAAAATCCCGTCCGTAGAACGCAGTAGCTTTAAATGACGGACCACGATGTGACTACGAACCAAACCCAGACGCAAAATATTCGTAAAGAGTGTAAGTCAATATACTATGTCACTGTGTTTTGTTTTCAGAACGCTGACTGGTGCGGTGGAAATATGTCCTTTATTAACGGTGTATTGAAACATACATTCTTTTAAAAAGCGTGCACACTGTATGGAGGTCCAGTTCATACTGTCAAACTTATCAGAACTCTGGTCCAAGGTGTATATTTATTAATGTTATCTAGTATTATCTTGTGTCTCGAACTTAAGAGCCGTATCAAATAAATAATGTGATTTGAAAGATAACTGATCATTTAGAACATTTCCAGGATTGGTTTTAAATGCCTTGTAAATCTCGTATTCTTCAAGATTTAATTTGAAGATTTAAATTATATATTCTTCTCGTATATAATTTTTATATAGTGGTGTGCAACAGTGCCTGTGATTTTAACCACTAACACAACTTTCTTCATTAAAATTATAATATGATTATTACAGTCATTGTTATGGACATTTTAGCTAGAATTGTGAAACAATATGATTTAATTTGTATTTATTATTGTTTTTTAGTGTAATAAAAATCAATTAAGTTAAAAAATGAGTTTGATTGTTTAAAAAATAATGTTTTTACCTTCATTCATGTAGTTTTTTTTAAGTATTTAAGGAACAACTTAAGTTCAACTTCAAGGTTCAGCAAAAACTAAAGGAGTTGTAGGCCAAATTTTTTTATAAGTATGTTATTCATTGAAATCTAATTCATGTTATTTTTTAAAATGTTTGGAGAAAAATATAACAAAATATGTAGGTTGTAGAACGTTTTAAAATGCATGTTGGTTCTTGGTGTCCAATTCACGTAGGAATAGTAGATTATAGATAAATAAATCACCTTGTATCCGTCGTGTGACTTCGTTGTACGTCGATTAAAATGACGCGTTTCGGAACATATGCTCCATCATCAGATTAAATCACTCTATTGAGATCGTTAACAGTTAAAATCACATGTTACACATAATTGTCAACTAATGTAACTCACTCGCTTTCTAAATGGTGCGCACCACAGCGAAGCCGATCGGACACTGAATTATTATCTAAGTGATTACGCCTAAGAAGGTTCAATGCTGTATCGTATAGCGGGTTGGATTCAAAATTTAAATGGTCATTCAATATGTTGTCTCGGCTGTTTATGTTATTATATGCTTTGTATATTTCGAACTCTTCTATTGCGTCCATGTAATAGAAACTACAAACCGAAGCACGCATTTTAACAAATAATAAATTCAATAATACCATAAAACACCATAATTTTAACAACCATCCTCATGGTTTACAGAAACATATAAGATTTTCCAACGAGTTCAAGTTATTGAAACAAATCAAAGCTAAATTAGTTGATAATAATGGTCTCATTACTAAGGCAGATAAGGGGAATACTCTTGTTGTCATGGACTTCGATGTGTATAAAACGAAAATAAACGACTTTATTTCAAACAACAATATTAGAACCTTGAAATCTGATCCTACTGATATGTATGTCAAGACATTGAATAACAAAATCAATAAATGCGTAAATTTGTTTAGCGAATGCACACGTCGCTTCCTAAAGCCTATTAATGCAAAAGCTCCCGAACTCACTGGCCTACCCAAAATTCATAAATACGACATACCGGTCAGACCACTCGTTAATTTTACCACAGCGCCCGCATACAAAACAGCTAAGAAACTCGTCAAAATAATCAAAGAAAACACAAATTTAAAGAACAATCATAGTGTCATAAACAACAAGGATTTTATTGATAAATGTAAAGATGTCGATCTGCTACCAAATTATAAGTTACCATCATTTGATATAGTAAATTTGTATACCAACATACCAGCAAAGGTAACACTAAATATCTTAAAAGAAAATGTATTAGAGAATAATAAATTAAATACACAGACGATAAACGAGTTAATTGGTTTACTTGAAACTATTTTAGAACAAAATTACTTTGCTTTCAATAACAAATTTTTTATTCAGGATGATGGATTGGCCATGGGTTCACCTCTCTCTGGTCTATTGGCCGACGTTTACTTGAATTTTTATGAAAACTCTCATTTGCTCTCACATAGCAAATACAAAAATGATATATTTTATGCACGTTATCTAGACGATACCTTTCTAATTTTCAATGGTACTGTAATGACAGATCGAAAACCTAAAACATTATATGAATAGTATCAATAAAAACATTCAATTCATGCTGGAAACCGAAGTGGATAATAAATTAAATTTTTTAGATTTGTCTGTCATTAAACACATAGATAAATTAAAATTTAATATTTATAGAAAACCGACCACCACTGATGTGACAATACATGCTGGCTCTTATCATCATTTTCGCAAAAGTTGGCAGCTTATAATTATATGAAAAATATATTATACTAACCGTCTGTGACTTCTCTTTTGATGTCCCTTCTTATTACGACATGTTTCAAGACTCTTGTCCCATTGTCAAGCATAAAATTTGTAGCACATATCAGATATGTTTGTCAAACGTTAAAAACCATGTCATAATGACCACAAATAACGGATTATTAAAATAACGGACTATACTAATTTGTAACTTGAATACGCGCATCGGGCGAATTAATTAATGCGCGGTGGGTCGCTGTGCAGTGTACACTGTTCGCCCGATGCGCGTATTCAAGTTACAAATTAGTATAGTCCGTTATTTTAATAATCCGTTATTTGCGGTCATTATGACATGGTTTTTAACGTTTGACAAACATATCTGATATGTGCTACAAATTTTATGCTTGACAATGGGACAAGAGTCTTGAAACATGTCGTAATAAGAAGGGACATCAAAAGAGAAGTCACAGACAGTTAGTATAATATATTTTTCATATATTTAACGGAAACGTGGCTTGGTACTAAAAACAGATTTATTCCTACTATAATAGCTTATAATTACTTTATCCGCAGATTGTTAGCAGTGCCTCTCAGTGATGATGATTACCATGAGGAGTTGAATACCATTATATAGCTTTAGCTAATGGTTACAAAAACACGTTAATTGATAATCTCATCAAGAAACATAAAATTCGAAAATCCAAGCCCCCAGTAAATAAGGATACAAAAATAACATTTATTTCTACCACAAACACAAATATAATGCCAAAGATTCTAACCTCCACATTTAATAAATTGAATATTACCGCTACCTTCAAAACAAACAATAGTCTATTAAAAATACTACGTCACAGAAAACCCATACCATTAGAAAAGAAATCCGGCATATATAAATTATCATGTAACGACTGCAACAGTTTTTACATTGGTCAAACGGGAAGAGGTTTCCTCAAATGATTTAAAGAGCACACACCAAAACGTCACCTAAATAATCTCACTCTGTTAAATAATATCAAGTCCAACTTTGCCCGCCACTTAATCTTACACAATCATAATTATACCGATTTCAAATCTAAGTTGATACCCCTACATGTGTGCAACAAAGGCCGTTACATGGACGCAATAGAAGAGTTCGAAATATACAAGCATATAATAACATAAACAGCCGAGACTTCATATTGAATGACCATTTAAATTTTGAATCCAACCCGCTATACGATACAGCATTGAACCTGCTTAGGCGTAATCACTCAGATAATAATTCAGTGTCCGATCGGCTTCGCTGTGGTGCGCACCATTTAGAAAGCGAGTGAGTTACATTAGTTGACAATTATGTGTAACATGTGATTTTAACTGTTAACGACCTCAATAGAGTGATTTAATCTGATGATGGAGCATATGTTCCGAAACGCGTCATTTTAATCGACGTACAACGAAGTCACACGACGGATACAAGGTGATTTATTTATCTATAATGTACTGTAGAACGTTATTTGTTGTTTTCCGAAAATTAGTGTTTTTGGACTAGGGTTGTATCTTAAATAACTGATTCATATAAAAACTATAAAAAGCATCTAATTTCAGAGTACACAAAACGTAAATATCGTAAAATCCTCTCTGCAGAGCTTAATAGCTTTAAATGACGGACCACGATGTGGCTACAAACCGAACACAGACGCTAGATATTCGTACACAGAGTAATTCAATATACTCACATCAGAGTGTGTTTGTTTTCAGAACGCAGACTGACCTGAAACACACAAACATATGACGTTAGTTCAACACAGCAGCCAAACGTACATTTGCTAGATACATACATATCTGCTAGATATCATGTTTTGTTTTGTAAACCTGTCAGCACATATCAGTGAGAGTGTAGAAATGCTCAGTCCTGAAAAAGAAACCAACGAATACTGAGAAATACCGACTCACATTACATAGACGATATTAAATTATTAAATTACAAAATTATTTAAAAACCAAAGTACAAAAAAAAACAACGAATACTGAGAAATACCGACTCACATTACATAGACGATATGAAATCATTAAATTACAAAATTATTTAAAAACCAAAGTACAAAAATTAATTGTAATAGTAATAAAACATATTTTGATTAAATCAAACCTAAAACAGATAAATTATTTCATAATTAAAATGGAGTACATAATATTGAATGCCTTGATTGTAACAAATTTTATGTTGGCCAAATTAAAAAACATTTAAAAGAAAGATATATACAACGCTGCCATTCATATTTAAAACCAGATATATATATTTTTATATATATAACCTATATATATATATAAATTTGATATATATATATACATATACTGCACCAGAAGCAAGATGGCGAAGGTTGAAGATGGGAGAACAGGATCTCCCGAAACATGTCCCTAAAGAAAAAATACATCTTGAGGTAAAATAGTTATAAGTATTATAGTATTATATACATCAAGAAACGGACTGTAGCAGAAAGTGATTGAAATATATATACATATATATAAATCAAATTTATCTATACACTCAATAAAAAACATACACACACATTTCCAACTTTAAATATTATTTTATTAAAACACATTTCCAAAGGTCCAAACATCACCTTATGGGAAAAATTATGAAAATATGGGAAATATTTAAACATAAAATAAGTAATACATTAATAACAGAACAAATTCAGATTAATAAATGATAATATTTTTAAAATTACTAATTCAATAAAATATTAAATATTTATATTTTACAATTAATTATATAACATATTTATATACACGTACAAAACAGTACATTAATTTAGTCTGCATATAAAATAGCTGCTTTGAACAATTGATATAAAAATTTTGAATTTATTAGTTATATCTGATGATGATAGTTATATTACGATCACACCATTTGTAATACGGTTTTCGGCCTTTTGTGTGAACGTGTAGAATGTCCATGTTATTGTCGATGTTTCTGTATGTGTGGTTTGCTGCAATAAGGTGGTTTGCAAAGGTGGATTCTATAGTGGGGTGTAGTGCCTTTGTGTGTTCAATGTATTTTTGTTTGAAGCTACGTCCTGTCTGGCCTATGTAGAATTTGTTGCAATCTGAGCAATTTAGTTTGTAAATACCAGGTAGATCGAATATTTTTGTGCTTCTGTTTTTTTAGTAGTTTTGTATGGGATTCTGTAATCTGCTTTTTTGAATTTTGTGGGCTATTTTTCCAGTTTGGTTGTTGATGTATGTTAGTGTTATGAATTTGTTGTTTTCTATCTTTGTCTGTTGTTTGTTTTGTGTGTTTTGTGTTCATCAAAATTACTAACGCACATAAACAAAATACACAAAAACACAACATTTACTGCCGAATACGAACATAACAATAGCATAAACTTCTTAGACCTCTCCATCACAAAACTTGAACACAGGCACAAATTCAGTATATACAGAAAACCGACTACAACTGACACACTAATTCACAACTACTCCAATCACCCAATACAACACAAACTAGCTGCCTTCAGAACTATGATACATACACTTAACAACATCCCACTAGATGAAAAAGACAACAAAGACGAACTAAACATGATAAAATATCTAGCAGAATCCAACGGATACGACAGAACAATAGTCGATAAACTCCTACACAACACACAGAAGAGCAGTGTTTATCTGCAGAGAAATTAAACTCCTGCAGTAGGAGCGTTGGAAGCACTTGTTGCTCAGCAGCTCGAATCTGCGGCCCGTGCCCACTAACCACTGTCGACAGTAACTAATGGCGACGACGATACAACAGGCAGTGTTTCAAACGCTTGCACTTAACTAGAAAGTGGGAGCAGCTACGTTATGTAGAGAGAAATATCTTGTTAAGCGAAAAAATACGAACATTTACAACGAAATATGTAATTTCGTTATATGCCATTAACGATGTTTGAGTTGAAAAACCTTCAACTGTGAGCATTAAATTCCATACAGTGTATGTTTAGTGAAATATAATTTTTAAACTTTATAAAAATATTTTCGTTGGAAAAACGGACGTTCTATTTATACGATACTTAAGTGTTATTAAGTGACGTTGTGTTTATGTATCGAAATAAAATAAAAAACAAGAAACATTCTAATTCGTTATTAATGAAACGTACTTCTTCCCAGAAGCATACGTTTGATTATAATAAATATTTTCGTAATTGGAGAGACTTTAGGGAGATAATTTTTTTCAGAGTAAATTTTAAACATCTTTTCCTCAGCGCCGTTACTTTCTGCCCTTAGATTCGTTTATATATTTTTATAACAGGACACGGATGTGTGTCCCGTTTCTAAAATGCAGACTACTTACTTCTATCTTTCAAAAAAATGATAAAATACTCTTTATACTTCCTTCTTCTTCTTCTTCTTCTTCTTCTTCTTCTTCTTCTTCTTCTTCTTCTTCTTCTTCTTCTTCTTCTTCTCCTTCTCCTTTTTATGGATTAGGTTATATAAACCTGTCCCTCCACCCAAATCATCCTCGGCTGACCCACATGTATTCTACCAATGGCTTTATAGTTTAGCGTCGCTTTCAGCAATCGATCCTCTGTAATCTTTGCAGATGATCCCACCATTGTCTTCTGTAAAATGAAATAATTTAATTATATCCTTTACTTTGAGTTCTGGTCTGATATCTCCATTCCTTATTCTCTCTCGCAATGTATAATTTAAAGTATTTCGAAGAAACTGCATTTAAGCACACTGAATCTTGGCGCTTTCCTTTTTTGTCGTGACCTCACTCGCATAAATCAATTGCAATCAAAAAAGAATGTTGCAATCAAAATACTCTTTATACTCTATTCTTTTAAATTCTTGTTATGAACTTTGTTATATTATTAAATTATAATAACAATTACTCACTGAGGACTACGATAGTTGTAAACAACAGGTAGCCTATAAAAACTACTCTATATTAAATTATAAAGAGCTAAGAGAGGAATTCAAAATACAAAGCATTTATAAGACCAGTAATCGGCTGTACGGTCGCCCTGTGGCTTCACTTGCTAAACAAGTAATCAATTACATGAATGAGTACAGAAATTTGGGTAGGTCCCCACCACACCACAGAAATTTGGACCACACACCGGATCGGTGCCCAGTAATTTCTACATAGGTTAGTCAGGGGGAGGTTATTAATCTATATATATATATAAAAAAACCCAAGTCTGTTTATTTGTTTCTTTGCATTAAATACAAATCCACGCCGTTACACCGATTGCCACCAACTTTTGCACAGATAATCTTTCACACAAGGCGGAAAACACTGTCTAATTTTGAATTTGACATTTTGCCCCGTTCCTACGATTTAGGCCCTATAAATTATGTTCTTTTGTTGGTGCGTATAAAGATGTCAACAACATAATGGAGACCAGAATTAATAACAATAGTAACAAGTAATTAAACAAATGCTATTTAGCGGCATAGGAACTGTATCTTTATCAGTTCCTGCAGTGCACTTTCGATGTTTTAATGTGCGATTGTATCGATATATTACAGTGGTGGAAAAGAAGAAATGTACTAATTGGAAACTGTCCTATTTCTTAATGCAAAGCGAAAATACGTGTTGTTTTCATTTGTGAGGTTAGGTAATAATGGTTTTTATTTTTAACTGCTGAAATAAATAAAAGCCATAGTTCAAGAAAACATAACGTTTAATGTGTATACACAATGCTTATAACACAGTAACACTTAAATTATATAACCTAACGTTTTTGAGTTAATGAGTACCAGTTAATTAATATAACACTAATGCTCACTTGTAGGTGTGTCCTTATAGCAGCTCCACAAAAGACTGGACAGATAAGTCAGTCAACTGATAAGCGGATTTTAAGGAAAATAATACAAAATCAAGAGATATCATTTCTAAAATGCCACACTTAAAAATAAATAAAATTTAAATTAATAAACAAATGAGTTGTGTACTGAGCAGCAGAAGCTACTGGAATATACACTCTGTTACGTCGATCTAACATATCGCCGTATCATAAAGTGGAAAACAAAATAAACACACCAATGAAGTCACTAAAAACCAGCTTTAATTAATCACAAATAACAGTTTGAAATCAACAAGTTATTCAACAAGATTATACTTGTACAACAATTTAAGTTAAATTTGTACACACACAATAATAGAGTCCCACACAATAATCACTTTTCACTAATAACCTCTTGAACGCTCTGTGTAATCGCCCGACGTAAACTGAACTGACCGTCGCTGGCTCTTGCAGGCGCTCTCGAATCCAGTGTCTGGCCTTGAACTCACTGAACGGACCGCTACGGTCTGGAACAGCCTCGGTTGTTGACGTATGGTAAGTGTGGGATCATCTGCAAAGGATGACAGAGGATCGATTGCCGAAAGCGGCACTGAACTATAAAGCCATTCAGAGGATCGATTGCCGAAAGCGGCACTGAACTACAAAGCCATTGGGTAGAAAGGGACGTGGATCGGCAGAGGATGAGATGGGTGCTGGAACAGGTTTATATAACCTAATCCTTGTAGAGGAGGGGTCGTCCGAGGATGAGATCGTTGCCGGAACAGGTTTATATAACCTCTTCTTGAAGAGGAGTAGAATAGGATGACATTAATTATCTTAAACATTATCTTAAAGCCCTTAAACATATCTACTTGAAATATCGTTGTGTTGGCAAAACTCGTTTGCTGTCAAATTAAACGAGTAATTACAGACTTTTGTGCATGATGTCAGTATAGGGTATTAAGGGGTGGAGGGGGTACTTCACCTCGCGTAAACGTACCAGGCAAGAAGTAGGCCTACTTCAGGTAAATATCAATCAGTCGCAGACCGTAAGCAACCGTGTTTGCAAGTATCTTGTTGAAAAGTTTACACCAGTGAGTGCCAGCGAACAGTCTCGTCGGTTAGAAAACTTAGCGTGGGGCTGTACTTAACTTTACAACATCGTGGCCTAATTAAAACATCTGACAGCAGAGAATTTGTGCACTCTACATGACGCTGCAGACAGTCGAATCTACGTACAACATAGCCTACTTATCAACTTGTATCAACATTGAGACTTCCTGAAACTTCTGTATCAACGTGTTTGATTTTCTGCATAATAAGCATTTTCCGACAACAGATTATTATATATAAAATAAAATATAATATAATATATTATATTAATATATAATATAATATGTATATAATATAATTTATAATATAATATAAAATAATAATTTACAATATAGGCGTTTTCAAACAGCGGAATATTAGATAAAATTTCAAATGAAACATTACTCTTATTCCCTGTGCTACCTTTAGCTTGTATATAAGCATCCCCAGAGACGGCCGCTAGGAGCGCTCTTAATTGTGGTGCTGGAAGTAACGACAAAGTTTGATACGGGTATTGGATCTTGATTTTTGTTTTTTTTTTTTTTTCAAACAGGTTATCTGACCGAATCTGTCATTCAGAAACGTTTCTATTCTGAACTTCGATGAAATTTAAATTATGCAACTCTGCATTTGAACGAGTAACCTCAGGTAAGGTTGCGATGGGTTAGGTTAGGTTAAGTTAGGCTAGGAATTAATAGAATTATAATGGTAAAAAAATTGGGGCGGCTCAGTAGACCAGTTTATGGTATGGTACGTGGCTACTAATATAGAGGTCCTGGGTTCGATTCCCGGGGGCTGCACCATAAATCTAGGTGCGTTTTTCATCCCCTAGGTCGACAGCCTGTGATGAGTACCTAGGATAACATCCTGGGGATAATAATGGGCGGCTGAAGCGTAGTGCTGGCCACACTGTCTTCCTTTTATGTCGTATGGCTCACATAAGGCAGCCTGACTCCTAAGCTGCTTCGGTGGTACACATGGGAGCCATTATTATTATTATGGTAATTTCTGTATTATTATAATTACATGACAATGCAATTGATCGCAACTGAACTGGTCAAATTTCCACCTTGATCGCAAGTGATCGAATTTTATATGATTGGGTCACAATTGACCACGGTCCGAGTTAACTGTGTCTGTTCGTTCAAGATATTGTTTTTGTTTGCTGTTCCTTACAAAATTCGTTTTCCATTTAAATTGCATAGATCAAGTAAATGGGGTTTTATTCGGAAACAAAAACCTGTCTCTACACGAATCTCTAAAAAATTTACCTTCTACAACATTTCTGCACTACAGAAAGACAGTTACGTGACACATATCATGGGTCAACAGTCGAGTCTGTTCCAGACCGCATAGGTCAGCACACTGTGTTCAAGGCCAGACATCGACACTGTTTCTAGTGGATTCGAGAGCGCCTGTAATAGACACTTGTTTAACACGTCTTCCAAAAAGTGACAGATTTTTCTGGCATCTCAGCGGGGTATAAATATAAGCGTCCACGACGGTCTGTCAGTTTATTTCGAGCGATTTACTGAGCGCGTCACAAATGGTTATTAGTAAAAGTGATTATCGTTGAAGACTCTATTAGCTGACATTATTATTGCGTGTGGACAAATTAAATTGAATTATTATGCGATTATTATCTTGCTGAATAACTTGTCGATTACGAATTATTATTTGATATTATTTAAAACTAGTTATTAATGACTTCATTGGTGTCTGTATTTAGTTTTCCACTGGACCATGCGAGGATCAGTAGACCGTCGTTACATTATATTCATTGACCAATCTACGGATCAATAAAATAATTGTACCAAAATGTCGTAGAGTATTACACATTCTCAAATTTGTATACCTACAATTTCTTTTCTTGACGTATTAATTAATTAGTATTATTTATTAATAAAATATTTAAATTTTAAACATCATAACATTTTATGAACCAATCAGTTTATTAAGCGGTACAAATACCGTTAATTAATACTTGTACCTATGGGATGTCTCTAATAAAAACTGAGTAACATAATATCAAATTACAACCAATAATAAAGTAAAATCAATAAAAATGTTTCCCTACATTCGGTAAAAAAAATTTATTTTTCCAACTTGGGGAAAAAGTAAGTCACGTGTGTATAAAATATTTATAAGGCAGTGTGGATGGAAATCGATAGGCAGGCAAGACGTGTGACATGGGCTCTGCGTGATAGGTTCGAGAGAGGCGTGCACAAAGACGAAACTAGGTGACAGGTGGCGGTCCCGTGACCGACCCTAGAATGGCATTAGCGTCGTCATGAAAACATTATCGGGACAGGCCGGGCCAGGTGTGTCATGCTTAATGTCTGTTTTGTGTGTGTGTCTATAGGTGTCACGCACAACATTTCTGGTGTCATTAATTGGCATCATCAGTGTTGTCTTCTGCGATAACACAACACAGATAGCAAAGTGTGGCGCAGGCAAAACAAAATCAACTACCGATATCGTCTATTGTAGTAAAACATAAAAAAAGTGCCATGATAAATTCTGTTACACATTGTCGATCTATCAGAACAATTTTTGTGTTTACAGTTCGGTTTAAATCTTCTTCTTTCTTCAATTTTTGCCCGATTATGAATCACGAGAAAATAATTTTGTCACGACTTGCCTTCTTTTCTTGGTTTTCTGTCTAGTATTCTTTCTTCATTTCAAAGTTCCCTTTTCCCTTTTCTGGCAATGTTTTTTATGCACCGTTTCTCGTATTTCCTGAAAATCCCAAATTCTTTAACTTTATTCGTCAAGGTGTCCTTGTTCAAACTACCGTCATTAGTAAGCTTCATTTCTGTAAGAATCTTTCTCATTTTTGTCAACCAACGGATTTCGGAAGTGTCCCAATCTCCGTACCCGCACTACATTTCTATGTTTTGAATATGCGATAGTATCGATATACTACGACGCGAAGGAGAAGAAGAAGTGTACTAATTGTAAATTAATCTATTTCTTAATGTAAAGCAAATATACATATTGTTTTTGTTGGAAGGTTAGGTAACAATGGTTTTTAGTTTTTTAGATTACTGTTTAAATAAATAGAAACTATGGTTGGGGAAAATATGACATTTTATGTATCAACAAAGACTCAAAGAGAGAAACATTTAAAACAAGGAACATAACATATATTTAACAAAAAAAACGACAGAAAAAAGTGAAAAATACAACTATTTCTGAGTAGTCAGATTAAAAAAAAAAAAAATCGTATTATTGAAACAAATGAAAAAAAAATTTCGTTATTCGTTAGGTAGTCAATATTCTTATATATATATCTCAGTAAAACCTCGACAAATTTACTGGAAGCAAATTTTTTGCGAAACAGAAAAACAAAATGGAGACGTATGTCTTCCTGCCTGCCTTCCTTCTATTTGGTTGTTTTTCCAGTGATCTGCATACAAAAAGTGTTATTGAAAAACGAAGTGTGTGTTAATGAAAAAACGAATTCTACTATATAAAGGGAGACATATGTAGTAATAGGCAATGGCCAAGGGCCATCCCTATGACTTCAAGTTGGTTTTTTTTTACGTGGATTTCACAAAAAGCGAGTGTTATTTTTAAGGTATATGGGTTTCCATGTGTAAGTTTAGTTTGCGTGTTAACTTAACACCAACATTTGGTGTCACAGGAACACATGGAAGTTATATTATTGATAGAAAGATTTTTTGTAAAAAATTTGACAACGAAACACGATTGCCATCATTATCAAACTATTGTATGACATAAACAAAAAATGTTTACGATTTCTGTCATCCGACTAAAGTTATATTCGATATTCACTACATATCAATGCCAATAATCCCATAATCGAAATATCGAAAATAAATGCGGTTACGGTTATTGGTAGTACATATATAGACAGTATTATTATATTGTTATATTATTATATTATAATATTATATTATAGACAGTACCCGGATTTCTGTACAGTTAGTTAATCAAAATAATCTAATATTTTATGTCTGTCTTTCTGGCTTCATCCTGGCTTTGTCGTATTATGTAATAATTTACTCGAAGTTTTTCATTTTCCACAATAAATGTCTATGTTATTTCTTTTTATCCAGTCATTTGTCATTCTTCTTTGTGCCAAGAAGTTTTCTTCTATAGTTTCCTTCCATTTTGCTCTAATTTCTCAGTTTATTTATTATGTTATTTTTTTTTTTTTTTTGAATGCTAAACGTTCTGCTGTGTATAAGAGTTCTGGTTTTCTAACCGACTTTTAATGGTCAAGTGTCACTTTTAACAAGACTGACTTTTTGTTGTGGTAAAGATATTTCCTTAACTGAAAATGAAATACCATTTTTCTAGGCCTTGCTTTATTATTTTATGTCTATACCATTCGGCTGTATTATATTTCCGAGGTAATTAACCTTGTTTACTACTCTAATTTTCCCATACACTATTGTGTTCAAGAACTTGGGAGCATCTGTAATGTTTGTTTAAATGAGTTCAGTTCCCATACTTTTAAAATGTTTTTGTTGTTATGCTTTACCCCACTACGCACATGTCATTCTCATTGTGTGTATGGTCACCAAGTTGTAATGGTTAATTTTAAAATAGGTTAGATACCTGATATTCCTTCATGCAACTTACTTTGGTCGCTATGCACGAAACGCGTCGTGCATAGCAACCAAAGTAAGTTGCATGAAGGAATATCAGGTATCTAACCTATTTTAAAATGTCATTCTCGTTGTCATGCTTTACGCCACTGCGCATATTATTCTCTTTGTTAGATTTTCCAAATATTTCCAATATTTTTTACCTTTTTGTATGTTTTTAATTAACTTCATATTTTGAATGTCGGGAAATTGATGTTTATTATTTATACAATGTGTGGCTGAATTAGATTTGTTATAAGTTGGTTTTCGAAATGCATTCCGGTGCTAAAGGAATCTATCGTGTAGTTTTTTCTTTGTCTGACCCACGTGGAATTTATTGGAATCCGGACATTCTATTTTGTGTATTACATTTTTATTATTTGTTTGTTGTACACAGAAACAACAAAACAAAAAATACCAACAACACACAACCAAATAAATACATTACACTCACATACTACAACTCCAACACACACAAAATTGCCAACACATTCAGGAAACACAATTACAAAATAGCCTACAGAACAAACAATACCATGAAAAAACACATCAATGATACAGACATGGACACAGACAATTACAACAAAACAGGGGTATACAAATTAAACTGCAATGATTGTAATAGTTTCTATATAGGCCAGACGGGAAGATCTTTTTCTTCAATATATACTGAACACCTAAAAGCTTTATCCAGCAACAACATACACTCCGCGTTCGCCACACACGTACATACAAAAAACCACAGCTACACCAACATAAAAAATAATCTTGAGATCCCTACACTACTTACCTAAAAGTCGAAAACTTAACACAGGAGAACAATACGAAATATACAAACACTACACAACACAACCAAACAACATAACCATACTTAACGACCAATTACACTTTAAATCACACCCACAATTTGACACAATTATACACAAAACATACAATAATTCGGAATCCCGCGCCAACTCCCTTCCACCTCCACCCCCCCACACACAACCTACCAACTAGAAAAAACCGTTACAAGTTCCGGACATTCTGTATCACACCTCGCTGAGGAAGGCGAACATCACGCTGAAACGCGTACGAGGAAAATAAAGTAAGAGTTTTAGATGTGAAAGTTTAGCAATTAATATTAATATTTTTAGATTTTATTTGTTTTAAAACAATATTGTATATTAATATTTGATTAAAAATTATGTTATATTATATTTTTACATTTGTACCTTCAAATAGTTTTCTTAGCTTACGAGTTGTATTTCCATAATAATTAAAGGTTACGTACAAATTATTGAAAATAATTTATTGAAGAGGTACAAATATTACAATAAGTACAATTCTTGAAGAGTTACGTACAAAATAAAGAAAAACGAGTATGTATAATTTATTTGTTTGTAACATAGTACAAATATATGTAATTTATATGAACACACGTAAATTTGAAAGTAGTAAGACTGCTCAAACTGAAAACATGAAATATTAGACATATATATCAACAGCATTCAGCAACGTTAAAGATGAAAATTGCGAATTGAAAAAAAAACTTTTTACAAGACAAATAGTTGATGATAACGTACTGGTAAAACCTAATACCAACAAAATTTTCCCCCCGTCTGAGTTTTGCATACGGTTTTTAAATCGTATTATCCAGTCACGGAGCCGCGGCTGTACGCGTATGCCCGTCACAAAGCTAGAGATCTCTACGCGTTGTGTGCTCGGAATTGCTAATGTACTGCCTCAGTATGCCTCCTTAATTACGTTTGCTTTGGGCCTTTTTCTTTGAACGTCGCTTTCATCTAATTTTACACAAAAAGGTACTCGCAGTTAACGCACTGAACAACGATGTTTATTATCATTTCTACGTGATATTTTTCTTGAAGCAGAACATTTGCCGTAACAGTTTACTAAGAACGCAATGCTTTCTATATAATTAAACTACGAATTTGAATTTATAATTTTGTGAACTGGTAATTTACTTATTTTAAATTTAATTAGTTGGAACGTGTTAGCCAATCTGTGGACAGCTTTAAGATCAACTAGTATCAACCCCATTATCATAAAAGCCATATAAAAAACAATTCAATTCTGAGAATAAAAATAAGAAAGAATTTGTCACCAGGGTTTCAAGTGACCAAAAATGTTCACGCAAGGGATGTGGTCTATCACCCACGCTTTTCAAAATTTATAAGGAGAAAGCAATAGAGACTTGGAAAAAATGTGCAGGAACATGGGAGTTCCACTTGATGGTGATACAGTTTATTCATTACAGTTTGCCGATGACCAATTATTTTTGGCTCAAGATTTTGAAGACATAGAGTACATGACTAGAAAAGTGATACAGGAATATCAGAAATGGGAACTAAAAGTAAACATAAATAAAACAAATTACATGGGAATAGGCAAACTTCATCAAGACTTGATATTGGAGGAAGACATGGGGAAGATTTCATATACAGAGGAATACAAGTATTTAAGGGTAAACATTACGGCCAGTGGGAGCAAGGCAAAGAAATACACTCCAGAATTAATTTTGGAAAGATGGCTGTATCTACATTAATGGAATCCTGTGGGATAACCAAAGTAAAGCAGAAACTAAAACCCAAATATTTAAAACAATTGTTAGAAGTATCATGACTTACGGCTCTGAAGTTTGGACTACTAATAAACACGGAAGAACAAATTTTAAGACAACAGAGATCGACAGTAGAGGGAAAACACCGGTTCTGACCCAAGTACCGTTATTCCCCCACCACCACCGCTGGACCAGCAGCATCAACCAATCAAATTTCATGGCGCCTTTCGCGCGTCAATTCAAATATATGCCGTCTTTCGCGAGCCTAAATCACTTTCACTTTCTACTGGACCGCGAATTTCCGCGAATACATTTTTTTAATTTGATATTTTTATTTTTTTAATTAAATTGATTTGTATATCCGCGAATATATGCCGCCTTTCGCGAGCCTAAATCACTTTCACTTTCTAATTTCCGCGAATATAATTTTTTATATGCAGCCTTTCGCGAGCCTAGATCACTTTCACTTTCTACTGGACCACAGCATCCGCGACTTTTTCGCTGATCTGTGTCAAGATCCGCGACTTTTTCGCGTATCTGGACCACAGCATCCGCAATGTATATTAAATCTATATGATCAGGTTTACCAACCTATGTATGGGTTCAAACTTGATATGTGTGTGTATTATAGTGTATATTAAAATATATGATCAGGGTTACCAATCCTGCATTATTGTGTGTGTGTATAGAACAGATCTGACAACATTTTTCTTCGGTGGGAAATTCAAACTATATTATAGTAAATTGTTGACGACGACTTCGATATCAACTCTCTCTCCCCTCCTCTCTCTTTGTCTCTAGACACAGTTGTCATCAGTTTTACATAAGCGTCGTGCTACTTATGGATTATTGTAATTAGCGATACTAAAATGTAATCACCAGGAAATATATATTTATCACCTATCTCGTGGCGTCCTTTTTTGACACATGACAGTCATTGACTACGATTTAGAAATTAATATACTGCCAAGTCTGTGTGTGTGTGTGTGTGTGGTAAAGTGTTACGCATAAAAAAATCTCCTTGAAATAAGGTATTTTCAAAAGTTTTGTGTACACACACATTGTATAATAATTTTCGTAATTGTAAGATACAACCTGCAAATTATTAAAATGTCTCTCTCACACATTTCTGATTACTATACAAATAATTGGATGCATATTCGAAGATTTCCCTTATTCAAACGATTTGTATGTGTGTACACGAACTTAAATATATATGATCAGGTTTACCAAGTATCCCTCCTCAGACGCTGGTGTTACTTTGCATTTTTGCATTAAATATATATATCGTAAACAATGAAATAATAATATTTCGTCATTGTAAGATTTTAATAAAACAATTATCAGTTTAAATTCTCTCTCTCTCTCTCTCTCTCTCACACATTTGTTGTGTATGTTTCTCTCTCTCTCTGTGGTCAGTACCGCGCGCATGTATATAAAATTAGAAAGTTTATATTTATTCGACAAATATTAACGCCCTCTCTCTCTCTCTCTCTCGCTCACAGACGTCGGAAGCAATTCGAGGTCATTGACACGACTTTACACTGACACATTGCAGTCTCTCACTCTCTCTCTCTCGCTCTCTCTCTCTCTCTCTCTGGGTTAAGCTGGTGTTGTACGTTACTAAAATCATAGCAAATATTTTCATTCTAAGCATGTATTACTGTTTAGTAATAATTACAGCCCCAACAAAGGATATATAAGTTTGTGTACATGGATTGTATATTGCAAGTACGGAATTATTATTTAAATCCGATATCTGTTTTTATTAAAATCATACAATGTCAAAAGAGGATAGTTGTCTGTTACGAACCAGTACTAACTCTCCTATATGGCCGTCGCTCGCATCATCCGTATTTAAAGTTCGCTACTTCCAGTACACATGGCCTCTGTAACAGATTTGGTCTCCAACAGGTGTGATTCGAACGGTAAGAGCAAGAACAATATGAACAAGGCCAAGGACATTATATGTCTAGTATCCCTCCTCAGACGCTGGTGTTACTTTGTGTCATAAAATCTCGTGGCACTCAAGATAAGAGACAATACGTTTGCAAAAAACGACAAAATTGAACTTCTGGAAACAAAATTGTACGGTTTGTAAGTAATATCGACAACACAGGTCAGCATTTTTCGGTCATTGACAGATAAAGGGATCGTCACATTAGGACTACTGACTGCTAAATCCAGTAGTACAAGAACTTAGATATTTGTTGAATCAGTATTCCTATGTGTCCATTGGGACTGATGTTAATCGTTTCGAACGAGTACTGATGCGTTTCCTAACTGATCTTTCTTCTTCTTCTTTTTTTATTACTGACGACTGTGGTAGCAGCGGTGGCGAAGGTGTATAGTGAAATAAATTAAAATTATACACGCATGTCGTTACAGATGAAAAATAGAAATTATTTTCTTCACCTGCGAAGTTCCTAGGTTATATATATATATATATATATATATATATACGGTATTTTAAATTAATAAAACAGTAATATTTATATCATTAATACTGAAACATAATTTATTGTATGTACAGATTTTATTTAAACGTAAAATTGTTCACATTAAAACATTAACAAGTGCATTTAATACAGGACTTGTTCAAATAAGTAGAAACATTGTTGTGTATGTGTGTGTGTGTGTGTGTGTCGCAAATTTCTGAAAGCATTCCACTGTGTGTGTACAATGACCCTAATTGAAGATATATTTTAGGTATAGCTGAATTTAAAGCGTACAAGCCTTCAGTAAGAAACTATGCTAAACCATTGTAATACATGAGGTCATTGACACGACTTTACACTGACACATTGCAGTCTCTCCCTAACGTCTGTGTGTATGTGTTACGTTCAAGCTATATTTGTAAAAGTAATACGTTTTTTATTTTAAAAGATTAGGCACTAGAAAAAAAAATATTACCTCTCTCTCTCTCTCTCTCTCTCTCTCTCTCTTCTTGTGATCAAATTTTAAGTAAATTTAGAATAAAACTAGATAAAATAGTTTTATTTGTTCTAAAACTTTAATGAATATTTCCATAAAGCAACCAGAGCGTTTTGTACTGTCCAAAAGAATGTACACATTGAATAAACTTCTGTAAGCATTGAAACTTCTTCGTAGTTCCAAGCAATTTATTGAGTTACTTGACACTGCTATAAGATATTCAAACGGTTTCATTACACGCTTTGAAAGGAAGGAATTTCTAATATAGCCGACGATTCAGAGTTCATGTTGTGCTATCTAAATTGGCTTGTACCGTTGTCTGGAGGTATGTAAAGCCAACTGCGAAATGTGCTCCCTTGTGTTATTTAGCTAAACCAAACTCAGTGCAAACAAACATTCTCATTACGTAAACTGATATTTATTTTATCTATATCAATTCCTATTCATTAAAACTTTCCGCAATAATATTTTAAATTTAATCGTCATAAGTATATTATTATCAATTAATCCTTAGATTATTTATATAATTCCTATTCATTACCGGACAAAATCAGCAAGGTTGGGAACTCGAAGGCCTCCACGAATAACATTATTTCTCACAAACCATGGAGACCCCGACAAGGATCTGAGGGTACGGGCCTGGAAAGCTTCCAGCCTACACTTGTTAGTGGTCGAGACAAGCGACCACCATGCGGGAGCAGCATAGGTCAATACTGACCGGAGAAACAAGAGATAGATGGTGACTTTAGTGCGCAAAGCCATTTCCATCTAATGTATATTTATCTTTTTAAAATATATTTATTTGAGACTGTAGTTGTCGTTCTGCTTTGTGAAGAATTATTTTTTCTTCCGAGCCGTTTATCTAAATAGACGTGGTTGCGGTAAAGTCAGCGTATATCTTTTACGTTTCTTATTTTTTTATGAAATTATCTGCCAGCGAATATTTATATTTTGTCCAGTAAGCATATGAAGACCCTCCCTACGTACACGCATAGCCCCAGATTTAAAATATATTTATTTGAGACTGTAGTTGTTGTTCTGCTTTGTGAAGAATTATTTTTTCTTCCGAGCCGTTTATCTAAATAGACGTGGTTGCGGTAAAGTCAGCGTATATCTTTTACGTTTCTTATTTTTTATGAAATTATCTGATCACTAAATAATAATAATATAATCGTTCTAGTGTTAACGTTTGCTGCAACAGTTCCTACATAGATAACGCAGTTTACAAAATAATTACACATAGGTTCAGAGGTGTATAGTGAAATAAATTAAAATTATACACGCATGTCGTTACAGATGAAAAATAGAAATTAATTTCTTCACCTGCGAAGTTCCTAGGTTATATATATATATATACGGTATTTTAAATTAATAAAACAGTAATATTTATATCATTAATACTGAAACATAATTTTATTGTATGTACAGATTTTATTTAAACGTAAAATTGTTCACATTAAAACATTAACAAGTGCATTTAATACAGGACTTGTTCAAATAAGTAGAGTATTACGACACTGTTGCTGTTGCTCTTTATTTACAAAGATAAGACTCAAACAGTGCTGCGCAAAATTTACGAGACAGACGGAAGAGTTGACATGTAATGACAATGTTTTGGCCTAGTTATTAACGAAACTAATTACAAGTATTTGTAAGCACATGGAAGTGAATGGAACTAAGTGTAATCTATAATTAATACCGGTATCGACATCAAATAAATGATAGAATGTTTCTTAAAAAGAGCCGTGTTAACTTGTCCGAAAATACTTTCAGTATCGCTAACTTCTTAAAGCAGTGAGGTAAAGCTTTTCCATCACGGTCGATGACCCCTCCTCTCTCTCTCTCTCGCTCGTTGTTATATATTTGACAAATATTAACTCTGTGTGTGTGTGTGTGTGTGTGTGTGTGTGTGTGTGTGTGTGTGTGTGTTGTTGTTGTCACTGAGTATCGAGCTACTTACATGTGTGTCCACTCGCTCTCTCTCTGCATTGTTTTCCTAATTTTGACTAATGCACGAAAATACTTTCAGTATCGCTAACTTCTGAAAGTTTCCAACGGCGGACAATGACTTTCAAAACAACACGCTAAGCTACCCCTACCGTTGTAAGATACATCAATATATATACGTGAAGAATGCAATTAGCCTTCATACCTCATTGTGAAATCGATAATTGCGTGCATCAACATTTAAGAGGTGAGTAAACAGATTTGAATACGTTACGTAGCGAACATTGTTATTGAACTTACAGCACTTCTAATCAACATAGTTGTTGGAAATATTTAAACATTATCAAGTGCATTATTTATTGAAGTTAATACATGACTTGTTCAAATAAGTAAAAACGTTGCTAAGTGTGCGCGTCGTAAGCAATTATACGGTATTTTAAATTAATAAAACAGTAATATTTATATCATTAATACTGAAACATAATTTTATTGTATGTACAGATTTTATTTAAACGTAAAATTGTTCATGTGTGTGTGTGTACGGATTTATTCTCAGTTGTATGGAGCGGTACAGTTATTTTTTTTTTTTTTTTTACATAATTAGAGCACGGTACAAATTGGTTGAAATGACAAACACGTTGAAAGCCTTTTGTATATATAGCACATAATGTATATGACTACTTTTACAACTGCTATGTAGAGAGAAAATTTATTCAGACACATGTTTCGTTCAGCCACAACAGATTTTCTCAACGAATATATTAATTGTTTTCTGCCAACAAACCGACTAGGTGATTGTAGATTTATTCTGTACTCAGTTTCCAAATGTATCAATGTGTGTGTGTGTGTGTGTGTGTGTGTGTGTGTGTGTGTGTGTGTGTGTGTGTGTGTGCGTGCGTGTGTGTGAAGTTAACATAGCTTAGCCCGCTGGACTGCTTGCCTGTTTTCGTCCATTCCGTCGACGTGTTCCCACCATTTTAATCTGTAATCGTCTATTCGCTGGTTCGGATTATAGACGTTTAGCTCGTTCCGAATGCAGTCGTTCTGTCCAACTGTGTGGAACCCTTGACTCTTCTCAGAGAAAGCACTTCAGCTGCTTCAAATTGTAGACATGTCTCGCTTACATTCCTCACTGTCGTACATCTGAATCGGGACAGCAGTGGTTTTGTATAATTTTAATGATAGCGTGCAGTCAGTCGCCCTCTGGAAGGACCTTCTGGGAGGATTTTTGTACTGCACCTTGTGTGTCCTTCCATCAGGGTGTGAGTTCCTTACGACAATGATGAATATGAAAATATTTTTCTACTCCTGTAGTACTGAACAACTTACCTATTACAGTAATTTCTTATTTTCCTTACAATTACCTATTTAGTGTGCACATGTTCTAACCGAATCTCATATCCACTGTAACCTATAACATATGCGAGAGAACATGTCAAAATATCGATGAAATCTTTCCTTCACTATCGTATGGCATACTACGGATACCTTTCCTGATATTTTTTCCTCTACCCACAACTACAAACTTTTCAGTGTAGTGTTAAAAGTAATTAAAATGGAGATACTTAATCGGAAACAAAACTAATTTTTTGTAGAAAATTATAGAACTGGAGAGGCCTAACTTATTACAACCTGACATAACCTGTGTCCGGATCATTTTCATAGCCACGTACTCAAAATGCATCCATTGATGTTGTTAGCAGGGTAGGAAGTAATTTTTGATTACGCTTACTAGTATTTTAGCCGTACCGTTGTAAATAATAGCGAAAATAAGGCGCTATTTACCCTCACGGCAGATGACACCGAACACTCATTCTCATGGATAAACGAGAGGTAGCTTACACCATGTTATTGTTACACCAACAACTTGACGAATAACTCTACAGAGAACATTTTATCATCGGCAGAAGAATGGCAAAAAAATGTAAAGTACCGTTTACCAAATGGTAAAAGCTTAAGAGCATGATAATGTCTTTCAGCCGCCAGGTACACGCAACATTATTATGGTTACTGACTGACTGATTGGTTACATACCTATCTACAGCTATGCAGTGTTGTTTGCTTGTTAGGTCTTTAATCTGCGACGGACGTTAGCACGTTAGCGGTCGCGGTTTTAGTTAACGATTCCCGGCTGGTAAATGATGACGTCATGCAGCGTGATGCGTTACAGAAATTTCCAAATGATGGCCAGCCATAAGACATTATCATGTCAAAAAGATTCGCTACCTCTAAATTACAGACTGACAAGGAGCATGTCAAAGGTGAAATAATAATAATGTTTGAGCACGTGACCTCTTTATATTATTATTGTTATTATTATTATTATCACACGCATCTGTGCAACTCCGTCATCATGGCACAACAGGTTCATTACGTTTTATAGGTCGCTTAACATCGCACAAAAATGCTACGCGACGTTACACAATTGTACGGAGAAACCCGCGCTCTATGTCATAGAACTTGGTTACCACGCTAATTTCGTAACACATCAGTCCGTAGAATTCTTGTACAGCAATCACCACCGCATATGCTCGCGGTACGCGAACAATACAATGCGGCTTACCTCTTGAAATGATTTTCATGACTGTAAAGACAACCTGCACACAAACGGACGAAAGACATGACAGAAACTAAAATCCGACTACGATTCCCGCACAAACACTAAGGGTTACATGACTTCCAAGGACAGCCATTACACTATGGCTTCACGAATACAACCAAAATGGAATATTATCAAATGTCTATGTACGCTGAAAACAGTAGATCTAACATTTTTTTGCTACTGATTCAACAAATATCTAAGTTCTTGTACTACTGGATTTAGCAGTCAGTAGTCCTAATGTGACGATCCCTTTATCTGTCAATGACCGAAAAATGCTGACCTGTGTTGTCGATATTACTTACAAACCGTACAATTTTGTTTCCAGAAGTTCAATTTTGTCGTTTTTTGCAAACGTATTGTCTCTTATCTTGAGTGCCACGAGATTTTATGACACAAAGTAACACCAGCGTCTGAGGAGGGATACTAGACATATAATGTCCTTGGCCTTGTTCATATTGTTCTTGCTCTTACCGTTCGAATCACACCTGTTGGAGACCAAATCTGTTACAGAGGCCATGTGTACTGGAAGTAGCGAACTTTAAATACGGATGATGCGAGCGACGGCCATATAGGAGAGTTAGTACTGGTTCGTAACAGACAACTATCCTCTTTTGACATTGTATGATTTTAATAAAAACAGATATCGGATTTAAATAATAATTCCGTACTTGCAATATACAATCCATGTACACAAACTTATATATCCTTTGTTGGGGCTGTAATTATTACTAAACAGTAATACATGCTTAGAATGAAAATATTTGCTATGATTTTAGTAACGTACAACACCAGCTTAACCCAGAGAGAGAGAGAGAGAGAGCGAGAGAGAGAGAGTGAGAGACTGCAATGTGTCAGTGTAAAGTCGTGTCAATGACCTCGAATTGCTTCCGACGTCTGTGAGCGAGAGAGAGAGAGAGAGAGGGCGTTAATATTTGTCGAATAAATATAAACTTTCTAATTTTATATACATGCGCGCGGTACTGACCACAGAGAGAGAGAGAAACATACACAACAAATGTGTGAGAGAGAGAGAGAGAGAGAATTTAAACTGATAATTGTTTTATTAAAATCTTACAATGACGAAATATTATTATTTCATTGTTTACGATATATATATTTAATGCAAAAATGCAAAGTAACACCAGCGTCTGAGGAGGGATACTTGGTAAACCTGATCATATATATTTAAGTTCGTGTACACACATACAAATCGTTTGAATAAGGGAAATCTTCGAATATGCATCCAATTATTTGTATAGTAATCAGAAATGTGTGAGAGAGACATTTTAATAATTTGCAGGTTGTATCTTACAATTACGAAAATTATTATACAATGTGTGTGTACACAAAACTTTTGAAAATACCTTATTTCAAGGAGATTTTTTTATGCGTAACACTTTACCACACACACACACACACACAGACTTGGCAGTATATTAATTTCTAAATCGTAGTCAATGACTGTCATGTGTCAAAAAAGGACGCCACGAGATAGGTGATAAATATATATTTCCTGGTGATTACATTTTAGTATCGCTAATTACAATAATCCATAAGTAGCACGACGCTTATGTAAAACTGATGACAACTGTGTCTAGAGACAAAGAGAGAGGAGGGGAGAGAGAGTTGATATCGAAGTCGTCGTCAACAATTTACTATAATATAGTTTGAATTTCCCACCGAAGAAAAATGTTGTCAGATCTGTTCTATACACACACACAATAATGCAGGATTGGTAACCCTGATCATATATTTTAATATACACTATAATACACACACATATCAAGTTTGAACCCATACATAGGTTGGTAAACCTGATCATATAGATTTAATATACATTGCGGATGCTGTGGTCCAGATACGCGAAAAAGTCGCGGATCTTGACACAGATAAGCGAAAAAGTCGCGGATGCTGTGGTCCAGTAGAAAGTGAAAGTGATCTAGGCTCGCGAAAGGCTGCATATAAAAAATTATATTCGCGGAAATTAGAAAGTGAAAGTGATTTAGGCTCGCGAAAGGCGGCATATATTCGCGGATATACAAATCAATTTAATTAAAAAAATAAAAATATCAAATTAAAAAAATTTATTCGCGGAAATTCGCGGTCCAGTAGAAAGTGAAAGTGATTTAGGCTCGCGAAAGACGGCATATATTCGCGGATATGCAAATCAATTTAATTAAAAAAATAAAAATATCAAATTAAAAAAAAAATAAAAAAATTTATTCGCGGAAATTCGCGGTCCAGTAGAAAGTGAAAGTGATTTAGGCTCGCGAAAGACGGCATATATTTGAATTGAAGCGCGAAAGGCGCCATGAAATTTGATTGGTTGATGCTGCTGGTCCAGCGGTGGTGGTGGGGGAATAACGGTACTT
This sequence comes from Magicicada septendecula, assembly GCA_034769895.1. NCBI lineage: Eukaryota > Metazoa > Arthropoda > Insecta > Hemiptera > Cicadidae > Magicicada > Magicicada septendecula. The sequence continues at coordinate 883,768,686 of CM068368.1, read as the reverse complement.
GGGTCAGAACCGGTGTTTTCCCTCTACTATCGACTTTTAGAGACGTTCGGCAAGAGTATCCGGACGTGAGAAAATTAGAAATGAAGTCAATAAAGACAGAATGATTATAAAAAATTTAATTGTTGATTTTATCCAGAAAATGGTATGGTCAAAACAATTGTTGATTTTATAAAAAAAAAGAAAAAATTACGATAGTTTGGACACAAGAAAAGAATGGCACAGGAAAGATTGCCAAGGAGAGTTATGGAGTGGACGTCAGCAGGAAAAAGGAAAAGACGAAGACAACCTGTCACCTGCATAGATCTTTTGATGGACAAGCAGCAGTGGAAGTTGCGAATTTAATCTCTTCTGTAATCTTTGTCTCCGGAAAATGTGTAAACATTGTACAGCCGGAACAATAATAAATAATAGTTAGAACTTAAAAACAGATACGTGTCTTTGACACTGCTCGCACACACTCATTAAGCCTGAGATTTAAATGGAAACAAGGAAAATATGAGTATAAAAATATAATGAATATTTTCCAGTAGGCGTCAATACACTCACATAAATACAGACGCACATAATAAATGCAAATATTAAAGTCTTGACCTATATGCGATAAAATGTTATTTAATATGGTTTAAACACATTTTCACACAATCTTAAACAACAGGTGTCTCAGGTGCCGGGGACGCTACTTCTGTCTTTAACCATGATACCTGGTCTGTTGATTAAAACCAGTGAATTGGTGAATAAAAGAATATTGTTACGTAACACTCAACATTCTACAAGTATCTCGGCTATCCCAGCAGAGCACAGCTGTAATATGTGTGTTCGTACATATTGTTGCTACTTTGACATGAAAGACAATTACGTGACACTTATCATGCGTCAACAATCGAGGCTATTCCAGACTGTACCGGTCAGCGCACTGTGTTCAAGGACACTGTTTCTAGTGGATTCTAGAGCCTGTGATAGGCGCTTGTTTAACACGTCATCCAATGTGACAGAGCGGGGTATAAATATAAGTATTCAGCGACGGTCAGTTTCAGTTTTATGTCGGGCGATTTACTCAGTGCGTCTCAAGTGGTGTTAGTTAGAAATGATTATTGTGCGGGACTTTATTATTTGACATTATTATTTGTGTGGACAAATTAACTTGAATTATTGTACGAGTATAATCGTGTTGAATAACTTGTTGATTACAAACTGTTATTTGTGATAAATTGAAGCTGGTGATTAGTGACTTCATTGGTGGTCTTGTATTTTGTTTTCCACTGTACCATACGACGATCATAGATACCGTCGTAACAATACATATCAGGGGTATTGAGCCAGAGTAACCTCTTCTGTCAAGGATATGCCATAATAATTTCCTTTTAACATTGTCAAAGGGTTTTGTCAAATTTACAATGGCCAAGTGTGTTTCACAATTATTAAACTCCCGTCTCTCTTCAGTTGCAATAAATTAATAATTTGTTTTTTTTTTCAATTTTATATCCCACAAAAAATTTGCAATTTTTTTAAAATATAGGCTTATTACGTTTTTTACCTTTTACGTTTTTGGAGATTAATCTCAAGAGTATGAATACGAATGCCCAGTTTTACGAAAATCGGTTGATGTGTTCAAAAGCTATCGTGAGACAAACCCCAAACATACAGACAGTCGACATAGTTACAACTGTAACTATAACCTTTTATCAGTGTTATTTTTAGTAAGTAAAATTAATTAATAGTCTATAACTTAATAAATCGTTTGAAAATTTAAATAATGTTAGTAAAGAATTGCTTCCTTTTAAAATTCATGTATAGGTATTAAAGAAAGCATAATTATATTTTCAGTTCATAATAAGTTTTGAGTTACAAAATATTGAAACAAAAATAATTTTACTTACTACACAATATTTACTCCCTTGGATGTAAAGGTTTTGCTGTTTCAACATAAATAATAATGGCCGACAATTCAGATGCAAAACATGTTAATTTTCCTTTACAAATGCAAAACCTGTTAATTCCAAAATTAAAATTAATTTAACTAATTACTTACTGATGTTAGATTCTACAGGTTTTTCAAACGAAATTTGTGATTTTTTCTTTATCACAAGAAGGTTTACTAATTTATCATGATTCGGTCAGTTTTATAAGTTTTTTGTAATTATCAAAAAAACGTTTCAGATGGACGTAACAGGTTTTGCAAATGGGCTATTCAGATAGTCTGACACACAAATGCCACACGGTAGATTTAAAACTGAAAATTCGCTTCGGTTGCTTAAATATCACACGTAGACAAAACCAAAATCTCTGAAACTTAAAATTACAATTTTAAGAATGAAATGAAGAAATATTTCCTCTCTCCGAAGTTTAAATTTTGATTGAAAAAATAGCAAAAAAGAGAATAAAAGGAAAATCATAAAGACGTTTTAGACATCTCTCCCAAAATAATTCTGGATTGTGTTTCTGTATCTTGCTTCCCACTGGCCATAATTTTTACCCCTAAATACTGGTGTTCCTCTGATTTCATATACAGAGGGATAGAAGAATTTAGGGGTGAAAATTACGGCTAATAGGAAGCAAGACAAAGAAATACAATCCAGAATGCATTTGGAAAAGATGGTCATATCTATTATATGGAATCCTGTCGGATAAGCAAATTGCAGCAGAAACTAAAACCAAACTATTTAAAACCATTGTTAGAAGTATCATTACTCCCGAAGTCATGATACTAAGTTGTTCGGTAAGTGTGTTCGGAAGTTTGAACTACTAATAAACACACAAGAACAAAATTAATGACACCCGACATAGACTTTTGAAGACGTTCGGCAAGAGTATCCAGACGTGAGAAAATTAGAAATGAAGTCATTAAGAACAGAATAAATGTAAAAAATTCAATTGTTGATTTTATTGAAACAAAAAAATTACAATGGTACGGGCACACGAAAAGAATGGCACAGGAAAGATTGCCAAGGAGAGTTATGGAATGGACTCCACGAGGAAGAAAGCAATCACCTATGACCTGGATAGAAGAAATTCAGACTATATTGAGGGAACGAGAAATCGGAAACGATATTTGGATAGACAAGCAGCAGTGGAAGATGAAAATTCAATCACTTCTTTAATCTTTGGTTTTGGAAAATGTGTAAACATTGTACACCCGCAATAATAATAGTGAAGAAGTTATTTCACATATTCCACAGGCGGCCAAAATCAGAAAGAAGAAAAAAGCAGTAGTTGTAAAATTTATAATAAAATTTGTTACCAATTATGAAGACAACAAAACATACACAAAAAGGATTAAAATTTTTACTCAGTGAAAAGTATAAAATTTGTGACTGCGCAGCTGTCCGAATACGTAACTCGTATACGCGTTATACATATAGTGAAAACGCGTTACGTATTCGGAATAGAAACATCGTAATATATTTACATCTAAGCAAGGAATCGGCACCATTTTATAATTTTATTAAGACTAGTTAACATTAATGCTCTTCCACCATTTCTCTATAAATTTATTTTAAACTTTCTGATTTAGATTTCAATTGGCGACAATCCGTGTAACAATTGCCGAAAATACGCGAACAATTATTGTGGAACACTGGAGCCATCTGGTGCGTGTTTGGAGGAACTAATTAACAATGTGTGTCTCGTTTATATGGATTACTCGCATCCCCCCTGTTTGTTTGTAATCTTGGCAGCACGTACAGTATTCCCGCTAATAACAATGCGGCGGTAACCAGTTTAGTTATTTAAAGTTTGTTAACAGGTGTACGTGTGTTGTTTGTACACACCGAAAAGTGGTCGTTTTGAATTTCGTTAATAAACGCAATGAACTTGGTTTCGTGTAATTGGACATAGCTGAGTAAAATTTATTACAACTGGTTTTAATAATTTCTAAAATAAACGTTAAATATCTTTCAATTAAACTAATTGTTAAATTTCGTAAAAATTGTAACTAAATTTAATAGGAAAACCTCGGGCGTTGATTTTTAATTCATTAAGATAATCACTCATTAAACCAAAGAATGACTAACAAAAAGATGGTTGATCTATTTTTTTTTTTTTTTTTTTTGTATTTATATAGTCAAGCAGAGTTAGTGAATATTTATTTTGATTGTTGTTCGAAGGCTATCACGGCCGGTGTCATTTGAATTGAAATTAATTGTCGGGCTGTTTGGCCGTGGTCCAAGGCTTTCACTTAAACCAAACGTTTCAGCAGCACCACTGGCTGCCATCTTCAGTGGATGAAACGAGTCAAACCTAACGCGTACGTTAGGACCACAGTACTGTGTGGTTAAGGGCCCACACACAGTAATGTGGTCCTAACGTACGATATCCGCGTTAGGTTTGACTCGTTTTACCCACTGAAGGCGGCAGCCAGTGGTGCTGCTGAAACGTTTGGTTTAATTGAAAACTTTGGACCAAGGCCAACCAACCCGGCAGTTAATTTCAATTCAAATTTTTTTCGATTATTTATTTGCATCCGTTAATACAATTAATCTGGTACGGACACGTACAATGAATGGGACAAGACCGACTACCAAAGAAGACAATGACATGGAAGCCTAGAGAGCACAGAAAGAAAGGAAGACCCAAGAAAGTATGGATAGAGGGCACAAGAAGATCAATGAGCGATAAAGGACTAAACGACGAAAACCGCAACGACAGACAACAATGGAGATTAGGCATCGGAATACATTGTAGGACGTTTTGACCCCAAATTAATAATAATAATCCGTTAAGATGCCATCTGAAAATAGAAATGTATATCGTAGACCAAGGTAAATTATTCATAAATGATTCTTGGAGGCAAAACGAATTAGGGAAAGGCATGTGATTAAGGAAGCACAAAGGTTGGATGACATATCTGAAGAAAACAAAACAAGAAGCTTGTAACTTTCAGTAACTGTACCAGGCCGATGTACCTATGTAACGGAACAAGTATATCTGTTCAAAATACTTGTAGGATAACTCAACAAACATCTGTCAATCAAGATGGTAGACAACGGTGCAGTATGTCACCTACCCTTTTTAACATTTATAATACCAATCATATTCTTATTTTTAGGTTAGGATTAGGTTATATAAACCTGTTCCGGCACCCATCTCATTCTCGGTCAAACCACGTCTCTTCTACCAGTGGCTTTATAGTTCAGTGCCGCTTTCGGCAATCGATCCTCGGTCATCCTTTGCAGATGGTGCCACCATTGTCTTCTGTAAATTGAAATAATTTCATGTATGTCCTTTACTTCGAGTTCTGCTCTCATGTTCGCATTCCTTATTCTATCTTGCAATGTATAATTTAAAATATTTCGAAGAAACTGCATTTCGGCATTCTGAATCTTGCCCCATTCTTTTTTTGTCATGACCAACGCCTCACTCTTATAAAAATCAATGTGGGTATTGCAATTGTCTTATAAAATTTAATCCTTGTGCTGTGTTTTCGTTTATTTCTAAGATTTCTAAAAATCGTAAGACAAATATTCATAAATTTATTTATCTTCTCTCTTGTATGATATTCAGATTCATAGCTTACTCCACAGCCGACATATTTGAAACGGCTTACTTGTTCTAAAGTGCTGTTGTTTATAACTATTTAGTCGTCACTGGATATTTATTATTAAAGGCAAATATTAACAATCTAGTAATGAAATGGAAACATCTGGTATTAAGATATCACGAGAGAGATATTTGAATGTGCTCTTGTTTATTGACGACATGCTTGTACTTGAAAATACAGGATCTGATTGTCAAAAAATCTGTTTTTAAGCTTCATCAGATTTGCAAACAATACGACGATATGGAAATATCACTGCAAAAGTAAAGGCAATGGCGTATCGAGACAAGGAAACAACAAAATCAAAAATAATAAGTAATGATCAAATTGTGGAACAGGCGAGCCTATTCATAAAATGATATTTTCTGCCCCTCACCTCAGAGCTTGGTGTGCTAGTAATTTTATCCAATCCGAAGACAGTCTCTTCGGACTGTCTTAACCAATATATTATCTTCCTCCGTTTACCTCATCCTCCGTTTTTACTTTGAACGCATAATTTAGGTGTACAATAATTGTTCTGTATTTAGTGGTGGTCATGCGTACGTTAACGAATATTTCCCACATGTCGACGAGTAGCCGTTCCGAGTTGGAATACAATACTTAGATGGGTGGTCATGCGTACGTTAACGAATATTTCCCACATGTCGACGAGTAGCCGTTCCGAGTTGGAATACAATACTTAGATGGGTGGAAAATTTTGGATAAACTGGGAACATTATGATGAAGAAGCCACCAGGCCCTAGACGCAGTGTAACGACACCGGAGAACGTACGAAGGGTTAGAGAAGCACTGATTAGGAGCCCGAGACGATCGGCTAGACGACATGCAAATGACTCAGCAATCAACCGTAAAATAGTCAGGCAAATTGTACACAACACGACGAACTGCATTGAAAAATGTCTGGTTTCAGCAAGTTGGTGCTATGGCACACACCGCGAATGATTCAATGAATGTTCTTCGATGCATGTTTCGTTGACTCCGCATTTCACGTTTTGGCAATGTTCCGTGGCCTCCAAGATCTCCCGATTTGCCAATGTGTGACTGTCCTGTAGGGCCACCTCAAAAAACTAACGAACGCAATTTGGATGAGTTGAAGAATGCCATAATTGCAGAAATTGCTGCTATCCCTAAAGAGATGTTGGCCTGTGTGATGTAGGATTTCCAGCGGAGACTTGAAAACTGCATTCAAGAAGATGGGTGTCACCTCGGCGACATTTTTTTCACATTTACGGTAGACCTTAACATAACTCAAATGGCGTGTATTAGGCTATAATTTTATGCCAATAAACCGATTTGAAATTTAAAGTTTACTGACTGTTGGTTATTTAAAAACTGTCCGATTCCCGTGTGTCACCCAGTACAATAAAATTCATAATATTTAGTGTATTGTTCTTGTTGTCTGTTACATTAGTTTTTCCGTATTATGTTAGATTTTTCACATTCTGTTTAATACAATTTTATTACTAATTATTATATACTCTTTTTTACTTCCATGTTCCATAAAGAAATGGAAGTATGATGATGACGAAAAAAATCGGGTTCGAGCTAACGGCTGATTCTGATTGTACTACCCTCAAAACATAAAAATAGTCATTTTCCGAAATGAGTGTGTGTGTGCGTGTGTGTGTAAAACGTCTAAATGGAAAGGGTTGCTGAAGGGGTGGGGTAGTTTTATATTGTTACGACGGAGTACTTATCGTCGTAAGGTACAGTGGAAAACAAAATACAAGACACCACTTCAGTCACTAATCACCAGCTTTAATGATCACAATTAAACAGTTTATAATTAACTCGTACAATATATCCAGTTAGGTTTGTACACACGCAATAACAATGTCCGCACAATTATCAACACAATAAATCTTCACTCCGACAAACACTCGATCCGCGCTAGCGAAAATCGCTTACGTAACTCAGCTGACAAGCCGGCTGCTATGGCTTTATATAGGCCGCACAGAGGTCCAGTACAGCTTTCCCTCCTTACTGCACGCCGGCGGCTTAATGCGCATCTCAAGTGTTCCTGGAACACGCTAGAACCACCTACTTGAATGACGCAACACCTGCCACACTGGACGGGGGGTGGAGAATGTTCTGGGTTGTTCGGTAGCCGTCTCGTAACAATATAAATGAAAATGATAGTTGAAGGGGGGGTATAATTTGTTATATGTGTACTACGTATAGGCAACAAAGAAGTAGTTTGTTGTTAAAAATCCTTCCCCGGCTGTTTGACCGTGGTCCAATGTTCTCTGAAAACCCAGAATCATTCGGCAGTGCCATCGACTGCCATCATCAGTGAAAATCGAGTGCGCTAACGTGAGGTGGTATACTTTAGTGAACACAGTACTGTGGTTCAGGGTGAAGAAAGAAGTAGTTTCTATGGAAATATTTCATTTCGAAAATCATTTTAAATATAAATCGTAGAACATGGAAGTCCTGTATGGTTCTCCATACCGATATTATTATACGCAACAAATGATATATGTGTCTCTAAATTATAGGCTACTCCCTGCTCATTCAGGATTATCGTTTTCAATTTGAACGCATAATTTATTTACGTGTACAATAACCGTTTTGTACGTATTTAGAGGTCGCGTGTATGTTAACAAAGATTTCTCACATGTTTATGTTATGATAAACCGTTGGTGTGCAATAGCGTTTTATTAGTTTCATATTGTTATTGTGTGAGCGTTCCAATTGGCCAGTATTTATGACGTATGCAGCTTCATTGGATTTGCTGTGTAAATATGTGGTTTTGTAAATGCATTATTATGTCCCTGCTGTTTAGTGTATTGTTTTTGTTGTCTGTTACACTCGTTCTTCAGCATTACTGGTTTCTAATTCTGTTCAATACAATTTTCTTCTTCTCTTCTACAGCTCCCAGAATAGGCACTTTGCCTGTTCCGTCTTCACAGAGTCTTCATCACACTCTGTCCATCTCACTCTCAGTCTTCCTACATCTCTTGTACCTAAGGGTCTATATTTGAACGCAACCTTAGGTAGTCGTCCATCCTCCATTCTGTCCAGATGGTGTAACCATTCCCTGCAATATGTCTGGATCTTACCGTTTATGGAGAGTAGTAGGTCTTCTCCAATATCCTCATTGCTCAAACGATCCTGTCCCGTGCAACAATTTGTTCTTCTCAGAAACTTCATTTCCGAAGTTTCAATCTGGTTTTTAATCTTCTCTGTAGGAACTCATGTTACGGACCCATATAGTAAAACAGCCACTGCCATTGCTTTATAAAATTTCAGCCTTGTCTCTTTCCTTGCCTTTTTCAATGAAATTTTATTACTAATTATTATAAATTATATTTTTATTGTTTAGCTATTATAATATTTATTATATTTTTACATTTAATTGGCTTTGAAAATTGGTAGTCCTATTTTGTATATTACACAGAAAACTATGACGTTTTGGCGGATTGTTTAAGGCAGTGATTCCCAACCTTTGCGGACCCGCGTACCACTTTGGTCTTCCGCGTTCATTTCGAGTAGCACCGGAGCTTAAAGAAAGGTTATTACGGTTTTCTCAATAAAAAATTTGATACTACATGAATTGTATATCTTGTTATTCCTAGCTACGTATAAATATTTAAATCTAATAACTAGAATGTTCAAAAATCAGTTGATTACTTTCAGTATATTGTTTTTTTAACATACATTTTTATTTGTTTTTTTTTAAGTAAACACTTTTTTCTTAGCTAGGTCTTCTCGCGGACCACCTTGGATTCTTCCAGGTACCAGTAGTGGTACGCGTACCATCGGTTGAGAATCTCTGGTTTAAGGCGATTGGTATGTATACGTTGAAAATTGTAATAATTCTGTAAGTGAATTGTTGAACGAGTGACGCGAGTTTCACAGTTTTTACTTGACCGGTTGGCAGTTCCCTATCAGTTTTCTCTCTATGTTTGTAGTATGCCACATGATACATTTACTTCACAAAGCCCTACTGATTATAGACTGATCCCATACACGAAAATCGATCAGATACAGATCAGACACACGCCATAAGTGTAAGATACAGAATTTCAGAAAATTGCAGAATTTCATGTGAGGTAACAAGTTGAAGATAATTTTAACCACAATCTAAAAATACGATGCAGAATCGTACACAAAACTACAAAGAGAACAGAACACACACCATCAAGAAACACACACAAAGAAGAAAACAAATTTGTTCTACCTGGTGTTTTTCCAAACTGAACTGCTCAGGATGCAACAACTTTTTAACTTTGAAAACACCACGGATCAAAATTGACATATACGTGTGACACAAATAGCATACGTGTAGGACACCAAAGCATGAGTATTTTATTAAAAACAAAAGTAATTTAAAAAAGATTTATTAAATTTGCGATTCGGCAGGTAGGATTTTTCAGGCACGTGGTACCGTCCTACTGTTCAAGATAGAAAAAGACATGTCGATGTACGTTAGGAAATAAACATTACGAGCATACTTGATAGAATTGCCCAGTATCGGGTATAATGGTTGGAACATCTCAACTGAATGGATGACCGCTGCATGGCCAAACAATTACGTGATTACAAGCCGAAAGTTCCGACATGTGTCAGGCGTCCGAAGAAGAGTTGGAGAGACCAGCTCTGGTATATCTCCCTGGGACTCAACAAACCATTTTGAAGTTAGTCGTTGTTAAAGATAATGACGAATAACTTAAAAAATAATGGGAATTTTTTAATTTTTTCTAAACTTTCGTCAGATGTGTTGTCAACAAATTTTGTATATTGTTACGACTTATGTAAATTTGTGAAAAATATTCAATATAGGTGTACAAAATGTATGCAAAACTCCTTAATTATTTTTATTTGAACTAAGAAGTTACGATGAAATAAATGCCATGGCACTGAGACCGGATATATCTGTTCTTTACATTGTTTGAATTTATGAACAAACCGTAATAAATATATAATATTTACCAATCATATGGTAATGATTTTCACAGTAACAGTTAATATGCATGTGGGCGCGCGCTCGTGCGTGTGTCTAAGTCTTTGTGACTGAACTAAAGACAGTTCATGTTTAAGCGTTTCTAACACATCTTAGAGTTATTTATTTTTCTTATTGTTAAAATGGATGATATAATAATTTTGTTCATATATTGTCAAGGTCACAAGTCATTTTTTCTACTATAATGAGTTACATGTAAAAAATAGTTTATTAGTAAAAAAACAGGTTTAATTCTGTTGTTAATATTACATAACAAAAACGTATAATTGAAGTAAAACAATTGTAAACTTTGTAAAATGTGGTGATAAACATTCAGTTACTCTTAGTTTAAGATAAAGTCACGTAGGTGTAACAATAAACCTCTTTGTTTTGTACGTTAACTAGGAGTATTCCTCTGTGTAAATTTTCAAAGAATTATTCAAGGGTAAAAAGCCTAAGCAAACGTAATTACATGGGTATTGTAACAGTACATTAGCAATGCCAAGCGCATAACGCACAGAGGTCTCTGGCTTTGTGGCGACAACACACACGCGTACAGATTATTCACGGCCACGGCTCCGTGACTGGATAATACGATTTGAAAACAGTGTGCAAAATGAAACTGAGAAAATGTTAATTGTTATTACGTTACTACTAACTGGTAACTGACTCTGCACTGTTAAAAAGTTTAATTTTCATTGTTTATAGCAAACAATTCAGTATATTACTTTATACAGTCCATAGTTATAGTAAAGTGTTATTTTGTAATTAAGATGAATTTAAAATACATGTGAAAATATTCCGTTGTTACAATGCGTCTCTTCTGCAATATCGGCCAAAGTTTAGACAACAGCTATAAAAAAATTATAGCTATTTGCAAACAGATTATTCGTGATTATAATCGATAGGTGATATAACAAATTTCTATGTGCTCTGCTGTTACTATGATAGTTGTAAAGTAGTAGTAGTAGTAACGACTATAAGCAAATAAGCTTTCGTACATGAGAAGAGGATAATACTAATACACCATACTATTAATAATCGGGAGGTTTAAATGACAACTCTTATGACGTCGCGATTTTATAATGACATGACGCGAAAATGCTATTTCATTACCCGAAAAATCTTTGTTTTTATTGGTATGAACGATTACCATTTGATTTTTTTTTTATTTAAGTGTATAAATATTGATGAAGTAACAGTCATGGCACTGAGATTGGACGTTGAGGTTGGGGTGTATTTTTATATTATTTCGGTTTATAAACAAATCAAACTAAATAGATAATAATTTATCAAACATACAATAATGATTTTCACAATAGAAGTTAATATGCACGTGTGTGTGTGTGTGTGTGTGTGCGTGTGTGTGTGCGTGTATTTTCATGGCTAGATATATGTGACTGAACTAGACAGATTATAAGTTTTTGATCGTAAGACAGATCACACTTTCCTCAACTGGCGATGAATTTCCCTCAATCCAACAACTCCTTGCCAACAGAAATCTAGTAAATTGATCGGATTTCTAGTTTTTACGGTACTTGCAAAATTCCGTGACATATTTTGTGGACAAGAGCGGAATAACCGGTAGAATCAGCTGGGAAACTTTACTACAGCTGACGGAAGCAGACAGTTGCCACAGTTGAAGATAACGTTAGAAAATATCGGCATGGAAAACCATATATGACTTCCATGTTGTATGATTTATATTTAATGTCATTTACTTGAATTCGTTTTGATAATTTCTAACCAGTTAGGTGTATTCCTTGTAAATCGAATTTTGTGTTAGACAAATTAAAATGATATATTTCCATAGAAACTACTTCTTTCTTCAGCCTTAACCACAGAACTGTGGTCACTAACGTATACCACCTCACGATAGCGCACTCAATTTTTACTGATGATGGCAGTCGATAGCACTGCCGGAACGTCTGGTTTTGTAGAAAACATTGGATCAAGCTCAAACAGCCCGGGAAGGAATTTTAACAACAAACTACTTCTTTGTTGCCGATAACGTAGTACACATGATATATAAATAAAAATTATCCCCACCCCCTTCAACTATAATTTTCATTTATAGAAAATTACTTCCATCCCGTCCAACTAGCCTCTTCATTTATACATATTTCATCTACGTTTCTACAGTGGATTATTATGATCTTCTTATCAGGATACTTTAGTTATCAAAATTAAGTACTTTACTCTTGTTAAAACGTAAAACGTTGCTGACAAACTACCCCTTCCCATTAACCGATCTTCACCGAAATCAATATGCCTTGATTCCTCTACAACTCGGGCACATATGCAAAAAATTATTTGATTCTGTTTGTTTCAATTTGCGGCAGTTATCGTTCGCCATAGACAAAATTCTACACACAGACACTTTTCGGAAAATGTCTTTTCTTCATGTTTTGTGGGTAGTACAATCAGAGTCAGTCCTTTCTTGAACACAATGTTTTTCGCGATCACCGTACTTCGATTTCCTTACGGAACATAGAAGACAAAAAGAATACGAGCTAGCGGAACTTGTTAACTGACTGCCTTCTTAGGCTAGCTTATAAAGCAGAGACTGATCATACTGTCAATGCAAAAGGTAAAACATCGACAGTCGGTTATACAGTTTCAGAAAAATTGGCAGTCCAAGGACAAGCAACGATCGTTTGACTCGCCATGCTGTCGGAAAATAGATAAATAGTAGGCAAACTAACCTTTTCGAGTCCGTCTTGTGACTTATTTTTTATACATAAATGACTCGTTCCAACTCGATCGTCATTAGTTAAACATCCAACATCATTCTGCAGTAGGTGCGCACCTATTCGCGTTTGGTCCAACACTGAGCGGTTGTTAGTCTGTCTATTCATTCAAGGGTCTTGGATACCGTTGTAAACATGCATGCTACAATAAAAGTTTGGCTTGAAATTAAAGTTGCTTGTACATACGAGGATGTTACGTTTGTACAAGTGATAACACTTAATCTTTGAAAGAAAAGGAGAAAGACAAAGAAGAAGAAGAAGAAGAAGAAGAAGAAGAAGAAGAAGAAGAAGAAGAAGAAGAAGAAGAAGAAGATGATGATGATGATGATGATGATGATGATGATGATGATGATGAAGAAGAAGAAGAAGAAGAAGAAGAAGAAGAAGAAGAAGAAGAAGAAGAAGAAGAAGAAGAAGAAGAAGAAGAAGAAGGAGAAGAAGAAGGAGAAGGAGAGGGAGAGGGAGAGGGGAGGGAGAGGGAGAGGGGGGAGGGGAGGGGGAGGGGAGGGAGAGGGAGAGGGGGGAGGGAGAGGGAGAGGGACGAGGACGAGGACGAGGACGAGGACGAGGAGGAGGAGGAGGAGGAGGAGGAGGAGGAGGAGGAGGAGGAGGAGGAGGAGGAGGAGGAGGAGGAGGAGGAGGAGGAGGAGGAGGAGGAGGAGGAGGAGGAGGAGGAGAAGAAGAAGAAGAAGAAGAAGAAGAAGAAGAAGAAGAAGAAGAAGAAGAAGAAGAAGAAGAAGAAGAAGAAGAAGAAGAAGAAGAAGATTATGATAATGCTGGTGATGATCGTGGATATTACGATGATAATACTGTGAATGGAGAAGTACGAGATGTATAAGAAGAAGAAGAACGAGAAAAAGAAGAAGAAAACGACGATAAGGAGATGGAAAACAGCAGAAGAAGAAAAACAAAAAGAAGAAAAATAAGATTAAAAAGAAGATCTAGAAGAAAAGGAGGAAAGAGGAAATGCAGAAAAACAGAATAAACATCTCTAAGTGAAATTTATCTTTGTTGTTTTAAAGACTATTTCCATAACTACGTGCATCTCACCCTTGAAATGCACTTTAAATGACTGAACCCATTTATCATTTTGACCTCTGCCGTTTTTATTATGTATAATTTCCCACTTTCGTTCCTACACGTAATTACTTACTTAGTTCTATCCACTCCAATTCGTCTGTTCGTCTGCAACATTGTCTCTTTATTACTCCGATTCTGTATTTCTTTCTTTTTATTTACCTCTCACATTAGCAATCCGGACAAAATATGTTGAAGACGCCATTAGTGCAAGTGGCCTCACGCAAGATAAGAGTTTGGATCGGCGTTGATACGAGCTAGGATGCGACAAGCATCGTAACAAAATCACTAAATGATGATACAATAATGTAATCAATGGTGTGTAATGTACAATTCAAACAGTTTAATAAAACCCTATTTGGGCCAGCAAAACAGTTAACTAATCTCCAGGCAACATTAAAATGCCTATGAAAACCCACATGTTTACACAGCAAATCCAATAAAGCTGCATACTATATTAATAGGAACTTACCGGCAAATAGGAACGCTTACACAATAACAATAGAAACTAATAAAACGCTATTGCACACAAACGCTTTATCATAACATAAACACGTGGGAAATCTTCGTTAACGTACCCACGACCACTAAATACGTACACAACGATTATTGTACATATCTTAAACATTACTGTAACTAATAATCACCGCATATAACGTCACTCTCAGAGGTCCTGTTTAATCATTATAGCTGCCAAACCTTAAATACGTGTGGAGCCACTATTAATATCCGACGCCACCACTGTAATTTTGATTTCAAGAAAACAAAACGTTAATAAATAGAAACATTAATTATTCATCAATTTATTACAGTATCAGCAGCAAGCGATCCGTCAATGGGACCGTGTAACAATGGCAACAATCAAGGGTATTGTAGCGAGCAACAATAACCGCGTCAAACACATTATGCATGTGAGACGCGACTGCTGCATACTCAATACATTGTTCTGACTGTATGATTAATACGACTAAGCCGGCTATATAATTTGTTCCCTATACGGCGAGATTAACCCGTTTATACACACTGTAGTGTGTGTGTGTGTGTGTGTGTGTGTGTGTGTGTGTGTGTGTGTGTGTGTGTGTGTGTGTGTGTGTGTGTGTGTGTGTGTGTGTGTGTGTGTGTGTGTGTGTGTGTGTGTGTGTGTGTGTGTGTGCTCGCGCGATACGGAAGTACGATCGTGCTGTTAAAGCAACGGCAGGTATACGCGAAGTCAGCCATCGCATTCGTGAATTCAAAACCTGAGCTTGGTTACTCTGCGTCATTGAATCTCAGTACACTTAATAGTAGAAAATATGTAGGTAATCATTTTTGTCGTGAGCTCACGCGGCCGGGGTCAGTGTTGCCGAAATGATTACAAACCGGGTTGTCAGGTCGGTTCCTATTCAATAGCGTTGGCGTCGACAGCGTTTAGAATCCCACCCTAAGGGATCTTCTTCAGGCCAACAACTATTTTTCGGGTGTCGTTTACCCAAAATCCGCCGTACTTTGGTCGCATTTTACGGCCTGAAGAAGATCCCCGATGGTGGGATTCGAAACCTTCCCGACATGCTGTTAGTAAACAGCAACCGACCATGGCCTAACAGCCCCTGTTTATAATCATTTTGATATAAGGGCTATCTTTATAGGAAAGAACCAGAAAACGATACAAAAACTGTTAACTGCGTAGAAAAATATAATCTGGAAACTCATTAATGGACATCTTGTTAAAACGTGTCACAAGATAGCAGTCAGACGTAACTGGACATGGGGTTATAGACGTTGGAAAATATAGAGATTTATAAGTTTTAAAATTTGACTCTTTATAGAAATGATTTATAATAAATATTAAAAATATAATATTGGAGGAGGTGCTGTGGAATAACGAGAGCAGACCGAATAACAAACGAGGAGATCAAAAGAAGAATGGAAACGGAAAAAAGTGTAATTGACTACATCGAAGAAAAAAGATTTGTGTGGTACGGTCATGTCCGGAGAGCCCAAAATACGTGGATCAACAAAGTGACGGAGTGGAGTCCATTAGGAAGGAGGAAAAGGGGAAGACCGAGAAGATCTTGGAGGGACGAAGTGGATGAATCTATGCAACGTATAGGGCTTGAGGAAGGACAATGGGAACATCGGGAGAATTGGCTAGCCAGGTTGAAGGAAGGGAGACGGCGCTAACTGCAGCAACCCTATTTTATATATATATATTCTATATCTCTATCTTGATCATAAAATTAATACCACATTACTTGATAATTCTTAACCACATACGACATTACCATCCTCATCTTAACTAATTCATAAAGTTAGGTAACCACATCATCAGTTACCTAATGTTATGAATCAGTTAAGGTACGCATGGATAAGTTAACACCTCATTCTGTATGATGACGTCACGTGATTTCCCCACCGGTACTGTCTGTATCCTTCTGTAATTTTCTTACTTTTTAAATGGAAAAAACATTAACCTCAAAGTATATTTTTCTGAGAAGTAAAAAAAAATAATAAATTAAGAATATCTTTTTAAATTTCCGTTACTCGCCTGTAAATGAAAGTTTGAAAAGCTGACGTAGGCGAGAATGAAATAAAATAAAAAGAAACGAAGGAAGGAACGAACCAACCAACCAACGGTATCACAGCCAGCAATCAAGGGATGCGAATTTAATCCCCCTCCGCGCCGTGTAGATTACTTTTCTAAATATTTCTTCATCGCCCTTGAAGTAGTATCACGGTCCCGCGACCAACTTATCGCGCGCACGGTAACTCTTACCTTAAACTGGAGACGAAATAATATAAAATTTCTTCTTCTTTTTCTTCTGTCTGCGGCAGAGTATCGACTACGAATTACACCCTGCCGTTGCTTGCTTAATACACGCCAATCTCCAGTAGTATTGCTTTCAATAAAATATGCAAAATAAGGTAGTGTATACTAAATAATATAGTATATAATAATGGATAATATAATATATTATCATTCACTGTGTTTAAATTAATATTATAAGACAATATACCGTATTACATGAGCGGCATGACGATATTAAATCAAATTAAAATACAGTTATTTACATAATCAGGTTCTTATTTCTTGTGTTTTCATAATACAGAAGTAGTAAATAATCTCTTAGCTTCACATAAATGTATAACAGACATACAGTACACACACACACACACACACACACACATATATATAATTTATTTAATATTTATAATTTCTTTACCTCAAGATGTTGTTTCCCTTGTTAGGAACATGTTTGGGAATCCTATTGTTCCCATCCTCAGTCTTCCTAATTTTATATCTTGTGGAGTATTTGTGTTGTGGTTGCTTGTTGTTTTGGTATCCACAAGATACAAAAATTAGGAAGGCTGAAGATGGGAACAATAGGATTCCCGGAACATGTTCCTAATAAGGAAAAAATATCTTTAGTTAAAGAAATTATAAATAATAAATAAATAATATATGCATCAGGAAATAAACTGCAGCAAAGTGTGTTTTCATATAAATATTGCGATAACACAATTGAATTAATTCTTGGGCATAGGATTATGGTGTGTGTTTTATAAATCAACAAGTCTATATTGGAGGTATTATAATTATTTATTGCACAACAATTGAATAATAGTTCACACGATATATTTTTAAACATACACAAATGTTATGAATTTTGACATATTGTTTGAAAACAGTTTATATAAACTTCAGATCTGATTTTGTTACTTGAGTGAAGATATTCCAATTTGATGCAGCGAGATGGCTGATGGCGATGCGTATATCTCACGTGTCCTTCCCTCGTGGATTCTGCTGGGATGGTGTCCTGATGATAAACACACTGAACTTGCTCGACGAACTGCAACACTGCCTCACTGCGATAACACTGATTATGATTGTTAAAGGCTTTTAAAATGTTTTAATATTGTTATAGCTTATTTATGTATCTCAAGGTGTAACGTGGGTCTTTAACGAAAAGCGGTGTATAGGCGTACACCTTCCGGCACGTCTTCAAGTGTCCTCGCGTCACCAGATCTACCGCGGTCGGTAGATCTCCCTATGAGAATATCTTGACTAACACGGATACTTGTAAATCACAATATTATTATTTAAAACTGAATTACTTGGGTCTGTAGAACAACTCACACAGAGTTCCAAGTTTTCGTACACCTTTCGCACAGATTACGTGCTCACGCAAGAGAAACGTCTTGAACGCGAACGGCACGTTTACTAGACGAATGCTCTAAATGAACTCCCCTTGATCTGCACATGGCAACAGACAATTTTCAATGATTTTACTGTGTTCTAATTGGCCAATTATCGGTCACATGATAAATATGCACACAGCACTAATAGTTCTTCATGCAACAATTTGCAAGAAATTGGCAAAGCCTACACAGATAATTATCTGGGATTTTATTACTTCACTCCTGAGTGAGTTTTAAATAGAGATTTCATATAACAAAAATTCACATTTAACAGGTATTTGAAGATCACAGAATATAGGGAAATTGTAGCTAATATTAAATTTTATGTCCTGTTCAAGTCTCATGTAAATCGGATAATTATAACGGACACAATAGAAAAACGTTAATAACTCGCGCACCCGCGCACACTTTCACAAACACATTACATAGAAAAATGACGAATACATTTTTTAATAGTTTGACCTATTCTAAATTCTTATCGGTAATACAATAAAAAAACTATAGCTAAAAAAAACCATTTGAACAAGAAACAAATTTAAACACGAGAATGTTCGTCATCCATGCATAAGACATAGTTCATTGCTTATCATGATCCTGTGTTCTATCGCAATATATATAATATATTCATAATTATAAATACAAGTATGAATATAAAGTAAAGGACATAAATGAAATGATTTCAATTTACAGAAGACAATGGTGGGATCATCCGCAAAGGATGACAGAGTATTGATTGGCGAAAGCGGCACTGAACTATAAAGCCGTTGGTAGAAGAGACTTGGGTCGTTCGAGATTGGGATGAATGCCGGCACAGGTTTATGTAACCTAATCCTTGAATAGGAGGAGAAGAAGAAGAAGAAGAAGAAGAAGAAGAAGAAGAAGAAGAAGAAGAAGAAGAAGAAGAAGAAGAAGAAGAAGAAGAAGACCTGAATATATTTGTATATCGGGCCGCACAACACAACGCGCACACGCACACATCACAATATGTATACAATGTATTTAATTAGTAACGGTGGCATGTACTTGAAACGCATGCGGCAGTAGGCTACGCTAAAACACGCAGAAACATACACATACACACGAATCAATTTAACTGATAAGTCGCTTGCAGAAAACATACAACGATTACAGAGTTAGTTATTGTATATTGCACGTAAAACGATACAGTATATAATGACAATTACCTGCTGACGTAAAGCTTCACATGAGCCTGTCCCAGATCTGAATAATCTTTACTGTTTAAACGACTAGTCAATTCAACATCGAGTTTTCGCTACAACGGATGTTTAACCTTCCGGTGATAGAAGACATACAGGCTTCTCCTTGACAACGCGCGTCACGCAATTTTAATGCATTCAATTTGCATTATTTAAGACAATTAAATATATATACATACATTCATAGTGTATGCAGGTACATACTTACGTAGGACATCTGCGTTAATTAATGTCATTTATTTATTATTTTTTTATTTTTAATGCTATTAAACGTTTGTTCAAACGATAATATTTATATGTATATGTAATAACCTACCTACCTAGTTTGATAAAACTACCTTTAAAGTTATGACACAAACACATACATTTGTTTCAGGTTAGTATACATATATTAACTCGGTCGAGGTACATAGGCTGTGAGGCATTACTATAATTCTATTCAAATTAAAATGCAGCCATTGACAAAGCTTTATCCCGTTACCATTTCTCATGGTTCTTGAATGCAAATGGAAATAATCTGTTGACTTTACATAAAGCTACTGAAATTAGCTTCTTTTGATAAATCACATGTTTAGACCTATTTTTAAAATATGTAAATTTGAAATTAAATTATACCTTAATAATCGTTTCTAAAAATTGTTTTTATTAATTTTTTTAGCACTTCAATGTTTATGAATTATATAAATACTAATTTCTATTGTATATGTATATATAAAATATTGTACTGCTCTAAAATGCACTAGTACAAACTAAGGAATAATATTGGAAAATTTATAATTTGTAGAATAAAATTGTCAGCCAGCTTAAATATATGTGAAAGGCCTAGGATCAATCTTTGCCTGGGTATAGACACTTGATGTGTAAACAACTAATTAAAACCAAAAATGTATTGTAATTATTTATAAAACCCATTGATAGGCTGAAATTAGTATGAAATTGTTTTAAAAATTTTGGCATTAGTTTGGTTACAAATTTTATTTTGATAGAAGGTTATAGAACAAATAGAAACTGTTTGTGGATAACTAATCAAGATTATCTAGGCTTCATGAACATATCTTGTATTATAAGAAGTTGGTAAATCACTGAATATGTGAAAATTAAATAGTTATAATAGTGAAAACAATGAAGTGAAAACATCAAGTGATAATAATGAAAACATTCAGTGAGATTAAGCATGTTTAGTATATCAAAGATCGTAATAATAGCTAAATGTACAAAACTATAAAAATTTTTAAAGTATTGCTTGTAAGGAAAAACGAAAAGATTCTGTTTCTGGAACGCCAGAGCGCTTGTAAAGAAAGCGTTACTTTTAATCTGACCAACACCAGTTCAGACATATATTTAAGAAGTGAAAGAATTAAAGTTTATTTTATAACCTAACCGTAAATAGAGTGCGAGAATAAATCAAGTATTAAATAATTAACTTACGAAACAGAATATAATAACGTGAGAAAAGAAATGAAGAAGCAATTAAAGTAGTAGTGAATTAAAGTGTTATACTCATCTACCATGTAATATTGTGTAACGGTAATTCAAATAAAAGAAAATAAATATAAAGTATTAAAGCTTTACAATTAAACCAAGTGTGAAATTATGTCCACACACACACATATTATATAAGCTATATACACTATATGTAAAGTATAGCCTATATACTATAGATATAAACTATTTTACGAAACAAGAAACACACTAATACAGACTTGTAACATGTAAAATATTAATTATTTGTACAAATTAACTAGAAACAAGTGAGAAGTGAGAACTCGTGTTTTTTAATAGTTTAGTGAATTTATCCAATTAGCGCCACAGGCGAGAGAATGAAGTGTTAGATTTCTTGTTGATTAAAGAACAGCCATTGCTGTCCTGTAGTAGGGACCTTTTTAAAGTATAATTATAGATAGAAAATTTTAAATACATTTATAGATAAAGAAAGTTTTTGTCTCTTTATATAAGTTTCTATATATACAAAAAAACAATATTTAAAATAATAAATAACTTAGTTCTAAAAAGTCTGTATAATTTTATGTACTAATGCACTAAGATTAAAGAGTTACTAATTCATCCTATAAAACAGAAAATTGAAATAAAATTAAAGAACCCATATTTGTAAAAAGATCAGTAATATATATATATATATATATGTTTGTGTGTGTGTGTGAGTGTGTGTGTCTGTGTATTATATAATGTTATATATAATCTAGTATTTTGTAGGCTAAGATGAGGAAGAAAAAAGAAGAAGTAGACGATTTAACTGTTTTTTATTTGTTCTGAAAAGTGAGTGGTAAGTATTTTTAATTATATAAATGGATTCCATTACAAGCGTAAACTTTAACCACAAGTTGTTTTTCAATTTATTGGAGATTTGCTATCTGTTCGACTAAGCGAATATTGAACAAATTGGCTGACAACACACATACAGGATTTTGAAGAGCTGACCATTGACAGCTCTTCTTGTTTTTGTTAATAGATTAAAGAGATACAAAAATTACAAAACTAAATGACAAAATCATGTAAACAAATGAACAAAACTCACTTCCGCTTGCTGCTGGAATGATACAATAAGTTCAAATATTTAGACACAGGGCCCATAAGGCACATATACAGGTTGACGTTAACACTAAATGTTGCCACGAATACAAAACATAGAGAACAGAACAGATATCACAGCCATTACAATACAGAGAATACATTATTAGTTAAACCTGAATGGTAAGTCTAACAGTTTGTGCCTTTTTAGTCTACAAATATATTCACTGTTATCCAACAAATTAATTGCCAGGTGGTTTGGATGCTTTTCTAATTTGGAGATGTGAGTCCTGCACAGGCGCATTATTTCTTCTCTCACGGTTGGAACTTTGAGGTCGTGGTGTATAGAGTTGTTGGAGACAAACCATGGAGCGTCGACTATTCATCTTAAAGTTTTGGACTGAAAGCGCTGGGTAATCTCAATATTGCTCGTACTAGCAGTACCCCAAAGTTGAATACCATAAGTCCATACCGGTTTAAGAACTGCTTTATAAATTAACAGTTTGTTGACGAGACTTAACCGTGATTTTCTGCCTATCAGCCAGTAGATGTTTCTGACCTTGTGATTAAGTTCAATCTTCTTAGATGTTATATGTTTTTTCCATGTTAGTCTCCTGTCCAGATGCATCCCAAGATACTTAGCACTTTCAGCTTGCGGTACTGGTTGACCGTTAATTGTTACTGGAGGGCAGTTTGCCTTACGTGTGGTGAAGGTAACGTTTACTGACTTGGACGAATTAATTTTTATGCGCCACTTATCAAGCCATAACTGAACGCTGTTTAATGATTCTTGTAGTATAAGAGATGCTATTGAGGGGTCGGAGTGTGTCGCTAGGATTGCTGTGTCATCGGCGTAGGTAGCAACAGTGGTTTCATTTGCTGACGGTAAGTCCGAGGTGAACAGGAGGTAGAGCAGAGGACCCAGGACACTACCCTGTGGAACACCTGACCCCACTGGTAATAGAGGAGAAGTAGCACCCGAGTACTTGACTTGAAATACTCTGCCCACTAAGTAGGAATGTAGAATACGGTAACAATTATGTGGCAGCAGAAGAGGGCGCTTGAGGGTTTTTACCAGGTTTTAAGACCATGATTACTTGAGCTGGTTTCCGGAGAAGAGGAAAGTATTCAAGTCTGAGTATGGCGTTGAAAATATATGTTATTAGTGCAACGCCTTTGTGAGGCAGCTCCTTCAGAATTTTCCCCGATAACAAATCAATGCCGGGAGCCTTTCTACTTTTCAAATTATACAGTATTATTTCCTTGATTACGTTAACCTTAAAAGGCTTAATTGGTAGAGTCAGTTGGAGCGTAGTGTAAATATCTTTGTACTTCTTCATCGAAAGAGACGTTCTTGCTGGCTTCAGGTTGAAAAACATTGACCAAATGTTCGGTAAAAGTCTGGGATTTCTCTGTATTGCTTTGCGCCCAGCCACCATCTGGTTTATGTATTGGTGGTATTTGTAATAGTGGTCTTTTTAATCCTTTTGTAGACTTCCATAAGGAACAATCGGTACTTTCATTAGGTGACAGATTTTCTAGATAATCCTGAATGCCTTCATTCTTTAAATTTTCTAACAATTGTTTTAGTTTTCTGGCCGCGGAATTCCACTTTCTTTTATCATCCGGATGATGAGTATGCTGCCAAATTCGTCGCAATCTACGCTTCTCAGCTAATTTCTTTCGGACAACCAGATGAAGGTTTTAAGTGCTTACTCTTTGCTGTATTGCAAGGTGTAGTTTCGCAGGTTGATTTTTGAAAAGTACTGGTGAGATAATTTGCAGCCCCATCCAATTCAGCAGACGTGTTGAGTGGAAGTTCTAGCGAGATATTATCATTTATAAGCTCTCGATAGTAATCCCAGTCAGTATTACGATTTGTGAGTGTCGGTAGACTTTAAGACTCAATTGTAGTATTCCTAATAGTGGCAATAATTGGAATGTGATCTGATGACAAATCAAGGCAAGAGTCAACTTTGTACTTCTTCTGAGACAAGTCTCGTATTAAAAAGAAATCAATAAGGTCAGGTCTTTTATTTGTATCAGGAGGCCAATAGGTTGGTTGACCAGTGGACAGAAAGGACAGGGATTCTTGTCTAATGACAACATATAAAATTCTACCTCTTGGATTAGCTAATCTCGAACCCCATTGCGGGTGTTTTGCATTGGAGTCACCTCTCACCACAAAACGTGCACCAAGAGTTCTACGAAAGGAGCTGAAGTCAGTTTCATTGATTCTATGTTTTGGGGGACAGTAGACTGCAGAAAAAATTAGAGGGCCTCTTCGATCTTGAATTAAAACTTTTGTCGCCTGTAGGTAAGCAATTTTGACTTTAGAGAAGAGAATTTTTTATATTGTTTCGGATTAACAGAGCGGTTCCGCCACGAGCTGTACCGTCAGGATGTTGGGTATCATAAACAGTAAATCCTGGAATCCTAATATGGCTTCTGTCTGTGAAATGTGTCTCAGATATAAGCACTACGTATAACGTGTTGTCAATAAGAAAAGCTTTGAGTTCTAGGGTGCGTTGAGTGAGTCCATTGGCGTTCCATAATCCAATCCTGTAATTGTTATTCATTATTAATTAGAAAGTTTATTGACAAGTGTTGTAAGGAGACTAAGCATGACGCTATTTTGCTGCATGAGTTGACTGAACATAGTCTCAAATTTTATCAGGAAGTGTGTGAAAGTGCGATGTCCTCATTTGCTGTCTGTTTGGGATTCCTGTCATCAGGGGGCGAGGATTCTGAGTGTCGCTGTAGTCCTGCAATTTAAGCGTAAGTAGGAAAAGAGACGTTACGGGTATTCATGTTCTGTTCGGTGTTCATAGTCCTAAACATTGAAGGGGTTCTCCTAGGTGTGGTGTTAGGGACGGGGCTTTTTCTGGCCTGCAGGTTTTAATAAACTTCACAGCCTTTATAATTAGCTGTATGAGGACCATCGCATAATGCGCATGTGGCTGGTGTATCATTAGGTTTGGAACAAGTTGCGGAGTGATGTTCACCTCCGCACTTGACACACTGGAAAATGTTTTCTACAGTACGTCTTACTGTGACAGTATGACTAACAACGAGCGCACTGGATTATGAAGTTTTTCTCCGAGGTGGCTATACAGTAATCTGCATGTTACCTGAAGACCTTAGGTTATATATATGTTCATTGTTTGCTGCAGTTTAACCACAAGTGTTAATGTAAGTTGTCGCTGTTTATTACTCTGGTATTTAATAACATTTCAACTACTACGTAAGTTGCTATCCACGATACAATAATATACAAACAAATGCAGCCATGCGCAAGTACACGCCGACAAACACACTGCAATGTATCCTTAATTATCTTAATGTGGTCACAGCTGTTCAAGTGTTTGTAAACAAAGTAAACGTTAGTACATAATTTCGCTAAATATTGTTGCCAATTCGTATTCTGACCGGTAAACAATGTTATGTCAGTTATCTAATAAAATGTTTAGCAATTGTTTTCAACGTCCCGTCAGTTCTAAAGAGTCGTTTAAACAATCGATCAAGTATCCTCCTTTAGTTATGGTGACATAACCTACGGTAACAATACAAAAATTACCACGTTGGGGTCAGTCTGTAGTGCCATACTCTATACGTTAACTGTTTGAGTGCGGTAACCTTAGGAACAGTTCCATTATATCGTGAAGCGGGATACTTTTTCGTAAAACTGCTTGTTTTTAAAAGCGTATATAAATTTAAATTTAATGTTATCTTAAAATAAATTTCATACTTATTTCCCCTGTACTTCATATAATTAAAAATCTAGAATGTAAGATACACCGACTGCAAAGTCAGGATCAGAATCCGTATTAAAATTTAAAGTTTTTTACCTTAATCCGTCTATGTGACCGCTTAATTTTGTCTTCTTTGTCTTCTTACGCGTTTCGGATTATGTTAATCCATCATCAGAGATTAAAAAAATTCGTCGGTTAAGACTTCGTTAAAACATTAAAAGTTACACTAAAAGACATTTAAGCATATATTCCACAAACACAGCGACGTACGCGGATGTGAGTGCGCACTCAATGCTGGTTAGCGACGTACTGCCAGTGACAAATGACTTCAAAATCAGAATCCGTGTATTGCTAACTGCTGTCACTTTGCTCTGCTTATTCTGCGACTTTTTTTACGGATATTCCATAATCATGATTCAAAATTTAAAAAAAAATTAATATTAAAGAGAAGTATTATTACTAATACAAAATATCTACAAAACACTAAGCCTAAATGGACGTAAACGACACAACAAAGCTAACCAGACTCCACACGAGTTGTACACATACAAGTACCAGTGCATGTGTACGG
Source organism: Magicicada septendecula (assembly GCA_034769895.1). Classification (NCBI taxonomy): domain Eukaryota; kingdom Metazoa; phylum Arthropoda; class Insecta; order Hemiptera; family Cicadidae; genus Magicicada; species Magicicada septendecula. The sequence continues at coordinate 883,742,136 of CM068368.1, read as the reverse complement.
AAACCTTGATAACGATGTTTCAGTGACTTGTACCTGTGCCACGGTGACATCCAGTGACAAAACGTTGTTCTACAATACTAACAGCTGACAGCAGTTTTGTCAGATCGTAGTAATATTACTAGAGATCGCGTTTAAACACAGACGAACAGGCCGTCGTAAAGTTACTACGCCCTCACAAATCGCAAGTCCACTGAAGTCGTAATATTACTACACCCGCACTCAAAGTGCTAGTGGGAAAAAACCAAATAAAATAGACTAATAGACTCAGAGATAAAGTTTTGTGCGCTCTCGGTTGCTTCAATTATTCCGACTTGTCTTCTCTTTGCAACACGATGCGTCAAAACGGTTGTGTCGCGAAACAGTGTAAGACCGGTCTTAACTTCTATAAGTTTTCCTGTTCTATTCCATGTCTGCGACTATGTTTACCTAGCTTTCAGCGAACAATAAACTATACACATAAAATTAGTATGTTTGTATTCCAATAGTTTCTCTCTTTCTTCACTACTGTCTCACAACAAAAAAGATGAACATACTTTAACACCTGTAGGTGATGGACATCAATCTTAACAAACACATATAGTTTCAGATGGATTTGACGTTTAATTTTGTAAACTGTAATACAGGTATTGTCCTTAGCTACACATATTTTATCGAATTAATAACTAAAATACCTTAAATTGTCCGCCTTGTGACTTCTTATAATTTTTTCTATGACGCGTTTCAGAGCTTATGCTCCATCATCATATATAGATTAAGATAAAACTATCACTCTTACCGAGGGCGTTACACAATATAAAATGCCAAAACTTTTTTCCATATAAACAGCGCGTTTATATTATGTAACGCCCTCGGTAAGAGTGATAGTTTTATCTTAATCTATATCTGATGATGGAGCATAAGCTCTGAAACGCGTCATAGAAAAATTATAAGAGGTCACAAGGCGGACAATTTAAGGTTATTTAGTTGTTAATTCGTACATGTGACTTGGATACCGCATTCAACATGAATATTAAAATATTTTATCGTTCTAATACATTTATCAACTTCTTTTTAATTTCTAACGTGCTTAACAATAAACTATTTTCTTCTCTCTTTCATCCCCTTTAGCAGTCTCCATCTTTCTCCGTCTAGCTCTATTTTTTTCATTTGCCTCACGCAGTTTTATATATTTATATGCTCAAATACAGATATGAATTCACACTTGCATATACAGGCTACTCAGATAGCCGATCGATAATAATTGAATTAAATTTTACAGGATCAAAGAAATGAGCTAACTGAGATCGGTAAAGGGATATACGGGACTCGATCATATAAAAAATTAGTACATTAGACGAAAACCTGATACAGTTTTCTAAACAAAATCATTCAGAATTACGGAAATTGCTGAAAACAACATCTAGGAAGAATAGAGTCATAAACTAGCTTTCCGAAGTTTGTTTATGAATATCAGGCGGTTGGAAGAAGATCTGTAGGCAGACAATGAAAAGATGGCTTGAGTCATGAGGCCGAAACAGGAAAAATCCTATCCATGAAGTGGTGATGATGATGATGGAAAAGCAAAGACTGGTGGGCAAGAAATGGAGCGAATACCGTTTCCCCCTTTGGCTGGTAAACAACAAGACTCAAGAGGTCGAAGAATTACCGATAAAACTCGATGCAATCTGATTTAAATTTGCATTCACAACACGCGCGATAACAGGAAAGACGCTGTATTATGCTTGCATCGGATGTACTTGTGTGTGTGTTGTTTGTTCTACGATGAATATAATTTCAAATATACACTGCATTATCCTGCAACTAGATTTTAACGTAGTTATATTGTGTTCTAAATTTGTTTAAAGTGCAAACATTCAGCGTGTAATTCTCTCCATTTACAGACTGCGGAAAGATTATTATTGCACAAGTGATTCTGCTGTTTGTGATATTAACATAAAATCAAGAACAAAAAATATTTTTGTTTTGAAATATCATCTTATATATTACAAGACTACCAAATTTAGTGTATTTAATAATCGATGTGTGACATATCTTTAGGTACATTACATTACATTAAATTCGTGTGTGTGCAAGAATGAAGGTTGTAATCATAATAACAATAATGCTATTTGATTTGTTTATAAATCATTTCAATTTTTATTAACATTTTTTTTTTAATTTGTTTTGCGGTTTAGAAACTCATTATTATTTTGACATTTTTATTACGGGTAATTTGCAATCTCAGATTACACGTTAATTTCTTATTTATTTTACGATTCTAAATGATTCGTATTCTTACGTACCTACTACGTATAATTCGTAGCCTTATTTGACACATAAAACATATTATAAAAATCTTATTCCTAATATATTATTTAAATTATATTGCTAATTATATTTTATATTACAGTTACTGCTAACTGTTATCGTTGCACAGTCTTTCAAATTATTGTACTCAACGTACAGACAAAAACATATCTACAAATATACAGTTACTTGACTCATACTAGAATCGAATTGTTTATTCATTTTTTTCTTTAATATTTAAAGTCTTTTGATTCAGTCTCGGTTTCTGATAAATGCATGGTTATTTGTCACCTTGTTATTTGTGTGGTACATCTTAAGCGTGTACTCTTCGGTCCAGGATACGTATGATCCTCTTCGGTCCTGGAAGTCCTGGAGTCGGGTATTCTAGGAGTCTCAAGGGTTTTTAGGAGATAAAGGGTTTTTCTTTATCTTAATTACTCTATTTACTATTGATTTTTAACTTCCTACACTAACACCTTTTGTATGTTTTTCACTATTTTTTACACACTTATTTGTTATTTTTAACCACACATTTTGGTGTCTTTAGTTTTCCGCTACCATGCACACAAGCATTATAAATTAATTGAAATACAATAATTTGTATCGTTACTGAAAAGGGTGGTGATTTTCATGAATGAACTAGTCGCACACACACAAACCTTTTACGTGTGTACACACATGCAGAGAGCAGCTGGCTCTGATCCCTGTCTCAACATGCAAGTTCTATATTACAGTTTATATTGCAGGCTGAATGAGTATTATTACCAAAATGTGTTATTTATGCCTTCTAATCACTTATTTAAATTACTTGGTGCAATGCACAGTACTCAACCTATTTGTACTGTTGCAATATATGTAATAGGGAGTTACTGACGTTTTTCGATTTACTAATTACTAATTCACGACATTGATTGAAGACTCATTAGGCACATGCTGAAACATATTACTACAAACTTTTTTTTTAAACACAAACACTTAATAGTTTCAGAAATTTTTACAATTGTTTTAGCCTATAGTGGCTACTCTCAAAGATCTGCTAAGGACAGTTAAACACAAAGAATGTGTGGGAAGGTGAACATGTGTTAAGGATGCGTATTTGGACATGTGTGTGGTTGTGTATGTTAGTGATGGAAGAGGAGCTAGTATAAGAAAGGTCAAGTGACTATATAAGCTAAAGTAAGTACAAAAAGAAAGCAAATTCTAAAATTAACTGAACTAATTAACAGCTTTTAATAAAGAAGATACAAAGAATTCAGTCTGTTTGTTTGTTACATGTATGTTATTTTACTTCCATGTTCCGTAAGGAAATAGAAGTATGGTAATGGCAAAAAAAACGTGTTCAAGATAAGGGCTTATTCTGATTGTACTACATTCAAAACATGAAGAAAAATCATTTGCTGAAAGGTGTCTGTGTGTAGAATTCTTTTTATGGGGAACGATAACTGCCGCAAATTCAAACCGAATCAAATAATGTTTTGAATATCTGTCTAAGTTCTAGAGTACTTACGGTCTGTTGCTTTTAGTAAAGATCAGGTATGGGGGAAGTGGTAGTTTACCTAGAACGTTTTACGTTTTAACAAAAGTACTTAATTTTGATAAATAAAGTATCCTGAAAGGAAGGTCATAATAATCCACTATAGAAAGGTAACTGAAATGTCTATAAATAAAAGGGTATCGGTAGTTGAAGGTGGAGGAGGTAATTTTTTATAAATGAAAAATGATAGTTGGATGGGTAGGGGAGAATATTTTTATAGGTGTACTACGTTACCGGCAACAAAGAAGTAGTTTCTATGGAAATATTGCATTTAAACTTGTCAAAAATAAAACTTCATTTACAAGGAACACACCCAACTTGTAAGAAATTCAAACCAAATATCGGTTAGAATATCGGTTATCAAACCGAATTCAAGTGAATGATTTTAAATATAAATTTCAGAACATGGAAGCCAAACCGATATTATATTTTTTACGTGACAAAGTTAGTGATTTTTGTTAGTGATAAATTTGTTAGTGAACGAAGCGTGTTGGTTCACCCTTACTTGCATTGTTTTCCTATGGTATGTGTGATAATGGTATTATATCATAGTGTGCATGTAAATATGTATATATATATATATATATGTTTTAAAAAATTACAAAGTAATTACAGATTAGGCGAAATTTTTATACGGAAATATAATAACCTACAGCTCGCATAATGAACAGATAAAAATATTACATTATATAAGTCGTTCTCACAAAAATACCTTTACGGTTTTTAGATAACTCTTGTGACTTAAGGTTTTATGATGTTTGGTTATGTTTTATCATCTTTATGACGATTACTCGCATACATTTTTAAATAAATTTGTTCAACATTCCGTCAAAATTTAGCATTATCAAGTTCTGTACAACAGTGGCGTAACTAGACGACTGGATGGCCCGGGGCGGATCCAGGTGGCACAAAAGTAAAATATCAATTAGTCAGCATTAAATTGTTAACGACGCTATTATGAGTATACTCGACAGGATCGCCCAGTACCAACTGAATTGGTGGGAACATATTTGCCGAATGGATGACTGCCGCATCCCCTAACAATTACGGTACTCTAAGCTCGGGGGGGGGACGGAGAGGTGTGGGACGTCCGAGGAAGCGCTGGAGTGACCAGCTCTAATCTTTGCCTATTTGAGACCAGAACAAACCATCCTAAGTTTAATCCTTCCAGATGAAGATGATAATGTAATTGCTAGAATTACAAACTGTCATTTACTACCAATAAATTGAATACAAGTGTGAATGTAACAAGTAAAATTAGAATAAGGAGACGGCCAATCAAATGTTTAACACTGCTGCCTCGATTAGTTAATACGCTTTTTTAATATATATTTTTTAATGCAATATGCCTAATAATTTTTTACTGCCTATACAAAATTTTTAATGTCTAGTGATACAATAATTTTTCTGTGTAATAGCCTATTTACCGTATTTTATCCGTCGTGTGACTTCGTGTTGCGTTCGATTGGTTCACGCGTTTCGAAACATATGTTCCGCCTGCAGAAATAAAAAATCACACAAAGTAAGGTCGTTAAATATTAAAATTGCAAATATTGAAAACAATTCCACACATATCCGCGTTACATGAGTGCGCACTCGAGTCGGACCGATAGTACACTGACTATTAATATTTATTGTGTAAACAGGTATATTGCGGTATCGTAGAGCGGGTTTGATTTGAAATTTAAATGATCGTTTAGCACGAAGTCACGATTTTGTACGTCATTGTACGCTCTATATATCTGGAATTCTTCTAAGGCGTTGATGTAAGCGCCTTTATTACAAACACATATGGGTTTCAAGTTGGAATTAAAGCTCGTATATTTATGATCTTCATTTATCAAGTGACGTGCGTAGTTCGATTTTATGTTAGATAGTGTTGTCTGACCCTTCAAATTGTGCTTTGGTGTGTGTTCAATGAAACGTTTTTGGAAACCCCTTCCCATTTGGCCGATGTAAAAGCATTCACACTCGTCGCATGGTAATTTATAAACCCCAGTTTTCTTTTCTAAAGGCATAGGTATTTTATTACGGAGTATGTTCATAAGATTATTGTTGGTTTTAAATATTACGGTTGTATTGTTATTATTTAATACATTAGTTAAAATTCTTGGCATTATGTTGGCGTACGTCGTTGAAATAAAAATGGTATTTGTGTCTTTTTCTACCTAACACTGTCTAACGTAAAATCGAACTACGCACGTCACTTGATAAATGAAGATCATAAATATACGAGCTTTAATTCTAACTTGAAACCCATATATTTTTGTAATAAAGGCGCTTACATGAACGCCTTAGAAGAATTCGAGATATATAGAGCGTACAATGACGTACACAGTCGTGACTTCGTGCTAAACGATCATTTCAATTTAAAATCAAACCCGCTCTACGATACCGCAATAAACCTGTTTACACAATAGCTATTGATAGTCAGTGTCCGATCGGTCCGACTCGAGTGCGCACTCATGTAACGCGGTTATGTGCATTATTGTTGTCAATATTTGCAATTTTAATATTTAACGACCTCACTTTGAGTGACTTTTTATTTCTGAAGACGGAACATATGTTTCGAAACGCGTAAACCAATCGAACGCAACACGAAGTCGCACGACGGATAAAATACGGTAAATATTATACAGATTTTGTCAATAAGTGACTTGGATACCAATTCAAATATATTTTTCAAATATTTTTTTAATGTCTATCGACGTTTAATGGAACATTAAATCCAGTGTTCCAGTGAACGAGAACACCGCATGACTACCATTGTTCCAACAGTACATACCGATTGAGCGGGACTGAATTAAGTGGACTCCACAATACTGCTATTGTACGAGTCAATACGTAACAGATACGAATTTTTATTTTGCAAATATGAATTAAAAGCCATTTATACAATTTATTAGAGCGCACGTCAAATTAGTATTATTGTATGTTCTGTGAAACATTTCTATTGTAACTTGAATGGCTGTTGTGTTTTAAAGTAGCACAAGTATTATGCTATGTGTACTGCGTAACTTGCCCACAGTATTACTACGATGGAATGGCTATTATATGTGAAAGTATCGGTATGTAGAACCATAAATAACTTGCATGTTCTAAGATTTATATTTAAAATCAATTACTTGAATTCGGTTCGATAATTTCTATAAAAAAAAATATCGCCCGCCCTCAGAATATTTTAACTATTTATACCCTACTTAATTGTGAAAATTGTAAAACTTGGTAGACTCAGGTGGGCTGGACACGTGATCAGAATGGGGGACAATGAATGACCAAGGAAGGCGCTCACAGAACAGATGTATGGCACCAGGAGAGTTGGTAGACCCAAACTACGTTGGGAAGACGGTGTGAGCTATGATGCGCGCCACATCCTTGGGACCCGGAACTGGAGAGCAGCTGCACTAGACCGGGACAACTGGCGGAGGCTGTTAAAGGAGGCCTTGACTCAGTAATGGGTTGTTGCGCCGCTGAGTCATGATGATGATGATGATACCCTACTTATTTTGTTATTATGGGGTTCTTTATTCTTACAAAAAAACTGAACTACGCAGATAATCACCCTTACTCCTCAACCGATCTCCGACATTAATGATATTTATACTTTCATAAAGTTTTATCATATGTAATTTCTAAGGTATCTTATTGTTCAAAATTAAATATTTGTACTTTACTTGATTTCAGCAGTGCAATTTTCAGAATATCACCCCTTGCCCATCAACTACCCTCTCCATTTATAATTATCTCATTTACCATTTTACATTGGAATAATATGACTTTATTTTGGAAGCATTTATTTATTAAAATTAAGTACTTTACTCTTGTTAAAACACAAAACAATGCAGGTAAACTACCCGTCCCTCCTAACCAAATAACCTGGTTGCCTGGCAACAAAATTATTTTATTCTTAACAATTACCATTGTTTTAAAATTTTTAAAAGAATTTCTAAGTACTTTACTCTTGTTAAAACGTCAAACGTTGCTGATAAACTACCCCTTCCCCTTAATCGATATTCACCAAAATCAATAAACCTTGAGTCCTCTACAACTCGGGCACATATGCAAAAAATTATTTCTTACTTTTTAAATTTGCTGCAGTTATAGGTCGTCATAGAAACAATTCTACACATAGACACTTTTCGGAAAATGACTTTTCATCATGTTTTGAGAGTAGTAGTACAATCAAAATCTCGAACACTATCTTTTTCGCGGTCACCATACTTCCATTTCCTTACGAAACATGGAAGTAAAATTAAAAAAAAAGGTAAATAAAAAATGTGTAAAACTTCTGCATTGATTAGTTAATATATTTGTTGTGAATTCTGCAAATATTTCCGTAATAATATTTTAATGCCTATCGACATTTAATGGAACGTTAAATCCAATGTTCCATAACGAGAACGGGAACATCGTATCGACTACCATGGTTTCAATAGTAAATACCGATTCAGCTGAATTGAATTAAGTGGACTACACAGTACGGCGATTGCACGATTCAATGCGTAACAGATACGATTTTTTATTTTAGCAAATATGAATTAAAAGCCATTTATACAATTTATTAGATTGCACGACAAATTATTATTATATATTCTGCTGTGAAACATTTCTATTGTAAGTTGAATGGTTGTTGTGTTTCAAAGTATCACCGAAGGATTGCCAACAGTAGACTATTATTGCGACGATGGCTATTATATATGTAAAAGGGTTAAATGTTTTGTGGAGCAGCTCAAGTGTGCAACGATTTTATAAAGTATTTTATAAACAATATTAATGGCATAATAATATTTAAAAGTGTACAGTTTTATAATGAAATTTATATAACCAACCAAACCAAAAGGAATTTTAATGTATTTCAATGGGTCGAATTTGCATATAAAGTAGTAATTTAACTCTTAGCAAATGATAGCACGTTACAATGAAAATTTGTCTAAGTAAAGATTTGTAAGTTTAAACATTGTGTAGTAGACAATAAGATGCACGTCAAGTTTGTTAGTTTAAGTTAATTTTTGACATTAAAAAATAATTAGTGTTGTGAAGTAGTGTGCGGGTATGTATGACTAAGGTAAGGGATATTAATTAAAAACACATTAAATTAAATAACTTTTGTAAAAATAAAATTTCTGACATGAGACTTACACCAGAATACCCATAAATAAAAGTTCTATCGATTGGTAATATTTGTTCATAAATTAAAGAACTAACTATACAGTTAAAGAAAACGTTTTATGGCACCAAACAAAAAGTAATAAAATTATATGGGTTTCATTTGTAAGTTTAACTTTGTCCGTAGACTAGACAACCTTTTGCAGGAAGAATGTTATCTTTACTGAAGATGCAGAGTTAGGGATTTTTTTTAGCCAATGAACGCTCAAGATTTAGATGAAAACTCATTTGATTTTATTCTTCGTAGGGTATAAGGCAGTTACGCTCTGAACTCAATCGTAGTTGCTGTCGCCCGTCTAGACGATTGATCTACAAGAAGGGCACGAGAACAAGTCAGAAAGTTCACGAGTAGATTAAATACGGTACAGTAAAAGATTGGCCGCATAGGCATTTATAAGAACACTAGCTGGATACCCGTGCTTCGCTACGGTGATTATCAGAAACAACCCGAATGTAAAAGCAGAAAATAGAAATAGGTTATTTGTGAAGCTTAGATACCGGTATTTTGAAACTAAGAGAAACTATATAAGCTCTTTAAGCTCGTTCAATTTGAACTTGACCAAGCTTGAAGATGAACAATTTGATCAAGCTTGATCAATCAACTATTAAAGCTTGAAAATTAATGAGTTGTTAAAACGACCCTGTATTATTTATTTAGAGAGGGTAAGCTAAGTTTCTGTTAGAAATTAAGACAGTCCTTTATTGGAAGTCTAACAACAATAAAATAGATGAGCTTAAGCCCTCTGATCCCACCACCACTTCTGGTTTTTTTTTGGTTTACGTAGCCAGGCTAATAACTTCCTTAACATATACTTTCAGTTGCTCCCTCAGATTAAGTGCTCAGGACCTCCCTGTAAACAACATTCCTGGTTTTGCATTCTGGCTGGAGGATGACCAGGCTGTCAGGTGAACTGACTCTGGAGCACGCCACGTACAACTGGCCATAGGAGAAACAGTAATTCCTCAGATCTACACCAGCCAGTATCAAACTCTGCCCCTATGCTTAATTGATGGTCATGGCGTCCTGAAGGAAGGATGCAACTAAAAAAGCGGCATTGTCAGTGTTGCGGTTTTCACATTTCCTCGCGGATAGCTGTTAAATGTTTCAAAACTCTTTCTTAGCGAGCAGCTAGAAGCAAAGAGGAACATACATGCCGAATTTCAAGTTTGTACTCTTTATAGTTATGGAGATTTCGTGATGAGTGAGTGTATGAATCAGTCAGTGGCATTTGGCTTTTATATATGTATATAGATATAGATAGGCCTACATATAGGTGCTGTGTTTCAACAGCATTGAACCATTTGTAGTACACTCGAAACAGGATTTATTTGGTTTTGCTTGAACGTTTTCGTATGCAACTGGCCAAATAGTGTCTTCGAATCCTGTTCGGAATATATGTGCCGAACTTAGAACTCAAAATAAACCCCAACGCCACATAGCAAGGGATAGAGGGAGAGGTTGAACTGTGTTGCGATTATTTTCGTGCCTCCTCTTGGTTATAGGTTAGATGAAAAAAATACTGTTTAGTAACTCCCCAAAAGCCTAAAGTAAAGTAAAAAAATAAACATCAGACTTCCAGGAAGCGTACAGTTGAAAAAAATCTACATTATCGGTGTCACGGTTTTTAGCGGTTTTTGCGTTTTTTCGCGGTTACACGTTAACGTTTTCAAAACCCTTTCTTAGCGAGCACCTAGAAGCCAAGAGGAACATACGCGCCGAATTTCAAGTTTGTAGGCTTTCCAGTTATGGAGATTTCGTGATGAGTGAGTGTATGAATCAGTCAGTGGTATTTGGCTTTTATATATATTGATTTCAAGTTTACTGTAGTATTCTGTAATTTTAATACATAGAATAAATCACTATTACAAATTAATTCACTTTAAATTGTCGAAGTACCCAACTCGAGAACGACCCTGAACGCCGGACAACGGAAGGAGATCGCCGGTTACCAGAAGGAACAACTGTAGCCTCTGACCAGGAATACAGCATCGACATCGCATCGTCCATCGTAAAGGGAAGTTAAATTATTTGTTGTAAACTTCATTAAAAAACACTTATAAACATACAGAGGGAAGAACTCGTACAAAATAAATTTTATTTAATTGGAATATAAGAGAAAATTATTTCAAATTTGTAAAAAAAGTTCAACAGAGGCAGGTAATTAATTTTATTTTGTTATCAGAAACAATATTAAATTATTAGTGCCATTAAAAATAATTTACAGGCATTGCACAAATGCAATGCACAGAGAAGGGTATTGAAAATGGTTCAATAAATCTAAAAAAAAAATATATACCGGTATATATATATATATATATATATATATATATATATATATATTTATGTTCATTAACCAATCAATGAATTCATTCTTAATTTACCAATGTACAGATTATAAGTTAAATGTAGTCGCATTCATAAGCGAAGTTTTATATGTGTACTACGTTACTGACAACAAAGAAGTAGTTTCTATGGAAACTCACCGGTTTCTATTTTCGATTACGCACCAGCGATCGGCCGCAAATGTGAGACACGTCCTTATAAACATTTTCAATGTTAAATCTTTAATAAATCCGAAGCATTCCAGTATTTGATAACCGACTGTTTATTCTATGCAACCCTTGTACATCGCAGAATCTTAGCGATAAGATTATAAACAAAATTGTGGTTTTCCAACAATATCACAAACTTATTAACATATGGTATTTTCAGAAGTGAAGCACTGACGTAAATACTGAAAATGATTCTTTTCAAATGTTTAAGTTTGTCTACCGTAATGTTTTACAAGACGAAACTTAGGCCTATAATTCCGTGTAATTTGGAGATAACTGAGTCAAAAGAAAACCTAATGTTAACAAAAACATTAGCACGCAAAAAAATGGCATTTTCAAAATGTTTGTAAATTATTACATACATTTTGTAAGGTTGTTTGAGTGGGGTTATTTTAGGATTACTTATTTTATTCTCTCATATAATAAAGAAGAAGATAATAATGGAAAAATTAATAAACTAAACCAAATAACACGAAATCTCCGATCTGCTCTAAAACACAAGGCAAGGAAAAGTCAAAATGAAATTATACAAATTCATGGCAGTTCCTACCCTTGCTTATAGCTCAGAAACATGGACAATGTCTGCTAGATAAATATCAAGATTTCAAGCTACAGAAATGAAATTTTTGCGTTCTATAGCTGGGTACACAAAATTGGATACGAAAAACAGTAGTCAGATAAGAGAGGAACTGCAAGTTGAATAAGTAAATGGAATCATCATTTAGTATTGAGAGCGCTGAAAACAACACATTAGCAGAATGTGCAGTGACAGATTCCCCAAGGTAGCCTTATTGTATCAGCCGAAAAGAAAGAGAAGCCTGGAAAGATCCAAGAAGAGATGGTCCGAAAAGTTTGGAAACGGAACAGACTAAGGAGTCTAAGCTGTGACGAAGAAGAAGAAGAAGATTTCAGTTGGGGTTAATTTGAAAATATTAAGGATCTGTTTTCTTTAGTATATGTTAAAATTTAGTGTTGTCTGAATAAGATTTCAGTGACTGTAGAATAAATATGTGACAAAATTGTTGGCGATAAGATATAATAAGAACTATTTGGACCTATGCAAAATCTGTTTTTATTGATATAAATATATAGCAAGGACATTTATAAACCTTAACTTGTCAGTACTCACAGTCGTATGTGGTGAGGAGGTAATTCCTAGTGCTGAGAATGTAATGGAAATTTTAAACTTCAATAATGTTGAAGGAATAAAGAAAAAAATTGTCTCTAATATCACTTGACAGCCTTTTGAGTTGTTATATCAGCATTAAAGAGTTTTCCATAAGCTAAAAGTTATCATAAACCGTAACTATTATCATCACCAGAAACTGAATATAAACTATTCTTTATTATTATTAACTTTTACAAACCCCCTCAAGAATGCATAAGCTTAGAAAATTCAATAAAGCGGAATTGTAGATTTCGTAACTAGATTTTTACAAGCATGCACTTCATTAATGGAAAATAATAAATATTTAAATGAAAAAATTTCATAAAACTTGAAAAACATCAGAAGGAGTTAATATAATGAGTGTAGTTTGTCAACAAAGCTATAACCGTCAAACCATATATTTTCAGAACTGCAAACATACACGTAAATTCAAAATTCAAACAGAATCAAATAATTTTTGCATATGTCCCTGCGTTGTAGAGTACTCAAGGCCTATTGATTTTGGTGAAGATCGGTTAACGAGAAGGGGTTGTTTACTTTCAACGTTTTATTTTTTAACAATAGTATATTACTTAGTTTTGTTAAATAAAGTATCCTGAAAAGAAGGTCATACTAATCCACTGTATAAAGGTAGATGAAATATCTATAAATGAAAAGAGTAGTTGAAGAGGGAGGGGGTAATTTCTTGTTTTGATGTTATAAAGAATTGGACCGAAAACTTAAAAATTTCAATAAAATATTAACAATTGATATCGTTCCAAGCTATGTAATTACGGATACGCAAAAAAAAATAATTTTTCGTTTTTAGAAATTCACAGATAACAAACGCTGGAGTGGGGATTCGCCTCCTTTCGCGTTGTTTAAATAAAAGATAATTTAATCAAATTATATCTTTTTTTAAATATTAACAGCTAGGTACTATTTGTATTTTGATTATCTTTTACAGCGTTTATACTAAAACCATGCTGATATATATGGTTTCGTTCTGAGTGTAGGCCTACAAATAATTTTATAATTAACTAGAACATGGAAGTCATATATGGTTCTCCATACCGATTTAAAAATGTTTAATAACGTCTTATAAAACAGGGTTTGAGCGAGTCATGATTAGTCCTCACAGGGATATGTGCTTCTTACAAAATATGTCAAAAATTTAATTCAGTAAATCCCATGACTCCTGAGAAAACGATGATACCCCTGTTTTAAATTAAATTCCGTAACCAAATTATAAACTTAATAAACAACGATATTTTCAGATTGCAAACGGACATAATTTTCTAAGTATTGGTTTTTTACTTCCATGTTCCGTAAGGAAATGCAAGTATGGTGATCACGAAAATATCGTGTTCCAGATAAGGGCTGATTCTGATTGTGCTACCCTCAAAACATGAAGAAAATGATTTTCCGAAAAGTGTCTGTGTGTAGAATTTGTTATACGGGGAACGATAACTGCCGAAAACTCAAACAGAATCAAATAATATTTTTCATATGTGCCCGAATTGTAGAGGACTCGAAGCCTCTTAATTGTAGTGAAGATCGGTTAAGTGGAAGGGGTAGTTTACCTGCAACGTTTTATTTTTTAACAAGAATAAAGTACTTAATTTTGACAAATAAAGTATCCTGAAAAGAAGGTCATAATAATCCACTGTAGATAGAATATTTATAAATAAAAATGGTAGTTGAAGGGAGAGGGGGTTAATTTTCTATAAATGAAAATGATGGTTGAAGAGGGAAGGGATAAATTTTTATATGTGTATGATACTATGATACTACGTTATCGGCGATAAATAAGTAGCTGATTGTTAAAATTCCTTCCCGGGCTGTTTGGCCGTGGCCCAATGTTTTCTGCAAAACCAGACGTTTCGCCAGTGCCATCATCAATGAAAATCGAGTGCGCTAACGTGAGGTGGTATACGTTAGTGACCACAGTACTGTGGTTAAGGCTGAAGAAAGAAGTAGTTTCTACAAAAATATTTTATTTCGAAAATGATTTTAAATTTAAATCGTAGAGCATGGAAGTCATGCATGGTTCTCCATACCGATATTTTGAAAAGTGTACATGTTTCAGTGTAATTTTCTTTAAAAATAGGAAGGTAAAATGTAAAACATTTAATGTCTTGCAGAGACGAATGTATATATATAATAATTTTTTTTTTTTTTAAATAATATCATAAACTTTCCAAACGGCATTTTAAGAACACAAACACTGACACAATTACAACTGTTTTTGAAAGGTTTATTATAATTTTTTAACAATACAATTTATAATTCTACTTTCTGAACATCTTACATTTGCAGTAACACAAGTTAATTTTTTACAGGACATAGCCACTAGTACAGGCTTAAGAATTTCTGCAGAAAAAAAAACAAATTTCTCACGTACATTAAAAATGCGACAAAATTCCTGGAAACAGATATTGGTCGAATAGAGAGGGTTCGAAAATGTAAGTATCTAGGAGAAATAATTCAATAGAATGCTTTTAAAAAAATCTGCTATAATAGAAACGATTCATAAGATGGATAGGGCATAACTAAAGATATTTACATTAAAATGTGCATATCTAAAAATAAGGCATTAGAGTACAGTAGTGAGGCCAGAATGCCTGTATGCATTCAAGTGAATGTCTAGCATTGAATTATAATTTAGACAAATTAGAAATATTGGACAGACGAATTATTAGGAAAATTTGATTGGCCCACGGAAAAACTTCAGAAGGTTAGAAGTTAAGAAGTAATGATGAACTATATCAAAGTATAGAAAATATAACAGAAACAATGAGGAAAGGAAGACTATTATTTTTTTAACATTTATATAGAATGGAAGACAATAGGTTGAGAAAGCAAATCTTCAAATATCTGTGGGGGAAGAAGTAAACGTCAAGTTGGATTAAAGAAGTCCAAAAGGATTTAGAAAAAAAATAATGTGCGCTCAGAAGAAGCAATTGAAAGAGACGTTTTTCGGGAAAAAGTGTTAAAAAAGAAGGAGTCTAGGGTAGGTGAGAGAAAAACGTAGGTTCAAAGTGGACTAAAGACAGAAAGACGAGACACAGTGAAAAGATGAAAGAATATTGGAGAAAAAGAAAAGAACAAAGAGTGAAGAATACAAAAAATTGGCATGTGGTCCTTAGATGGCCGATACAAAAAACATGTATCATTCTAAATCGTTTATAAACCGTTAAAATAAGTCGTTATCATGAAAACTGTGTTTTCAACAAACTCACAAACACGTCAAGCAATCAAGGTTAATTTCATATTGTACGTGTAGAGTACATTTATTAAATATTTTATACGTAAGTATGCAATATTACTCAAGTGGCTATTGAGCTTTATTGCAGCATTAAACTGTTGCCCATATTGTGGTAGCTGCTTCAACTACAATTATCACAGTGGAATAACTGTTCCCAATTCATAACAGTTTATAGCTTGTTACGAAAGAGTTCAAGCGTGTAAACTATTCATGTTTTAATAAAGTAGAAGTGGACTGATCTCTAATGTTATTTATATGTTCAAGCTATTAACTCATTAGTCGTAACAGAAAAGTAAAAATATATATAACGCCTATCAGACCGGTTGTTACTTACTGAGGTGAGACATTCATACTGCTAAAAAGAGAACGAGAAACACTAAGAAGATTTAAAAGAAAGATCAAAAGACGTGTTTACGGTTAAAGAAAATGACGAATGGAGGAAAAGAAATAACCAAGCGATAGACGAACTATTGAATCACGAGGACATTGTAAGATAAATTTTAAAACAATTCATTACATTTAAATTCATGCGTATGTTATATTGGTAATTAAGTTTTTATACTAATAGTAAACTAGCCAAAAAGAGTTTACATCTGCAAAGTTTGTAAAATGATTTTTAAGTAATTAAAAGTTTTTTAAATTCGTGGTTCCATTTGCTAAGTAAAGAGTTCAATTAGGAGATATGATCACACAGTGGGAAAACAGCGCATCCCACTATTACACTCCAAAGGCAAAAGAGAAGGCAAAGCCAGAGAGAGAAGGCAAAAGAGAGAGAGAGAAGGCAAAAGAGAGAGAGAGGGAGACAGAGACGATTACGCTACATTACAATAGCTTAAATAAACGTTACGCAGTGGTGATTTATCTAACATCCAACAGTATTTTCAGACTGAAACATTCAAATTTACTTATTATTTATTCTTATGTATTGTGTATTATTATGTATTTTATCCGACTACCATTTTTGATATCATCAAGCAATCGCAAGAATATCGTAAGAATGCCGGTTGTTGTTTTGTGAATTTATGTTTTCGTTTTAAGTGAGTTTTGAAATATAATCTCGTCCTTTATTATATTAAAAATTCTTTCTAGTTTTGAAAGTCACAACACACCATTCGAATGATTAAAACTCGATCATCCAAATAAGAATATCAGTGTTTAAGTTCCAAATACAGAGTCAAATTGTAAATTTATAATTTTTTTGAAATTGAATCGTCTTTACTACGTTATTATAATACCAGTTTAGTTTTTCAATTTTCCTTCACTTTAAAGTCGCAATAAGAGCGTGTACATAAAAGCAGGACTCTTGTGACCTTTAAATTTGTCTTTATCTGTCTTCCTCCGAATACCATTTTTGATATCATCAAGGAGTCACAGGATGTCATGTGATTTTGTTACAAAAGGAATTCACAAGACTATCATCTTCACGTTAGGCCTACTAGTGAGATGGAGTTTTTCCCTCAATGATTTTTTCACATAATGCATTTTCAGATACACAATAGTCGGTATCCGTCTTCAGGAAAAAACACACACCAACACATCACAAATAAAAGATAAACAACACTGTATCCCAGAACCGACAGAGAGTCAAAATCCACTAAAGTATTATTAGAGTTCTTCGTCGTTATATGATTATTGTTATTTTTTAACAAAATTGCGTTGATAACTCGTAAAAATTTAAAAATTATTTAAATTATTATGAATGTTTCCTTTCTGAAAATAGCGCCTTTTATATCATTTAACCCATTACTGACCATTCTTTTAAAGAAATGTGTATCATCTTCACAAATTACACGAAATATTTGTCATTAAATGTTTGTCATATTTCATGACCTTTATCACGTGTATCCCTTTAAATATCTCTCATGTTTCGTCAAAAAATAACTAAACACCTTTTTACGCTCAAATGGTTGTGTAGGAAGTCAGTAACAATTATGGATTACGATCAGTGATTTTACCGCGGTAACAATACCAATACTTTAGAAAAATTGAGCTATGGACAAGTTTTCTTGCTGCATTAAAACACAGTAACCAGCACTCAAGTTGCGTTAATAATGTTCTCCCACAAATATGTAATAAAAATGGTGTTTATGTATATTAATGTATGAGGTTTTACTGGAAAGGAAAACATTATATGTGCAGTTTTGTAACAAATTCATTAACACATCAAACCGTACCATTTTTAGAACAGCTACACTATCATATTTATTTTAGTAACTGAACTAATTTTATAGCCATACACGTTTATAAAATAACTCTTTGAAATCTGATAAGTAAGAATTAATATTGTCCACTTATATTATAATTACTTGTTAATTTCCAACCTTCTGAAGTTTTTCGTGGGCCTAAAACTTTTCCAACAATTCTTCTTTAGAATATTTCTAGTTTGTCTGAATTATAATTTAATGCTGGACCTTAACTTGCATATAGGCATTCTGGCTTCACCTACTGTACTGTAATGCCTTATTTTCGCATTTTTAGATATGCACTTTGTATTGCAAATATCTTTAGTTATACCACATGCTCTTTCCATTTTATGAATCCTTCCTATATGCTTTTATTATATAATGCATTTTGGGTACACAACGGTCGGTAGCTGTCTTCAGGTAAAAACAAAACTAAAACATAACAAAAAATGATCAACAATACTCTGTCCCACAAGAGACAGAGAGTCTGAAGCCACTAAAGTATTATTAGAGTTCTTCTGTGCCAGATGAAGTGTTGTGTTATTTTTAAAAAATTGTGTTAACAACACGTAAACAATTAAAAACCAGTTAAATTATTATGAATGTTTCCTTCCTGAAAACACCGCCTTTTATGTCATGTAACCCATTAGTGACCATTCTGTTAAAGAAATTGTATCGTCTTTACAAATTTCACGTAATATTTGTCATATTTCATAACCTTTATCACCTGTATACCTTTAAAGTTTTGTCATGTTTCGTAAAAAATAACTATCCTAACACCTTATTACGCTCAACCGGTTGTGTAAGAAGGCCGTAACAATTACGGATTACGACCAGTTATTTCACTGTGGTAATAATATATTAGAACAAATGAGTTATGGACAAGGGTTCATTACTGTATTAAAACACAGTTGTTACCGCTTTAGTAGTGTTAACGATGTTCTACCACAAATAGGTAATAAAAATGATGTTTATGTGTATTTATATACGAGTTTATTGGAGAGATTGTGATTTAACTACAGAGACTATTTAAACATCTTTCCTTCTTTCTATCCGACATTTCAATATAAAATACTGTCTGTTAAGATTTAAAAAATCACCTTGAAAACTCGTAAACCTTTAAAAGTAAATCAATTAAATAATTATGAATGTTGTTGCCCTGAAAACACCGTCTTTTATGACTGTATGAATATGTTAGAAAACTCAATTAATAGTTAAATTTTGTAAGTCTAAAGTTGCTTGTTTTGCGTCGTAACAACATAGCAACAATTTTCCTGATGACGACAATAAATATTGTCGAAATGTCGACACAAGTAATTTAAAATTTGTGTTATACGTTTTTGCCAATCCTCACAAACCTTTCCCAGGAAAAATTCATTGATTGACGGTCACTAAGAATTTAAGTATTCAATTAATAGTTGAATTCTAAACTAATGTTATATTTTGTTCAGCAAGAATAGCGAGATGTTGGTTTTAATTCTGCCGTTTGGTATTTCTCTGTCTGTCTGTCTATTTATCGAATTAAAGCAAACTATAACTAAAAACTTGAAAATATCGCGGTTTTTAAAGTTGTAAAATTATTTAACGTCAGGGTCTAAAAAGTGAACAAACATGTGATTTTTTTATAAAAAATCAAGCCATGTACAAAATGTCAGAATAATCAGCATATTACCCCAAAACGGAATGTAGCGTTTACTATAAAATCTTATAATTTTAGAGACACTACTTGTTAAAATTACAACTCAGAATTTTAAGACAATTGTAAAAGTCTTAACTAGACATTAAACTGTCGTCCATATTCAATAGTTTTGACAATGGAATAGATGTGCGTAATTGATTGTTGTTAATAACGTCATACGAGAGAGAGAGAGAGAGAGAGAGAGAGAGAGAGAGAGAGAGAGAGAGAGATGCAGTGTGTAAAGGTTTAGTGATTGTAATGAATTTCGCAGGTAGCCTGGCTGTGTCTTAAAGGTACATAAATTTTAAACGCCACAAAAATTATGTTACTAGTGTGATCCGTCAGCTGTAAAACAAAACTTACTATTTTCAAGCAGATAAATTTATTTTTACGTAAATACAAATATTAGAATATTATTTGTGGTACGATTTATAGAAATCTTATAAATAAAACAAGCACAGCATAACTATTAAATTTTATAAGACAATTGCAATACCCACGTTGATTTATGCAAGCGATACGTGGGTCATGACAAAAAAAGAAAAGCGGCAAGATTCTGTGTGCTGAAATGCAGTTTCTTCGAAATATTTTAAATTATACATTGCAAGATAGAATAAGGAATGAAGATATCAGAGCAGAACTTGAAGTAAATGACATAAATGAAATATTTCAATTTACAGAAGACAATGTTGGGATCACCTGTGGATGAGAGAGGTGATCATCCTTTACAGGTGACGTTACATCCGTTATAACGTTACACAGTGTTATAAAAATGGTCGATCAAAAAGGGACAATACTTACAAAATCTAGCCAAATATTCGGCTATGTGGATAATATTGCAATAGTTGCAAGAAATGCAAACAAAATTAGGGAGGTATACGAAGTGATGAAAGTAGAAGCAACAAAGATTGGGCTAAATGTGAATGTGAGAAGACAAAGTATATGATAATGTCGAAGTCTGCGGATAGAAGACAACCTCGTGACCTGGAAATAAATGGGAAGCGCTTTGGAGGCGTGTCAGGCTTTGAATATTTGGGCACTACAATATCGAATGATAATGACATAAATAAATGCATTAAAGAGAGGATAAGGTACGCAAATAGAGCGTATTTTGCAAATATAAATATCTTTAGAAATAAAAATATAAGGAGAGAAACCAAGCTAAAAATATATCATTTACTCATAAGACCTATTGTTGCCTATGGCTCAGAGGTGTGGACGATGACAGTGGAGGATGAAAAATGTTTAAGAATTTTTGAACGAAATATCCTACGAAAAATATATGGCCTAGTGAGGGAAGGCGAGAATTGAAGAATACGAAGTAATCCAGAATTGCAACAACTGATACATGAGAGGGACCTTGTAAAATTTATCAAGTCACAGAGGATAAGATGGTTGGGGCATGTGGAGAGAATGGAAGAGGATAGAATGAATAAGAGAATGATGCAGGGAAGACTATATTGCGGAAGATGAAGGGGACGGCCAAGGATGAGATGGTTGGATGAGGTGTTGAAGGATCTGATGAAGTTGGGAGTTCGAGGATGGAGAGAGAGAGTGGCGGATAGAGATGACTGGAGGCGGATTGTTGAGAAGGCCAGAGACCCCCAAGGGCTGTAGAGCCGGCGAAGAAGAAGAAGAAGAAGAAGAAGAAGAAGAAGAAGAAGAAGAAGAAGAAGAAGAAGAAGAAGAAGAAGAAGAAGAAGAAGAAGAAGAAGAAGAAGAAGAAGAAGAAGAAGAAGAAGAAGAAGAAGAAGCTAGAATAAAGAATATCACAGCAGAACTCGAAGTAAATGGCATAAATGAAATTATTTCAATTTACAAAAGACAATTTTGTGATCATCTGTAAAGGATGACAGAGTATCGATTGCCAAAGCCGGCACTGAACTATAAAGCCACTGGTAGAGGAAACGTGGGTCATCCGAGGATGTGGGTGCCGGAACAGGTTTATACACCCTAATACTTGACGACGAGAAAAAGGAGTATTATTATTATTATTACTATTATTTATATTACAACACAAATAAACACGTTATTTAAAATTTAGAAGACGAATATGAGATAAACGAGTGTTTAGAAATAAAAATTCTGTCAAATTATTATAGATACTGAGTTTGTACTTTGAATACAATTTCTCATAACTTGATCCGCAACATAGACTTTTAAAATATTCTTAAAATTTATATATCCGATTTTCACCAGTGGTGTCATTAAAATTATTTTATAATAAAGTAAGTATTTTTAATTGTATAGTAAGATTTTATAGTAAACGCTACATTCCGCTTTGGGGTAATATGTTCTTTACTCTGACATTTTGTACATGGGTTGATTTTTAAAAAATTTTTTAAATTTTGTTTATCTTTTTAGACCCTGGCGTCAAATAATTTTTAAACTTTTAAAACTGAGAAATTTTTAGTTTTTTAGTTACAGTTTCTTCTAATTTGATACATACGCCAAATAGACAAACGGTTGAGTCACAACTGAAAAGAACTCGCTATGTTTTTCAACAAAATGTTCCATTAAAGACCATTAACTGAGTTTTCAAACATATTCGTACACTCATAAAAGACTGTGTTTTCAAGACGGCAACATTCATAATGATTTAATTGATTGACTTTTAATTGTTACGAGTTGCCAAGGAGATTTTCAAAAATGTTTTTTAAAATATTAACACAAAATATTTGGTATTGAAATGTTGAATAAAAAGAAAGAAAGATGTTTAAATAATCCTTTAGCTGAATCACAATCTCTCCGGTTAACGTGTACATAAAATCATAATCTCTTATATAAGAGATAAATTCGTAAACTCGTACACATAAACATCATTTTTATTACATATTCCGGGAGAATATCCTTAACACAACTTAATGGTTACTGTTTTTTAATGCAGCCGATTACGTGATAATACGAAGAGAGTACATAAAAATACATACTAAATAAGAATAAATAATACATAATGAGCACATATTGAATGTTGCAGTCTGAAAATACTGTTGGAATTTAGATCCATCAACAGTGAGTAACGTTTATTTATAAGCTATTGTAATGAAGTGTAATCGTCTCTCTCTCTCCTCTCTCGGTCTACCCTTCGGAGTGTAATAGAGCTGCGTCGTTTTCCCACTGTGTGGTCGTATCTACAAATGGGACCCTTTACTTAGCAAATGGAACCACGAATTTAAGCTTTTGATTATTTAAAAATCATTTTACAAACTCGCAGGTGTAAACTCTTTTTGGCTAGTTTACTACGAGAATAAAAAACTAAATTTAAAATATAATATACGCGGGAATTTAATTTTAATATATTGTTTTAAAACTGTTTTTGGAATTTGAAAAGAAACAAAAAAATCACATTGTAAAAGTTATTATTATCTTAAAACAATTTCTTCTCCATTCAGCCAGCTGCCAGTCATTTCAAACTTAAATAATCTCTCTAGCTAAATGAGAATCTCTCCAGTAAACTGGTATATAAATACATATAAAAATAATTTTTATTACACATTTGTGGGGGAACGTCCTTAACACAACTCAAGTGGTTACTGTGTTTTAGTGTAGCAATGAACCCTTGTCCATAACTCAGTAGTCCTAAAGTATTACTGGTCGCAATCCATAATTGTTACCGACTTCTTCCACAACCATTTGAGCGTAAAAAATTGTTCAGTTATTTTGCACGAAACGTAAGAGATCTTTAAAGGTATACACGTTATAAAGGTCATGAAATATGACAGACATTTAATGACAAATATTTCGTGTAATTTGTGTGAAGGTGATACACATTTCTTTAAAAGAGTGGTCAGTAATGTGTTAAATGACATAAAAGGCGGTGTTTTCAGGAAGGAAACGTTTATAATAATCTAACTGATTTTTAAATATTTACGAGTTGCCAAGGCGATTTTTAAACATCTTAACACACAACAATAAAATGTTGGACAGAAAGATGTTTAAATAATCTGTTTAGCTAAATCACAGTATATCCAGTAAACTAGTATACAAATACACACAATTCCTTTGTAAATAACTCGTTGTGTTTCCTTCAGGACTCTCATGTAATATATTCGAATAAATACACTACAAGTAGGTTTACTTTTTATCTGACGCACGTTTGATAGAAATTATTCTGTATCTTCAGAGGTTTGTTAAAATTGTCATTGGATGTTTCACTTACAGTATAGTTAACAGTTACAATTGAAACAACCTCTGAAGATACAGAATAATTTCTGTGAAACGTGCGTCAGGTGAAAATCAACCTAGATGTAGTGTATTTATTTGAAGATATTAAATACAAATAAACGTCATTTTTATTACATAGTTGAAGAAGAATATCCTAAACCCAACTTAAGTGGTTTCCGTATTTTAATGCAGCAGTCGACCCTTGCTCTAACTCAGTTGTTCTAAGCTATTGTTATCGCCGTGATATCACTGGTCGTAATCCGTAATTGTTACCGCCTTCTTACACAATCATTTAAGCTTAGAAATATGTTTAGTTATTTTTAACGAAAAATGACAGATCTTTAAAAGTATACACGTAATTAAGGTCATGAAATACGACAAACATTTAATTCACAAATATTCCGTGTAATTTGTGAAGATGACAGACATTTCTTTAAAAGAGTTGTCAGTAACGTGTCAAATGATATAAAAGGTGATGTTTTCAAGAAGAAAACATTCACAATAATTTAATTGATTTTTAAATGTTTACGAGTTGTCAATGCGGTTTTTTTTTTTAAATAACACAACACTTCATCTGACTCAGAAACACTCTAATAACACTTTAGTGGTTTTTACCTGTCTATTATTTAGTGGTTTCTGTCTATTATGGGACAGAGTATTGTTTCTGTTTCACTTGTGCTGTGTTAGTATTTGTTTTTGTTTAAACTGTTGTGTACCCAAAATGCATTATATAATAAAAGCATTGATGGAGGATTCATAAAATGGAAAGTGCATACGGTATAACTAAAGATGTTTACAATAAAAAGTGTATATCTAAAAATGCGAAAATAAGGCATTACAGTACATTAATGAGGCCAAAATGCCTATATAAGCAAGTGAATGTCTAGCATTGAATTATAATTTAGACAAACTAGAAATATTGGAAAGACGAATTATTAGGAAAATATTAGGCCCACGAAAACTTCAGAAAGCTGGAAATTAATAAGTAATGATGAGATATATAAAAAAAATATGACAGAAACAGTAAGAAAAAGGAGACTAGCTAGCTTTTTTTTGGACATTTATATAGAATGGACGACAGTAGGTTAACAAAACAGATCTTCAAATATCTGTGGGGAAAGAAGTCAACATAAAGTTGGATTAAAGAAGACAAAAAGGATTTAGAAAAAATGTAATATAAACGCAGACAAGCAATTGAAAGAAACGTTTTTCGGGCAAAAGTGTTAAAAATGGAAGGCGTCCAGAGTAGGAGACAGAAAAACGCAGGTTCAATGTACACTGAAGACAGGAAGAAGAGACATAGTGAAAAGATGAAAGAATGTTGGAGACAAAGAAAAGAACAAGCAATAAAAAATTGAAATTGGCATGTAGTCCTCAGATGGCCGATACAAATAGAAAAAAATCCATTGAGAGAAGAACTACTCCGTCTTAGTAGTAGGCCTAATATGAACACTATAGTTTTGTGAATTGCTTTTTTCGATAACAAAATCACATGACATCCTGTGACTGCTTGATGATATAAAAAATTGTAGTAGGGTGAAGTCAGATAAAGACAAATTCAGAGGATAGAGGAGGCCTGCTTTTAAGTAGGTGTTCTTATTGCGTTTTTTAAAATGAAGGAAAATTAAAAAAACTAAACTGTTATTAATAAAAGTTTAATGAAGAAAGTTGTGTTAGTGGTTGAATGCACAAGCAGAATGATCACTGTCGCACACCACTATATAAAAATTATCCCGATTAGCGCTTTCAAGCTTCACAGCTCATCGTCAGATCGGAATTTCTATATCGATCATATCGGCTTATCGTCATATCGGCATTTCCGATCTGACGATGAGCTGTGAAGCTTGAAAGCGCTAATCGGGATAATTTTTATATAGTGGTGTGCAACAGTGATCATTCTGTTTGTTATTAATACCTTAGTGAAGACGATTTAGTTTTAACAAAATATAAACTCAGATGATTACTGTGTATTTAGAACTTAAACACTGATATTCTTATTTCTATGATTCAATTTTAATCGTTCGAACGCTGTGTTTTGAATTTTAAAACGAGAAAAGTCATATATCAAAATAGAAGGAATTTCTAATATATTATATAAGGGTAAGGAATATCACGTATAAGGATCCTATATAAGGATTTAATATAATATAAGGTATGACGGGATTATATTTCAAAATTCACTTAAAACAAACTCATAACTTCACTACACAACACCCGGCATTTTTACAACGATAAATTTTTAATAAAATTAACTGAATAATTCAATCATATCCCTCTGGCAAATGACGACACAAGCATCGAGGTATTCGCGGCCGGGTCACAAATCGTGTCAACCACACACAAAAAAAAAAAAAAAAAAAAAATAGGTACAAAGAACATTGTCTTATACACAACCTACCTGATTTTAAAATCTGATAATTTGTCATTAGACGTTTTCTCTTATGTTTTTACAATTAAAATTAATCCAGTTTGTGGGATCACTACAACAGTCTTTTCCACACTACAACAATAACCCGAATGAGGGAAACAATATATGACAAAAACGACAACCAGTAAACTCGCGAACAGTCTCGCACCTACTACTACTACTACTACGCGCCGCTGCAACAGTCGGTAGCGTACTGGCATTCCCACCCCAACAAAAACAGGAAAGATAACATTAGTTCTACAACTCGCCGCCAGATCCCGCTGCATTAGCATGTACCTCGTGTCGTGCCGTGGCATTGGTCACCCTCACATAAATTCATTGCCTGCTTCCACCGCTGTTAGTGATAAAATTGATTATTGTTGTTGTTGTTGTTGTTGTTGTTGTTGTTGTTGTTGTTGTTGTTGTTGTTGTCGTCGTTTCAAGTGATAATCATTTTGTCACTCGGTAAATAGCGGTCAGAGCTGGATAAAAACACGGTTCTTGATTCAGACTTTTACGAATTATATAAATAAGCGATACGCTACAAAAATATTTTATGAAAGCAAAAATAGAAAAAAGAAGTGCTGAGTATATAAAATTCTGTCAATGTTTGTTACTATTTCATAATATAATTTATACATTTTTTTTATTAATTTTTAGGGACCAATCTACTAATATGATTTAAAGATAATCGAAACTGTTTTTTTTATTTTACAAGGATATGTTTACACTTTATTTTGAATAAAAATAATTACTGTACTGTCATTATTATCATTAGAGTATTATTCTTTGTAACTAACTCGTTGAGTTTCCTGCAGGTCTCACATGTAATATCTTCAAATATTTTCAAATGAAAGAAGGTTTATTTTCACCTAACGCTCGTTTCACAGGAATTATTCTGTATCTTCAGAGGTTTGTTTAAATTGGAAATGAATGTTTCGCTTAAAATATAGCTAACGAGTAATCGATTTTAATTCGATTCTATTTTCGATTTAAGAACAAGTTTAAATATAAACAAAACAAAACAATTTATTTAAAATCTTACATTTATTATAATAATAAAATTTATAATAAATAGCTGACTACATAAACGTGACAACAATCGAAAATACGATCGAAGTAAAGTCGATTATCTGTTAACTATATTGTAAGCGAAACATTCAATTACAATTCAAACAAAACCTCTGAAGATACAGAATAATTTCTGTGGGACGTGCGTCAGGTGAAAATAAACCTACTTGCTGTGTATTTACTTGAAGATATTACATGGGAAACTCGACGAGTTGCTTACAAAGGAATCATTATAATATTTATAGTCATTATTTCTACTAGTAATTTTGTACAAACCACTATGTTATCTTTGGTATTGACGAGCGCTTTCGGCAGTCAAGCAGTCAAGGTCATTTACCAACGTAAAGTACGAAGTACCAACAGAGTTGGTGAATGGCCTGATGATGGCTTGACTGCCGAAAGCGCTCGTCAGTACCAAAGATAACATAGTGGTTTGTACAGAATTACTAGTAGAAATATTTGGGACCACTAACACTACAATACAACAATAAATTATAGTCATTATTGTTAGGAAAGATTGAGGAAGGGTCAACAATCAATTTGCCACTGTGTTAAATACTTTGTCGGCGTTTCGACCAAATCATTAACACCCCCATGATGAATATCGACGAGTAAGTATTACACTAAAAACAAAACTGAGGTATACGCGTATATTTTACACTTGTGCTTGTCCATATATGTAAAAACTACTTGCCTACAAACTGCTGTATCTATAAAAGACATCATACATTTTGTCGGAAGTTAACTCATATATTTTTTTAATTATCTTCAGTTAATTTTCTGATTATAAATAAAAATTTTATTAATTATTTTAAAATTATCTCTTTACATAAAAGAATTTATATTCCGCTGTTTGGCCGTAGTTGACTGATTTGTTGTGTCATCGTCTAAGCGTTTCGGCCACTCACCGGAGCCCTTCTTCAGTAGAAAACTTCTAGAAAGTGTTAGAAAACCATGAAGAACCATACATGACTTCCATGTTCTAAGATTTATTTTTAAAATCATTTACTTGAATTCGGTTCGATAATTTCTAACAAGTTAGGCGTGTTCCTTGTGAATCGAGTTTTATGATTGACAAATCGAACTGAAATATTTTTATGGGAATTACTTATTTGTTGCCGATAACGTAGTACACATATAAAAAATTATCCCATCCCCCATCAACTGTCATTTTTATTTATACAAAATTACCCCCTTCTTAAAATACCCTTTCCATTTATAGATATTTCATCTACCTTTCTACATTGAATTATTAGGACCTCCTTTCCGGGATAGTTTATTTATCAATATTAAGTTCCTTACTCTTGTTAAAACGTAAAACGTTGCAGGTAAACTACCCCTTCCCATTAACTGATCTTCACTAAAATCAACAGCCCTTGAGTACTCTACAACTCAGGTACATATGAAAAAAATTATTTGATTCTGTTTGATTTTGCGCCAGTATTCGTTTGCCATAGAAAAAACTCTACACACCCATGAACACAGAAACTTTTCGGAAAATGACTTTTCTTTTTGTTTTGAGGGTAGTACAATCAGAATCAGCCTTTATCTCGAACACGATTTTTTTCACGACCACCATACTCCCATTTCCTTACGTAACATGGAAGTAAAAATCAATCCACTTTACAAATTATGACAATTTCTGCATTCTCGACATTTGTTAAGCTCATGATTTGTTGTAATGAATTTTAAAAATTACATTAAAATATTTACAGAACTTTTGTTATTGGAAGTTTATGGATTCTTATTCTCTAGCGGGGTAACGGTGTCTCCTGTGCGTTCTCGTTTCTTTTTCTTATAAATACCTTTCCCTTTTATAAAACCCTTCCTAATTCTCTGACGGAATCTCATATTTTCCTTCTCCGTAGGGTATTGTTCTCGTTTCATCGTTCACGGACTCTTGCCCTTCCTATTGTAGTGTTACTTTTACGTCTTTGACCCAGATATCTATAATAAACTTAACATTAATAATCATAATTTTACTATGGACGGTTTAGCGAGGATTGTTCAATAAGTATGACACAAATATTACATTATTGTAATTATTTTATCCTGTTAATATTTTCACTTGAATTACCAGTCGCTGTAACTCCAACTTCGTCGTGTTTATTTGCTAAACTCCTAAATTCTAACTGCTAAATCCTAAATACGTCGTGGTTTAGGTTAGAAAATAGTGGAAACACTGAAAGGCCTTGTCCGAAACATGACAATTAGCATTTTTAGCAAATAACCACGACGAAGTTGAATTTTATCCTGTGATGACAATAAATATTGCCTACTGATCTTTTGAAAAAATTTATACATACTTGCATCTTTACTAGAATTAAAGTTTTTAGTTTATCTTTTCTATAAAAAAATAAAGCTATGTCATTAAAGTCATAATTAATGAAAGCGTTTTCAAGTAAGAGCATTTCCAATAAAGAATATAAACCAAATAAAAAGCATCGTCTTCATGCTTCCATAAACAATGAGCACAATATCAGCAATAAGAGTGGTAGTAGAGAGATTTTATGCCAACAAAAGAACTAAACTTAGATTATACAAGACCTTATTAAGAGCAGTTGTGACGTATGCTGCGGAGACCTGGACACTATTTAATCGTGACATACATAATCTAAGAGTCTTCTTCAGAAGAATTCTAAGAAAATTTTTGGATCAGTAAGGAAGGTGAGGAATGACGTATACGTAACAATAGGGAATTGTAGGAATTGATGGATAGCGAGAACAGTATAGTAAGGTTCATCAAGTCTATGAGGATAAGCTGGTTGGGACATGTGATGCGCATGGATGACTAGAAAATGCCCGAAGCAATTCTTAAAGGGTCAATACATGGGCAAAGAAGGAAAGGAAGATGTAGAAGGAGGTGGCTGCAGGACGTAGAACATGACCTCAGGAGGATATGTATGGGGGATTGGAGGCGGAGGGTGGAGGACAGAGGTATTTGGAGGCGATTAGTCGGGGAGGACAAGGCTCATCGTAGGCTGTAGAACCAGAGGAAGCAATGAGTGCAAAACAAAGCTGATTATCTGAAATTATTATTATTTGGTGTTCTGTCCTAAGGCAAGTCTTCAAATGGTAAACGCTCTCCAAGCTGTCCTATCGCATACCAGTCTTTTCGTTTCTTCGTAACACCCTCTGATTTTAATGCTATCTATTAACTTCATTCTTCTACGCCCTCTTCTTTTTCCTCCTTCTATGACACCGTCTATGGCAATTGTAAGCAAGCAATCTCTTCTTAAACGATGACCAAAGCAATTCCTTTTTCTATTTTATATTACCGTCAGGATTCTTCTCCTTTCTCCTATTCTTCTT
The DNA here is from genome assembly GCA_034769895.1 of Magicicada septendecula. Taxonomy (NCBI): domain Eukaryota; kingdom Metazoa; phylum Arthropoda; class Insecta; order Hemiptera; family Cicadidae; genus Magicicada; species Magicicada septendecula. The sequence continues at coordinate 883,711,367 of CM068368.1, read as the reverse complement.
CAAACTTCATCATTCCTTACATTATCAGCCCACCTCGCTTTTTCCATTGCTCGCCAAAACCCACATCTCAAATGCTTCTAATATTTCTCATCCTCCTTCCTCAGTGTCCATGTCTCTGCACCATATAAAGCAACGCTCCACACATAACACTCGGCCAACCTTTTTCATGAATTCTTATTCATTTTGCTACACATCAGTCTTTTCTTCACATTAAATGCCTATAGCAATTCTTGCTCTAATTTCACGAGTGCAGGACGTATCTTCACCGTTCAAGCTTCCAAGATATTCCAACAACTCCACCTGTTGTATTGTTTTTTGCCCTATCTTCACGTTTTCCCCTTTTCCTCCTCTGCTAATTACCATATACTTAGTTTTTTTTTCTTATTAATCCTCATTCCATATTCCTCGCATACTAAATTCCAATTTTTTGTTTCTTCATATTATTTGAATTAGCAGCCATCCTTACTATTTCTTTTATGAAATTGCTAAACTGCTACAATTTTTGTTAAGACAAAGCTTTTCGTCATCTCTGACATCATCAGGTCGTTGTTCAAGACAATTGTAGCAATTTCATAAAAGAAATAGTAAATTCAAATTGTCTGAAATTAGTAATCAGTAAATCCCATAACATCAGTAACATCCAATTACCAAATATATCTAATGTAATAATAGTTATATCCAATACGGAAATATTTTAATATTTAGTTTTATGTGAAATTATTTTTAACAGAGTAACTTGTGCAATAAAAATGATTACGCAGTTTGTTAACAGACAGAATTAGACGATAAAGTTTTGCACTTTAAACAAATTTGAAACACAATATAACAACGATAAAATCTAGATGTAGGATAATGCAGTGAAAATTTGAAATTATAATCATCGTAGAACAAACACACACGTACATACTATGCAAGCATAATGCAGCGTCTTTCCTATTATCGCGCTTCTTGTGAATGCAAATTTAAATCAGATTGCATCAGTAATTCTTCGACCTCTTGAGTCTTGTTGTTTACCGACCGACGGGGCAAACGGTATTTGCACTATTTTCCAATAACCAGTCTTTGATTTTATAACGTTGAATTCAATGAATTATTATCGATCGCTTTCCTTGGTAGGCTTTACATATAGCGAGAATTTGTGTATATATTGCAACATTACGATTTATATATTTTGTGTATCTGTAGTAATATAGACTTCTATACATTTATGTTTATTATATATTTTCTTCTATAAACAAATGTATATTTATCTATCTATATGTTATATATTGTAGCATGACAGATAATCCACTAAAAACTAAGTCCATTAAGATCATAAAAATAATTAAATTACATATAACCAAGAATTTCAAATGAAAATAAAATTACACTTCAAAGAAAAACACCACTATAAAAGAAAAAAGTAATTAAGTAATAAAAAAGCAACAATAAAATTCAAGAAAATAAATTAAAGGAAACTCATATTAAAAAATCAGGAGATTACCCAGGAGATTAGGAGCATGCAATAAATAAGATACTCCAAACCCAAGAAAGAAGAGGAAGTTTAGTAGCAGGTGATAAACAAGATATCCCGAAATCAAGAAAGAATAGTAAAGTTTAGTAGCATGATAAAGAAGATACCCCAAACCCAAGAAGGAAGAAGAGAAGAAAGGAAGATATAGGATGGAAAAACCACAATAAAAACCTATTATTAACGACCATGAACCCCAAACCAAATGTTAATACCACAAAAGAAAGTATAACACCCCAAAAACCTTATGAAATTGTAACTTAATTATAGACAAAAGTATTTAGTAGTATGATAAGAAGTGAACCAACTAAAGTTATTATATGGTAAAATAAACAAATCTTCACAGTCCATTATGACAAAAGGTTTGGTCTGAGAATATAATAAAACTCAAATATAAGTCAGAACCAACAGTGAATGTGTACCAGTGGAAGTGGTTTTAAGTATAATAAACTTCAAGTTAATGTGTAACTATAACTTAAACAAGGTGCTATTAAATAACTTTTATATTTTATAATTAACAGGTGATGAATTATTGAAATGACAAATATTTCCTATATTTCATAAATAAGGTCACTTTTTTATATCAAAACATTCATAGTAATGCCAATAATAAAGAAAGTATGTGGGGGAATGTTTACTGTACAAGGGGATTAAAGATAATAATATAGTATAATCAGAAAAGTCTGAAAGTAACTTAAGTTAAATAAAGTTTAAGAAATTTAAATGGCTAATAATGTTTAGAGCCTAAGAACTCCAACTTTCAAAGAGTTCCTATAGAATAAGGTTTATATTTAGTGTAAGATGTTTTAGTTACATAACAGCATGCACACAGATTAAAATGTTTAGGTATGGATGCTGTATCAGTTTATAAAATGTTTAAAATGTATGTTCAAAATAGTTCCAACAAACATGTCTAAGTTTGAAGACTGCTAATTCATGTCAAATATTATTTTTTGTATTAGTAGCATGAATTATATGCTACTGGTATCAGTAGTTATGTAAGCAATTTTATTTCATGTTATGTTAACTTTTAAAAGTCAGAGGAGGTGTAGAATTAACTTTATTTGAAAAAACCATATATGTAAAATACTAAACTCTAGGCCAAATAATGAATTCCCAAAAATTAATATAAACTAGTTAATTAACCAATGAACCATGTAAACTAACAAGATTTATGTAAGGTGGATCGATAACTAACTACTGTAAATGATCCTATGCTTTAAAAGAGTAATATAGAAAAATGTCTTAAATTATTAAAAATTTTCGAAATGTAAAAAGTAACTATTTCAGAGGAGAAATAGTAAATTAATGAATTATCACTAAAAGACAGTTCAAATGTTAAATTTATAAGGGATTAAGGAAAGCGAAGGATTTGTGACCATTTGAAATTTATTATAATTATATTTACAACACCTAAAATGGCAGGAATTTTGTACAAGAACAGGAAACCTAGTTTTGGGCCTAGATTTCCAAAAAGACAGAAATATGGCTATTTTAACAAAAATCTCAACAAATATAGACTATGACATATCAAATTAAACAGAATGAGATAAATAAACCAATTATGTGGTTAATAGTTCATGAAATTAATCAATAAACTAAACATATACCATATATAATGTACTTTATAATTATGTAGATAGGAAGTGATAATTATTTAAACAATACTTTTCCAATTTTAACTTGGCAAGATATTTCCTAAGACGAAGGAAGTAAAACAGTTCATTATTAACATTCGACGGGAACGGTTGATGCTTGATCGCGTTATAAAACCGTATAACGAATTGTAATGGAGTAAAAGTTGAAAATCAGTGAATACGAGAGTTACTTAAATTGACACTTTTTGACTTAAAATCAATGAAATACACTACCACAACAGTGAAAACAAACAATACACAACACAATACAAGTGAACTAAACCGTTCAAACAACCTAACATTAATAATTCACTTCGTAACAACTTCTCGATTTTTTCGCCATAACCAGCAAACATTCAATACATCTAAAATAAGACAATTAACACCAGTGAACACTGAACACTTATCCAGGATACCAGAACAACACAATAGACAATATACACTATCACGGAGACCAATAAAACAGTTGTGAAGGTGAATTTATTATCAGAATTTCCAACCATCAATTCACAGTAATATTCTACAGTGAGACGTGCCGCCATTGTGAATTTCCCATGATGCAAAGTATCAACCAGTAACGAAGTCGTCTAGTCAACGACTAGGTATAAAGTGTATACTACAAACATGATATATTATTAACAAATTGTCATTTATTACTTTTAAGACTTATATTTTTGTACATGTTATACTTTCTATGCCTGCTCCCTTCTCTGACTATATAATTATAATCGTTGAAAGAACCTTTTTTGATATTTATATAAAAGTAATCTGTAATTGCAAATCGATATATCCCTGTGAAAGAGTCGAATATTTGCTCAACATCGATTTTAAATCGATCTTTAAGAATTATTATTAATAAATTAAATTATTTCAATTATCTGGATTTTACAATTATTTCACATATTAAATTAAGAGTTTAACTAACTACAGGACTTACTGGGAGACGACAAGGATCAACTGAAAGTGATATACTGCAGCAAAGCTGAAAATCACAAATCGATTACTGTCAGCAGATAATCTGATTAACTCCAGATTTAGTTAAGGTCAACCAGAAGTGTAAAATTTAACCAAAATAAATTCACAGAATTTTAAAATTTTAACCAAAACGCAGAACCAGGATTATTTCTAAATTATTACAATAACAAACAAACATAAAAATTGTTTTTGAACAAAAATTTTTTTTTAATAAAATTTTTTTTTTTATTTTATTTGAACCTACACAAAGAAATTATTTATTTGTAACCAGTGTAAACAGGTCTTGTTACAATATATATATATATATATATATATATTTATTTATTTCAAACACTTTTGGCTACACTCCGTTTCTTGATGTATATATTATATTTAATTTTTATAATGAATTTACCTCAAGATATTTCTTTCCTTATTAGGAACATGTTTCGGGTACCATTGTATAGGAGGATGGGTACACAATGGTACTCAAAACATGTTCCTAATAAGGAAAGAAATATCTTGAGGTAAATTCATTATACAAATTAAATATAATTTACTTATTTATACATTGTCTACAAATAAATACTTCTATAAAGATATTTATTCAAACACTTTTTGCTACAGTCCGTTTCTTGATGTATATAATATGTTTAATATTTATAAAAAAATTACTTCAAGATATTTTTTCCTTATTAGGAACATGTTTCGAGAACCATTGTGTTCTCATCCTCAATGAGATGAGAACACAATGTTCTCAAGAGGATGAGAACACAGTCGTTCTCGAAACATGTTCCTAATAAGGGAAAAAATATCTTGAGGCAATTTCTTTATAAATATTAAAGATATTTATATATTTCAAGTACTCAACGTAAATATCAAATAACTTACCAGATATCAAATCGTATGATTTCTGTGTTCGTTACGGTAAGTCATTTTTGTTGCACAATAAACTTAATGTAAAAAGAGAGGAGAAAGATTTTGAGACGTGGAATAAATGTCAATAAAACATTAATTTATAAAATTTTTTTTTAAATTTAAAAAGAAATCTAAATTAAATTTGACTTTTAAGAGAAGCTGTTTCCCACGTATTAGTTGTAGAATGCATATTATAAATTACACATACACACTATGTAAGCAATAAAATAAACACAGACATGAACATGTAAATGACAAACATAAAACGCATATGTAAAAACAATTATAAAGTTGAAAAATTGTTAAAAATAATAATTATATACTTGTTTTAAATATTTGGGTGTCTGGAATTAAAATATAAAATTCAAGTTATTATTTTCAATTTTTAAAATGTGATGTGAATTAAATATTTATTATAAAAATTAAAAGATTATTTGTAATATTGTAATAAAAAATGTTTACTTAATTTCAATAAACATAGATTATTATGCACCCACTAACTATAAAAATTGCTCGAAAAGTCGAATAATACTAAAGAATTTTTAGTCGAATAACTAAACATTTTTATAGTTAGTTTTATATGAAATTATTAATAGCAGAGTAACTTGTGCAATAAATATGAGTCCACAGTCTGTAAACAGACAGAATTGGACTCTGAACTTTTGCAATTTAAACAGATTTAAAACAAAATATAACAACGATAAACTCTAGTTATACGATAATGCAGTGTAGAATTGAAGTTATAATCGTCGTAAAACAACACACACACACACATATATATAGACATCTAATCCAGAAATTATATAACGTCTTTCTTGTTATCGTGCTTGTTGTGAATGTAAATTTAAATCAGATTGGATCGAGTTTTATCAGTAATTCGTCTACCTCTTGAGTCTTGTTGTTTATCAACCGACGGGGCGAACGTATTTGCTCTATTTTCCAATAGCAAGTCTTCGCTTTCATACAGCTTACTTCAATTCATTATTATCGATCGCTTAGATAACACTGTTATTGGTGTTAGATACATTTCTGATCAATTTCTATCCCACATGTAACCTAACATCCCAAGTAATTGAAATGTTCGATTTGTTCCATAAAAATTTCAACTATAACTATCTTAGTTCTTACTGGTCCATCAAGAAATTGATCTCGATGAAAAATTAAGCAAATTTAGGAATATCTATGGAACAATTCACAGATACCTTAATACAAAGAAGGAAATAAGTATAAGTTTGGTTAACACTGTACCAGTTCTAATAAACAGAGATTGAGCGCAGAGTTATGACAGAAAGAGACAAAGCAAAGTTTCGGGCAGCGGAAATGAAAATTATTAGTACTCAGGGCTGTACCATTCTCGATAGAGAGAAGAATGTAGATATAAGGACGCAACTGGGGGTCCATTGAAACGGCTAAGAAGCAACAGAAGAAGAGGTGTGAAATTTCGGAAAAATGGCGGGTGACAGGATTCCAGTGCTAGACCAATGGGGAAGAGACATGTAGGACGGCCGAGAGCAAAGTGGGTCACGGAAGAGGTTCAGGTTATACTTGAGGTTGATGGTGATAATGATAATGGTGTTAGATTCAAGAAAATTAAAATTATCCGTTTGTAATTTTGAAAAAAATAAATAGGCTTATTTTACAATCTGCTGGAAAATATCAGAATAGTTTAGAAATGATGAAATACTTGGTCCTCAGAATTTGGTGCAAACACTCAAGAAAGCATAGACAAGTTGAACGTCAGTTTCAACCAACTGGATATACCGATAAACAGTGTCTGACTCTTTAATAATACTACGAGGGTCAGTTGAAAAGTTCTCGGAGTGAGATCTATATAGCTCAATGGTAGATCTAAAATCTTTCGTGTACTGCAAGACGTACATTTCGTGTGAACACCTGATAATTTTCAGATATATCTGTCAATTTATTCACATTTTGACAGCTGTTTGAAATTTTGCTGTCACGCGTGTTATGAAAATGCACAAAATCAAACATCGTGTTGTGATGAATTCTTTGTTAAAAACGTTTTAGAGCCAATGAGAAGCAAAACAAAATTGTAAATGTGTTAGGAGATGCTGTGCCTTCGGAAACAACGGTAAGTGGAGCACACTCTACTTTAAACATGGTTGTACAAGCACTGAATACGTCCAATCAGTGGACGTCCAAAAAGTGCAACAAAAAATTACATTATTAAAAAATTAATTCCTTAAATTTTTAGTGACCGTCAATCAATGAATGTTTTAGTGGATGGTTAGTGAGGATCGGTCAATAATACAAATTTTAGCTATTTTGCGTCGACGTTTCGGCAATATTTATTGTCATCTTCAGGACCTGTGTATGAAATACAATAGAAATATCAAACATAACGAAACAATTATATATTTGGGTGAACGTGTTGGTGTATGTGAGTGTGTGCGTGCGTATGTATGTATCATTTTATATGTGAAGACTTATGATAGTTTGTTTACATCTTCAAATTATCTTTAAGAAAACGAGCAAATTATAGTATGAGAGGACTTAATTTATACAGTATTATAATTTAAATTACTAAATGTAATAATATTTTAATTAATTAAAGAAACAGTAATCAACAATTGGATATTAGATTGGTACAAAAACTGTTTATACCTACAGCAGTCAACATATAGCAAATCAATATATTACCTATAACTAAAACAGATTAGGGGATGTTCACTACGTAATTATTAATAGTTATTTTTACCATATTTCACTCCCTACTGGTGAGAGAGAGAGAGAGAGAGAGAGAGAGAATGAAGAGAGAAAATGAGAGGGAGAGAGAGAGAGAGAGAGAGAGAGAGAGAGAGAGAGAGAGAGAGAGAGAGAGAATGATGAGAGAGAATGAGAGGGAGAGGGAGAGCGAAGGGTGGAAGAGTGAGAGAGGGAAGAAGGGAGACAGTGAGTGTGATGTAGAAGAGAGAGAGCGAGTGGGAGTGATAGTGAGTGATAGATGGATTTCAGGTTAGAGTGAGAGGCTGTGAGAAGGACTCGCAGGGGGAGAATGGGTGAGAGAGAAGGTGTGATTGTGAACACATACATAAATTACATTACTCTATAGTACTCTTGGCTTTATTTTATAATATGGTTACAATTATTATTCAAGTTTACCTGTTAGTAAAATTTACCAGAAACGTTTGTATGTAACCTTTGTCGACTATCTGATTTAAGTTGTAATGTTCTACAGGTATTGTGTAAATTGTATGTTTCTAAATTATAATTGTTTGTTAACACTACATACAAACAATGTTTGTATGTTTGTTGTGTGTTGTTTGTTTGTGTTGGTATACATTCGTACTGTTCCAATATATTTATTTATTACCGTTTTGAATTTCCGTTGGCGCTAAACAATTTTTAACAAAGAATCACACTACGATGTTTGATATTGTCCGTTTTTCAAAACACACATGGCACGGCAATTTTAAACAGCTTCTAAACAATGAATAAATTGATAGATAGATTTGTTAATTAACAGGAGTTCACATAAAATACGATTCTTGCAGGACACGAAAAATTTAGTTTTATCGCGAAGCTACAGTTGTTGCTCCGTGAACTTTTCTACTGGCCCTCGTATCGGTATTGGCAATAAAGAACCACACAAAAGACATTTAACTACAATTGTGTTATTTTACGAAGAAGCTGGTCCGTTTCTGCAGACCTTGTAAAGAAAGGGGTCCCGGATTTATTTAAACTGCTACCTGATGAACGATGTCCGCATCTGCAAAATCTGACGTCGATGTCACGATGAAAACATGCATCTGTGACACAGAGTTTCAGACAAAAGTTATAAAAAACGCGGTCAGAAACCGCTTCGGAGACTGTTCTTGCTTATCTTACTGAAATGGTTTACAGCTCAGCTCGATGTAAACATTCCTGCTACAGTGGCTGCAACAGATCTACGAGGGTCATTCAATAAGTAAACAGACAAACAGTTGTTGAAAAGAAATTATTTGTAACAGCTGATTGAAACTTTCAGGAGTGTTACCTGGCAACGTCGTTTTGAGTTTTGATCAGCTGTTCAAAAATATATTGCATAAACATAACCAATACAGTTTTATTTACGATGGCGTGTCCTCTTGAGGACAGTACTTTCGAAGAACAGCGTTCTGTTATAAAATTTTTTGATTTGGAATCACTATAACCACTAACTTAAATTTAATGTTTTGAACCTGAGTCAAAGCGACAAAGCAAGGAGTGGAAGCATCCCAGTTCACCCGCCAAAAAGAAATTCAAAACCCAACCATCGGCTGGTAAGGTGATGTAAACCATCTTTTGGAGCTCCCAAGGCCCAATGTTCTGTGATTACCTACAAGACCAGCGTACCATCAATAGTTAGTACTATTCTGACATGATTGTGAACAAAGTTAAGCCTGCTTTGAAGAAGAAATGTCCGGGATGGCAGAGGAAAGGTGTGATTCTTCTTCACGATAATGCCCGCTCACACACGGCAAAACTGACGCTCGAAACAATAAAAAAGGAGGTTGGGAGATCCTGCCTCATCCCCCTTACAGCCATGACCTTGCTCCATCTGACGTTTTCTTGTTTGGTCCACTCAAGGAGACTTTGCGTGGTGTCAAGTTCAACAGCAATGAAGAAGTGAAGGGAAAAGTCCAAAACTGGCTTCGACATCAAGGTAAAGAATTCTTTGCTGAGGGAATAAAAAAGCTTGTAACGAGATGGGACAAGTGCATAGACGTTGCTGGAGATTACGTTGAAAAGTAAAAAAAATTTTATTGATTGAATAAAAGTTTTTGCTCCACAGCTGTTTGTTTACTTATTGAATGACCCTCGTATATCAGTTTTCACATTGAAATTTCAGGTTGTAAGTAAACATGCAGTGTTTAATATCTTTCTTGTATCTTCATTGTAAAATATTGACATAATACAAAATTGTACCATAAAGGTGAGTAGAAAATGCGTGAATCCTACCTTTTCATTTACACTAAACCTCGTTTATCCGAATTTGATGGAACCGCGCCTGTTTCGGATAAACCGAAACTTCTATTTAAATAATAATACATATGTAAGTACAGTAACTTTATTTAATAATAATAATTTAAAAGTTACAGTGAATATGACACAATACACTATAAAACGGCACCGCACTGTAAATTACATTTTCTACATTACTGGAACAGACCTATTGCTTGTTCGTACAGTAATCAATCATAGTTTTTGCCTGAGCTTTGCAGATCGTTTGCTGGCTGCCCGATATCGAAGTCGTTTCATTGTTAGAAGTTCTGCAGGGGAAGTTTCAATGCTTACATTTATGTTTATGTCACTTTATGTGTACAATATATGAACATAATACTTTATGTTCGAAAATCCGAACAAACCGATAATTCGGAGTACCCATTACCACAGTTGGTTCTGTTTATTGACTTTATACTTTATATCACTTGTCTGTGCTATTAAGTATAGATTATAGCGACAGGAAAATGTTTTTGTGTATTTTTAAAATTTACTATACTAAAATATCCGGTTTGTTCGGATAAACGCGATTCGGATAAACGAGTTTTTAGTGTATTTAAAAAATAAATATTCCGTAAGGAAATGGAAGTACGGCGATCGCTACCCTCAAAAATTAAGAAAAATAATTTACCGAAAAGTGTGTGTGTGTGTGTGTGTGTGTGTGTGTGTGTGTGTGTGTGTGTGTGTGTGTGTGTGTGTGTGTGTGTGTGTGTGTGTGTGTGTGTGTGTGTGTGTGTGTGTGTGTGTGTGTGTGTGTGTGTGTGTGTGTGTGTGTGTGTGTGTGTGTGTGTGTGTGTGTGTGTGTGTGTGTGTGTGTGTGTCTATACATAGAATTTTCTATATGGCGAACGATAACTGCCGCAAATTCAAACAGAATCAAACAATTTTTTTTATATATGCCCGATTTGTAAAAGAGTGAAAACCTATTGATTTTGGTGAAGATCGTTTAAGGGGAAGGGATAGTTTACCAGCAATGTTTTACGTTTTAACAAGAGTAAAGTACTCAATTTTGATAAATAAAATATCCCGAAAAGAAAGCCATAATAATCCACTGTAGAAAGGTAGATGAAATGTCTATAAATGAAAAGGATAGTTGAATGGGATGGGGATAATTTTTTATGTGTGTACTACGTTATCGGCAACAAAGAAGTAGTTTCTATGGAAATATTCCATTTCAATTTGTCAAACATAAAACTCGATTCAGAAGGAGCACGCCTAACTTGTTAGAAATTATCAAACCGAATTCAAGTAAATGATTTTAACAACTTTGTCAAATTTTGTTGCTTCCCTGCTATATATACTTTTTCCTCGAACGAGGCCTTTCGGTTTCGCAACCATTATCAAGTTATCAATATCAAGTTCTTCCTACAAGTTGTAGGAAGAACTTGATAATGGTTGCGAAACCGAAAACCCTCGTTCGAGGAAAAAGTATATATAGCAGGGAACCAACAAAATTTGACAAAGCTGTTAACAAATGATTTTAAATATAAATCATAGAACAGTGAAGTCATGTATGGTCCTCCATACCGATATTTTATTTTAACTTTGCTTTTAAAAAAATTATCTGTTACGATGCGCCGCCGCGCCGGCCGGTTGGCCCCTGAGTTCAATTCTGGCCTTCAGGAACTTTTAATTTGGGAAATAACTTTATATTTACGTTATCCGCTTAGTTGGAATTGGAACAAGGTGTTAGTAGCAGCAGCATAAGTAGGAGCAGTAGTAGTAGTAGTAGTAGTAGTAGTAGTAGTAGTAGTAGTAGTAGTAGTAGTAGTAGTAGTAGTAGTAGTAGTAGTAGTAGTAGTAGTAGTAGTAGTAGTAGTCTTAGTAATAGTGGTAGTAATTGGTGCAGTATATTATAAAGTCCAGCGTCATGTTTGCCAAAGCCAGGAGAACGTCAGGGCGTCACAGACACACCGCAATACAAGATACATGAGCAAAGGTAGTAAAAGATTCACAACTGTCACCGGAGCCGGTAATAAAATGTGACAATATTATTTACGTACAACGCTAATTTGTAAGTGGATAATTTAGCGTTTTTACGTACAAAACTGTGCGTAAGGCGTACGCCGTTATTAGTGATGACGATTTTAATCCCAACTGAGTTGAATGTAATTAACAATTAATTTTAGTGTTTGAAGCGATATATTGACATGCATTAGGGTCAGTTGTACTGATCGGGCAATAAAAACGTGAAAAGAAGACAAGTTTAGAAATAAATTGTATATTTTACGAGAGAACATCTTTTATAGACAAGGGGGCTCAGGTGGTACGATTCTATAATTGGCGCCATCGTTTTAAACTTTAATTGAACATCGTGCCCCATAGATTGTCTGTTTTAAAACCCCTACATATAACAATCGATTGGTGTAGCTTGATAATAGTCTTGACTCGACTAATAGTCACAGAGTAATGACTTGTTACCACAATTGGGATACTACTTCATTGTCGGATTTATTACGTTTGTAATATTTGACATTTTATGTTGCTGGGCATAGAAAATGAATACTGCTATAAAATTATAATAGAAATTGTATCGTGTATGTAAATAGTGTAATACGATTAACGCACGTTGAGTAAGCGAGTGAGCTCATAATAAAGTCACGACAATAAAGGTAAGCGGCAAGATCCAGAATACTGAAATGCAGTTTCTTCGAAATACTTTAAATTATACGTTGCAAGATAGAATAAGGGATGGTGATATTAGAACAGACCTCGAATAAAAGATATGTATGCAATTATTTCAATTTACAAGAGACAATGTTGGTATCATCTGCAAAGGATGACAAAGGATCGATTGCCAAAAGCGGCACTGAACTATAAAGCTATTGCTAGAAGAGACGTGGGTCATCCGAGGATGAGATGGATGCCGAAACATGTTTATATTTTTGAAAAGAAGAAGAACAAGAAGAAGAAGAAGAAGAAGAAGAAGAAGAAGAGGAGGAGGAGGAAGAGGAGGAAGAGGAGGAGGAGGAGGAGGAAGAGGAGGAAGAAAAAGAGGAAGAGGAGGAGGAGGAGGAGGAGGAGGAGGAGGAGGAGGAGGAGGAGGAGGAGGAGGAGGAGGAGGAGTGAGAAGAGGAAGAGGAAGAGGAAGAGGAAGAGGAAGAGGAAGAGGAAGAGGAAGAGGAAGAGGAAGAGGAAGAAGAAGAAGAAGAAGAAGAAGAAGAAGAAGAAGAAGATATTTCAATAATAAGAGTAGTAGCTATATAGAAGACGACGCAAGATTACTACTGTTTATGGTCACTTGACGACAGAGGATCCGATCTAGTATTCAGTAGTCATTTAGTACAATATCTGTTAGGAAATTAAATAGTAAAAATAAATTTGTTTATTAATCCACGGGTAAAAAATCCCACGAATAACAATTAGGCATAGTCAAATAAAGTATTGGTTTTCCTCTTTTTCCGTATGGATTAGAATCACGGGCGCCTAGGACAAGTGACGCTATACTTACAGAATCATCACGAATTGAGTTTTCTTTGAGCAGTTAAACGTTGTACAAGACTTGAGTCAATAGGAAATAATGGTAGTAAACGGGAATCGGGTGTGCACACGATAACAGACATAACATCACTTTATAAAGAAAGATGGATGGATCATGTTCTGCATATTTGTCTGGATAGACCAGGCAAGCAATAAGCGATAAACCTGTGGGAATACGATGTGTTGGGAGAACGAGGATAAAATGGTGATGACGGATCAAGCAGAAATTCCTAATCCTGGTAAAGAAGGAGAAGAAGAAGAAGAAAAAGAAGAAAAGGAAGAACAAGAACAAGAAAAAGAACAAGAAGAAAAAGTAGAGAAGTAGGAGGAACAAAAGAAGGAGGAGGAGGAGAAGAGGAAGAAGAGGAAGAAGAGGAAGAAGAGGAAGAAGAGGAAGAAGAGGAGGAAGAAGAAGAAGAAGAAGAAGAAGAAGAAGAAGAAGAAGAAGAAGAAGAAGAAGAAGAAGAAGAAGAAGAAGAAGAAGAAGAAGAAGAAGAAGAAGAAGAAGAAGAAGAAGAAGAAGATATTTCCACTTAATTTCTTTTTCGTTGCCATAATGGATGCATAATCTGATATCTTTCTCCAAAAGCTTTGCTATTTCATTTTCTCTAAAACACGTTAGACGTTTTTAATACCGTATGTGTTGAAATCGGCTGATGTCAGCCAAATGAAACAAGGAAAGAGACGATGTTGAAATTCTATAAAACGCTAGCAGTGCCCAGGTTGACTTATGTACGACAGTAATATCTGGATTACAACAAAGGCTAAACAGAAATAAATAGCAGATCAAGATACGAAGTTTCTAAGAAAAATCAAAGTATGTAACCGTAGAGACATGATAAGGTACAAAATTATGAGAGAAAAGTTAACAAGTATTTAGTGTAAATGGAAATATAAAAGAAACAGAATAATATGGAAGGAGCCTTTAGAAAGTACGGAAGAAAATAGATTACAGTTCAAAGTAAGAAGTTATAAAGCAAACGAAAGAAGAAGAAACAGATAGACTAAGATAACGATGGTAACTTAACGGAAATAATGCCAAAAACGTGAAGTGGAAATGATGACGAAGATGATAATGATACACCTATTATGAAGGGCGCAAACAAAATTTATTAAATTTTATTAAGACAATTACAATTTGGAACTACAGTATTAAGATTTTCTTGTGTCTTTGCTGAAACCCATATAATGTTATTTAGTCAAATTCAGTGCCTGTGTGTGGGCTCAAAGTACGAGTGTAACCGATGTTATCTCATGACATGTCACGCCCCTTTCACAAGGATATTATACACTTAGTTTGAGTTTGAGACAGGAGAGATAGAGAGAGAGAGAGAGAGAGAGAGAGAGTGAGAGAGAGAGAGAGAGAGAGAGAGAGAGAGAGAGAGAGAGAGAGAGAGAGAGAGAGAGAGAGAGACGTCTTCAAGGGCATCACAACGTCAGAAATTGCTTATTCAGATTTCTACCCGACTCCTTCATGTCAGTCGCGCAGTGATTACATTACGGGCTCTCACTCACTCACTCAATTCCTAACAGGATATTATTATGTCCTTAACGACAGACAGCGCTGTGAGTTCCCGCACGGCCAAGTGTCAGTGTGTGTGTGCTCTGCAGCACATGAAAATTGGCTACAGTTTTGGTTTTTATGTCTGTTTCTACATTACCAGACTGAGGTAGTAAAATAACTCTGGAGTGTATATGCATTAGAGGTGGGTCGATATTTAACATACTGTAACTGGTATTTTGGAACGATATGTGTGTGGAACGGATATAACAGTGACAGAAAAGTTGAAATACCTGTTCCGATTCGACAATAACTGTAAGTCGAAATACCCGTTCCGATTACTCGCGGCCACGCCGGTTGCGAGTCGCGGGACTCCACTACACGACTAACGAGTATTACGGGCACACAGGTAACAAAAAGTAAACGAGTACTACAAGTATTAGGAGTATTACGTGTACACGACTACGAAGCCACTTTGTGTTGTACTGAATACTTCATTCTGGGCATGTGCCGATTGCCATACAAGTGCGAAACAAAGCAAAACAGTGAGGTTCAGAAACTCTTTATGCCAAAGAGACGAAGCTGTTTTTAATAAATGAAAAAACCTCATACCGATGTTACATTTATTCTCCTGTGTTATGCAGGTATACACTTCATATTATCTAAATATCACTATTACTTTAACAACTCGGAACACTAGGTTTTTTGTAAGTAAAATCAAAAAGTTTTACCTTACAGCCTTAACCGGTTTTACTCACATAAAATACTATATTGGCACAGATACGTTGATGACATTCTAATACTATACAGGGGAAACAAAAGTCAATGTGAACAGTTACTAACGCACATAAACAAAATACATAAAAACATAACCTTCACTGCCGAATACGAACACAACAACACCATAAACTTCTTAGACCTCTCCATCACAAAACTAGAACACAGGCACAAATTCAGTATATACAGAAAACCAACTACAACTGACACACTAATACACAACACCTCCAATCACCCAATACAACACAAACTAGCTGCCTTCAGAACCATGATACATAGACTTAACAACATCATATTAGATGATAAAGACTACAAAGACGAAATAAACACGATAAAATATCTAGCAGAATCTAACGGATATGACAGAACAATAGTCAGTAAACTCCTACACAAAACACAAAACAAACAACAGACAAAGACAGAAAAAAAACAAATTCATAACACTAACATACACCAACAAACAAACTGAAAAATAGCCCAAAAATTCAAAATAGCAGGATACAGATTCGCTTACAGAACTACTAACAAAACAGAACACACACAAAGCACAGAACAAATTCGATCTACCCGGTGTTTACAAGCTAAATTGCTCAAATTGCAACAAATTCTACATAGGCCAGACAGGACGTAGCTTCAAACAGAGGTACATTGAACACACAAAGGCACTCCACTCCACTACAGAATCCACCTTTGCAAAACCACCTCATTGAAGCAAACCACACATATAAAAACATCGACAATAACATGAACATTCTACACGTACACACAAAAGGCCGAAAACTGGACACTCTAGAACAATTGGAAATATACAAACACACAAAAACAAATAAAAACAACATCCTAAACGAACAGACACAATTCAAATCGCACGCATTATTCGAACATATCTCACCCACACACACAGCATCGATCTTTCAAAATTCGATTTCGTCACCCACAACAAGACGGATAGCGCTACCTGCGGCAGCCTCTGAAGAAGCGAAGAAGCCTTTTAAAGGAGAAAAAACCGGTTAAGGCTGTAAGGTAAATCTTTTTGCTTTTACTTATAAAAAACCTAGTGTTCCGAGTCGTTAAAGTAATAGTGATATTTAGTTAAGTAACGGACACGTCATGGACAACGAAATCCAAGTACATATTATAATAACAAGTTATATATTATACTAGTCACCAACTTGGTAAATTGTGAAAAAGCAATACATTGTGTTATAACCTACAGAGTGGCTGGATGATTTTAACTTCACTGCACATCTCACGTAAATTTTTTTGTCATTCTTTGTTGTGCTCTCTAAATTCCTTTGCCCGAGTTTTGCAGCTGATCTGTTTAACCACAATCGGGTCAATAATTTAATATTAAATCTATGTCAGTTTGCTTACTTCTAATGGAAACTTGAATTAGTATTCCCAAAGGGAGATAGGCCTATTATTCTCTTTTTTCATTATTTTATTTTAAACAATGACAGCTTAATAAAGTCAAAGTGTAAAGTAACACTGTTAATACTTTTAGTTTCAATTTAATTCTTATGACAAATTATATAATACAGGTGTATGTATAATAGAGTATAAAATAACATGTATTTGTACGTGTTATTTTTTTGGAACGGTTTCGTTTGTACCTGTTACTTTCAAATACTATTTTATTTTAGCACACCTCTAATATACTTTGTTACATGAAACAGTAGTTCGTTGTATCAAATCGTCTTACAAAATGCCTTCTTTAATTAACCCGTATCATACACAGGTAGTTTCAATAAGATGGTTCCAAATGGCGGGAAAAGCATCTACTAATTAAAACGAAAGAAAAAAAAGTCAACAAATATACATAACGAAAAGTGGTCAGTTTCCGTCTGTATGTCTAAACGTGTTGTGTTCAAACAAAAATTTGGTATGCAGAAGCATACATGACTTCCACATTCTAAGCTTTATATTTAAATGATTTAATATAAATTAAAAAATTTGATAAGTTTGACAAACTGAAATGAAATAGTTTTATAGAAACTATGTCTTCGTTGCCGATAACGTAGTACACATATACAAAATTATCCTCCCCCTTGAACTATCATTTTCATTTATAAAAAATTAACCCCTACCCCATCAACTACCCTTTTCATTTATACATATTTTATATACCTTCCTAGAGTCAGGAGTTTTCAGGATACTTTATTTATCAAAATTAAGTAGATTACGCTTGTTAAAATATAAAATGTTGCTGATAAACTACCGCTTCCCCTTAAACGATCTTCACCAAAATCCATCTAATATGTGACAATTCAGTTGAGACTATTATGAAGCCACAAAAATCGGTTACTGTAGGTACTCGTTTATAAGAAACAATATGGGCATGATGTTCAGTTTAACATTTTATACCGGATATCGAGGAAAAAGATGGCTAAAATAATAGAGTCGTACCACCTGATCCCCGTGTCTATAAAAGAAGTGCTCTCGTAAAATATACAATTTATTTCTAAACTTGTCTTGTTTTCACGTTTTTATTGCCCGATAAGTACAACTGACCAAAATGCATGTCGCTTCAAATACTTCAATTATTTCTTAATTACATTCAATTCAGTTGGGAATAAAATCGTCACCACCAATAACGGCGTACGCCTTACGCACAGTTTTGTACGTAAAAACGCTAAATTATCCACTTACAAATTAGCGTTGTACGTAAATAATGTTGTCACATTTTATTACCGTCTCCGGTGACAGTCGTGAATCTTTTACTACCTTTGCTCATGTATCTTGTATTGCGGTGTGTTTGTGACGCCCTGACATTCTCCTGGGTTTGGCAAACATGACGCTGGACTTTATAATATACTGTACCAATTACTACTACTACTACTAGTACTACTACTACTACTACTACTACTACTACTACTACTACTACTACTACTACTACTACTACTACTGCTGCTGCTGCTGCTACTACTACAACAACAACTACTACTACGACTACTACTGCTGCTGCTGCTGCTACAACAACAACAACAACAACAACAACAACAACTACTACTACTACTACTACTACTACTACTACTACTACTACTACTACTACTACTACTACTACTACTACTGCTGCTGTTACTACTACAACAACTACTACTACTAGACTACTACTGCTGCTGCTGCTGCTGCTACAACAAAAACAACAACTACTACTACTACTACTACTACTACTACTACTACTACTACTACTACTACTACAACTACTACTACTACTACTGCTGCTGCTGCTGCTACTACTACAACAACTACTACTACTAGACTACTACTGCTGCTGCTGCTGCTGCTACAACAACAACAACAACCACAACAACTACTACTACTACTACTACTACTACTACTACTACTACTACTACCACTACTACTACTACTACTACTGCTACTGCTGCTGCTGTTACTACTACTACTACTGCTGCTGCTGCTGCTGCTGCTGCTGCTACTACTACAACAACTACTACTACTACGACTACTACTGCTGCTGCTGCTGCTGCTACAACAACAACAACAACAACTACTACTACTACTACTACTGCTACTGCTGCTGCTGCTTCTACTACTACTACTACTACTACTACTACTACTACTACTACTGCTACTGCTGCTGCTTCTACTACTACTACTACTACTACTGCTACTACTACTACTACTGCTGCTGCTGCTTCTACTACTACTACTACTATTACTGCTGCTACTACTGCTGCTCCTGCTGCTCCTGCTACTGCTGCTGCTACTACTACTAAAACAACAACAACAACAACTACTACTACTACTACTACTACTACGACTACTGCTGCTGCTGCTGCTACTACTAATCGGTCATCATAAACATTATAAACTTTTATGTTTGGAAATTTAGTCAATCGGGTGGGTCCTCCCTTTGTCAAAGTTTCGAATCAGTGGTCCCCACTCACCTTAAATTTGGGGACATTAGTTTAGAAAACTACAGACTTTTTATTCCATGAATCCTGTTTATCCTTTGAATTGGATTCAACCTTTATCAATTCACCCTTGAATTGTGTGTACATGTGAATATATAATTACTTGTTGTATGCCAATGTAATCCTTATCCAGTACAGACAAATATTATGATTTCCAATCAAATGCTTCAACAGGAAGAACACTTTAATTGTTTAGTGTGAAATATAAAATATGAAGAGAATAAAGTTAATTTAAATAAAACTGACAAATATCACGGGGTTTGTATCATTATAATGTGAGCTCTTAAGTAGATATGTGGTGTGCAGTCGCAAAAAAATGTGACTACTGTTTATGTTCACGTGAGGACAGATGATCCGATCTATTCTTTATAGATCATTCTCTAAAGAATGATCTATTCAGTAGTCATTCTTTATAATAATTTCATCTGGTGGGAAATTAAATTGTAAAAAACAATATTGTTTATTAATCTACGGGTAAAAAATCCCACGAATAACAATTAGGCAATTATAAAGTGATGGTAGTCCTCTGTTTTTTCGTATCGATCAGAATCACGGGCGCCTAGGACAAGAGACGCTATATTTACGGAATCATCAAGAATTGAGTTTTCTTTGATCAGTTAAATGTTGTACAAAACTTGAGTAAATAGGAAATAATGGTAATAGACGGAAACCGGGTGTGAACACGATAACAGAAATAACATAACTTTATAAAGAAAGATGGATGGACCATGTTCTGCATATGTCTCTGGATAGACCAGGCAAGCAATAAGCGATAAACCTGTGGGAATACGATGTGTTGGGAGAACGAG